>JACAXG010000056.1:276223-444391 GCA_018881555.1 Amblyornis subalaris
TGCACGTTTCCCTTTCTTGTGTAGGCTGAAACTGCTGGAGGTAGAGGTGTGGCGCTGATGTTTGATCTCATTTCACATTAAAACTCTTCCACCAGGGGCTGATCCCCCCACGCACAGCTTCACCTTGAAGAGCATCCTACTCTGTCAGAGCTCTGCGGGAAGGAACAGGCAGGGTAAGGTAATACCTGCCGTAAGTAGGGCTGGCAGGGTCGGTCCTTGAGCAGGCTGCCATCCCCACAGGGCATGAAATCTGTGGCCTCCTCCAAAATAAAGGTGAACGTGATGCCACTGCCTTTACACAGTTCATGCCTCCAGGCATATTCTGGTTCCGGCCGAGGATGAATCCTCACCAGAGCCAGGATTTTGCCTCTGTCTCCCTCCAAGGAGTAACTAAGAACTGCTCATGTTGTCTCTGCTTTATTCCTATGAGGGCAGAATTAGGCACTTAAGAGCCGTCACAGTCTGCAGCCTTTTGACTTCCCAAATGCAAATGAGTGGGAGTTATTCAGTGGCTGTTTATACACAGCAGAGAGGCACTTGGTGTGTGTTAGGGACTAATGAAGGTGACTCAGGTGTGAGGAGCATGCACTCCCTGAGCTGGCAGGTAGGCTGCAGGAGTGTCACTGATGCACTCACTGGGGTCTAAGCAGGTCCTTCCTCTGTCACTGTAGGGTTTTTGAAACACTGAGTAGTTTCCTCACAAAACATTTTGAATGTCGCTACAGGGAAACAGCACTTCAGACCTGTTTTCTGCTGCCCATCTCCGTGCCTGGTCATTTTCTTACCTCAGTTCTCATCTTCAGGAGCTCACAGGGACACCCCAGCCCAGCCAGGCAAGCTGCCCTGTTGCAGATATCTCCAGGGAAAGCACAACTCTCTTGCAATCCGGGCAATGGCCCTGTGATGTAGGAAGAAGCAGCTCAGAGGAGGCCAGGCTGGGAGCACTAAGCAGTAAAGCTTGGAGTGCTCTCTACATGGCATGTCAGTGCTGGAGACAGACCATGGAATCATGGTTTGGGTTGGAAGGGACCTTAAAGATCATCTAGTTCCAACCCCCTGTCATGGGCAGGGACACCTTCTACTAGACCAGGTCACTCAAAGCCCCGCCCAACCTGGACTTGAACACTTCTAGGAATGGGACATCCACAACTTCTCTGGGCAACCCATTCCAATGTCTCAACACCTTCACAGGGAAGAATTTCAGATTTTAAGTGGAAGAGCAGAGAAGTTAAAGCCCCTCCTGTGCAGGGTCACTTTACAGGCAGTATCCATAGCAGGGAAGGCAGGAAAGGTCATGTCTGTCCCCAAGGCCTGAAAAGGTCACCCAGCCCCATCTGACCACAGGTGTGGTAGCTGGAGCAACCAGTCCCAGGTCTGGTTCCTGTAGTGCCACGCAGCTTTCCTTTGAATAGGTTCCCAGTGGAGGCCTCCTCCATGGTATTTCATRGGCTGTCCATTGGTCAGTGGAGGAACCAAATCTTGGCTCCTGTGGCCACAGGTACCATCACCACCACTGGTGAACACCCAGAGATCAGTGCTTCTTCAGGCCCTCCTTCACCAGCAGGTTGGAGTGGGGTATTTGGACATGGAAAAGACATGGAAAGCTGTGAAAAAAAATTAATCAAAGACCAATAAAAAAATCTAAGGGAGTGAGTGAGAGACACAGAAAGTGATTCAAGGTGAATAACATGGCAGATAAGCCAGAAACGTGACCAATACCTGGAGGTGTGAAGAGTCAAAGGACAGGGATGAAATACAGAGGATTGCGTTAGTAGGTATGAAACTAAATACAATCAGCTGAAGTAGAATCGTGGCTCCCCAGCTCCTACATCTCCACTATTTATGATAACTTTAGAGATAATATTTTTGTGCTGGATACACAAAATGGCCCACTGAGGGAACACCAAAGGTTTCAGAGGAAGAGTGGTTCCCATACCTGCTCCTACCTGACCTAATCATGATGGCATTTGACACCACCTCAATGACAAGCAGCCTGCCATGTCTCTCCAGCAGCTTTCTGAGGGGCTGTGGCTGTAAAGATGCCCTGACTCCATTTCACCCTCATCTGCTGCACAGGATCCTCTACCTCAGCAAATGAGGACATCTGGTAAAGCCCAGAAATTTGCTTCATCTATTTGTCTCACCAAGTGCTTTTCTGGCTGTATCAGGGCTCTTCAGACTGTGGGGAAGGACAATAATTCCCCTCTACATTAAAGGGGTAAATTCTTGTGGAAGCAAGGAGGACTTGCACTGAAATTACTGTCGGGGGACCATGTGAGGTGATGTGTTCAACAACTGGTCGTGACGGTGGCATTGTTTGGAGATTTTTTMTCTCTCGCTGGCTCAGATGGGATGACATTCTCTCTGTCTTCCTAATGACGGACATCAAAGGGGAAGGCACCTTCCTTCTGAAATAGGGTATGGAGTCTGGATGTCATAGAATCATAAAATCATTGAGGTTAGAAAAGACCTCTAAGAGTCCAACTATTAACACTGCCAAATCCACCTCTAAACCCTGTCCCTAAATGCCACATCCACCTGCGTTCTGAACACTTCTAGGGATGGTGACTCCCACTACGCTGGCAGCCTATTCCAATGTTTGATCACCCTTTCACCGAAGAAATCTTTTCTAATATCCCATCTAAACCTCCCCAGGTGCAAATTGAGGCCATTTCCTCTTGTCCTGTCACTTGTTACATGGGAGAAGAGCCCAACTCCCATCTTGACACAACCTCCCTTCAGGCAGTTCTAGAGAGCGGCACGGTGCCCTCTGAGCCTCCTTTTCTCCAGGCTGAGCCCYCCACGGCTCCCTCAGCTGCTCCTCACAGGACTTGTGCTTCAGACCTTTTTCCAGCCCCATTGCTCTTCTCTGGACTCTCTCCAGCACCTCAATGTGAGGGGCCCAAAACTGAACACCAGGATTCAAGGTTTGGCCTCACCAGTGCTGAGTCCAGGGGGACAATCACCTGCCCAGGTGCCATTGGCCTTTTTCCCACCGGGGCACACCTGGGCTCATGTTCAGCCRCTGTTGACCAGCACCCCCAGGTCCTTTTCTGCTGGGCACTATCCAGCCACTCAGCCCACGGCCTGGAGCTCTGCAGGGGTTGTGGAAGTGCAGGATCYTGCACTTGGCCTTGCTGAACCTSAGACCGCTGGCCTTGGCCYGTGGATCCAGCCCATCCAGATCCCTCTGCAGAGCCTTCCTGCCCTCCAGCAGATCAACACTCCCACCCAACTGGGTGTCATCTGCAAACTGACTGAGGGTGCCCTTGATCCCCTCATCCAGATCATCGATAAAGAGATTAAACAGAACTGGCCCCCAAAATGTTCCCCCAGGGAACACCACTTGTGACAATCTGCCAGCTGGATGCTCCATTCCCCCCTGCTCCCTGGGCCAGGCCATCCCRCCATTTTTTCACCCAGCAAACACTGCACCCCTCCAAGCCRTGAGCAGCCAGTTTCTCCGGCAGAACACTGTGGGAAATGCTGTCAAAGCCTTTCCTAWAGTCCGGGTAGACAACATCCACAGCCTTTCCCTCATCCACTGAGCGTGTCACCTTGTCATAGAAGGACATCAGGTTATTCAAGCAGGACCTGCCTTTCACAAGACTACCAGAGGAGTCACTGCTACCTCAGGACCCTATCTCAATTTAACTGAAATTCATCTTGGACAATTCTTTTTGATGGGTTACCTCGAGGATGACTCTGTCCTATTCACATTAGGCGTAGTCCCAACCGTGGGATATACCAGTGAGCTTTGGCTCTGAGGTCATGGCAAGGTGGCAGTGTAGTGCCATCAGCATCCCAAATGTCCCGTGGCTGGATAATATCTGGCCACTGTCAATTCCCACGTGGACATGTGACATAACCTGGGCACAACCTGAMCGTGCGCCACGATGGCTGGGTACCCACATATTCCGCTGCTCCCAGGTCCTGCCACCGTAAACACGGATAATCCCCAGCTCATGCTCAATCAGTCCTTCTGAAACCACTTCATGGGCTTGAATTTAAGCTCTGCTTTATGACCGAGGGAGCACAATCCTTGCAAAGCCCCAGTAATCATAATACGTGGAGGCAGAATTGATACATGTGGGCTTTTTCTATCACTCAATTAAATGGTTAGTTTATGCAACATGCCGTCTTTTTGAATCAAAGCTGGGTCACTGTTAGGCTGAGGTAACATTAATTATTTTTCCGCTTGTCGGATCCCATGAAAAGGATGTGAAAATGGCCTGTTTATGAAAGAGTGCGGGCAAAGGCTGTGAGCTGATTATGTCAAACATATTCAAAGCTTCCTCTGCAAAAGGGATTGTGATCAACAAAGCATAGCCCACACCTGCACCCATTTCACAATGAAAGTTGTTAGGACCATGAAGCTACTGGGGGAAAAGAGAGGTTGCATTAACCCTTTTGGGGAAYGAGATCCTCCACTGTGGGATTTACACACACAAACTTGCTTTTCTTATTCCCTCAAGTGGATCCCAAGAACCTTACTCCAGGAATAAAACCAGTCTTTCCCACCTAACTTTTTTCATGCATTGACTTTTCTAAGCTGGATGGAACCACCAGATTGATGCATTTCCTCCTGCTCTTCACTGATCTCCAAGGGAAGCTGAAGAGAAGAGCTGTCTGTGCTGGAAGAGCAGGAAAGCAGTGCAAGCTCAGACCCCAGTCCCAAAAGTTCCATTCAGGGCAATCCTGGCACCCTCAGGGCAAGTGCCTATCACAGGGATCACAGTGCTGGAGTCAGGCCATCTCCTTAATAAAAAATGTATCTGCCTGGAGGGCAGGAAGAATGAGAGCTGTGCTCTCAGAGAAAGCTGAGCTGCATCCTAACTGCAGGGTACTTACCCCATTTTCTTGCAGCCCTGTTGGTTACACTACTGCTGGATAAGAGGGTCTGAATTCAGCATTGAGCATGGCTGGAGCAGGAGATAGGACCAGAGTTGTCCTGTGATCCCTTCCAAGCCAGGTGATGCTGTGATAGGCAGAGCTGTGTCCTCATGAATTCTCATGAGATTCATGAGACTCAGGGCAACCTTGCATCTGCTGCTCTGTGGGGGAAGACGGGACAGAGCACTGTGCCAGTCTTACTATCTGCTCTCCCTTCTCTGACTTGGGTGGCAATGCTGAGGAAAATAGATTTACAGCGAGTGAGACCTCCCCTGACAGCCTGTGGTGAACCCTGGCCAGGTCACAGCGCAAGCCCAAAAGGTGAAATGGGAGTATTCACCTGGCATTTTCCTGCAGCACCCCAGSAACTGTGCAGGAAAGAGTTCAACATTCAGAATCCCAATATCTGGCCAGCAGCCCTTCTCTTCGGACCTCTTAGGAGGTCACAATCCTGCCTGTGTGGGAGTTTTCAGCTCATCCCGTTGGCTGATACAGATGAGCCCTCCACGAGCAGATGAGCTCTATGACAAACTCCCTTGAAGGCATCTGAACTCAACCACTGCACACAAGATCCACCACAGGGTAAAGATGGTACCAAAACTTCAAGTTTCTGTTCATGCCTCCTGTGGTTCACCAGATTTTCCTGGCTCTGTCCTCTAAATCCTTTCTGGCTCCTGTGCCAACTCAGTATTGTCTTATGGCAAGACCTGGGACAATCCTTTAATTCAGCAGAACTTCTACTGATTAATGTAAGAATTCTGCCTTAATAAGGATGCCATAGACTAATTGCATTTGTTCTAATTAATGCTCCTGAGGGGAGATCTAGAAATGCCCTGCTAAGCATCACATAATATAAAACCAGATTAAGGAAAATCTCCACCTGACTCTTATCAAGTTTGAAGTTTTCCCTGATTCATTGCATGATGGCAAAGAAAATGTTCCTCTTGTATTAAGACACTTCCAGAATGATTTTCCCATGTGTGCTCATTTAAAATAATGTTGATATAATTCTACCCTAGGTACGGAGCAAAAGTAATTACACAATAAACCTCTAAAACTCTCATGTTTAAATATCTTCAGGCTGGGTTTTGGAGCCTTTAGAGACGAAATGCTATAAAAAGCATTGACTAAATGCTCTTTGGTTGGGTTCTAGTCTTATCTCCAGGCCGTGGAAAGTGGAAATGAGTAAGAAAGCAAGGCGTGTTGCAGAGAGGTGTCAGTGACTCAGGTAAGAAGGTSAGTAGGTAAATTTTCATTATCAAGTGTTCTCAAAGATACTTTAGCCTTGTTTGGAAACAAACAATTAAACAAAACCTCCAAATGCATAATCTAGCAATCCTCATAATTAGCATGGAGCAAGGAAAAGTGAGTTTGGTAAACAAAAACCCAGTTAAGAAACTATTCTTGATTAATATGAACAGCAGTCATCAGAATAATTGTTTTATTTAAAAAATCATTATTTTTTTCTTTTGATAATTTAAATCCCTTCCCTTGATAGTTTAAAATAGCTTCAAATATTTAAAAGGTGGGTGAGAGCACTTTAATTTAGTGAATGCTACAAGCTCTTTTGAGGGCATAATGAAAGACCTTATAAATGATGGAGAATGGTCACTATTTGATTATAATTATGTATAAATACACTAGATCTCTCAATAGTATTTGTGAGGGTCATTACACAAATCAGACTATGGCTTTCTGCACAATAGTTGGTTCAATCATGAATACACCTCTTTAGAAACCAGAATTTCCCACTTGCAGGATATTCTCTTGTGTCAATTATTTATTCCTAAAACTGGAATGAAAAGCCCACATACCATAATTTTCCTGGAAATTACACCCTGCAAAATGTTCATAAACTCAAAGTGTCAGCATGTGGACATATTTTCAATAATTTTTTTCCAAAATCTCAATGTTTTAATGCACTAAACAGTAGTTCAAGCCAAAATGTTTGATTTCGATATTTTTTCCTTTAGGAAAAAACAAAAAAATGCTTTTTAAACTAATAATTACTCATTATAATTTTGTGGTGAGAAACAGTGAGATAAGACTGAACCAGCTTTTAAAGGGACTTAAATGTTTGTGGAAAAATGAAAACACGAACCCTGTCTGAAGAAAAGCTTCTGTTTCCAGGCCCTGGCATTTAAAAGCAATCCCCCTGGCTGGCAGCAGCTGCTAATGCCAATGGCCCTGTTGGTCCTTGGCAGCCTCTGCAGCTTCTTTGCCTCCAGTCTCTCCTGCAGGTGGGACCTTGCCAGCTCCAGGCACTTGAGATTGTKCTGGTGTGGACACAAGTGCAACATTTCCAGCAAGGCTTCTTGAGCAGGCCCTGCTGTATCTGGAGATTCATTTTTGCTGAAAATTATTTCTGCCCCTGGAGTACCTACCAGGGAGCTCCTGCTCAGGAGGAGCACGCTCATACCCCCCATGCTCAGGGGCCAAATAGGTGAGGCTCATCTGATCACAGGGAGGTGTCTTCCCAGCACCCTGCTCCATCTGAGCCAGCCCCAGGCTTCTCTTCTCATCAGGGGAGAGAAACTGGATTTCTCAGAGCCTCTTTAATTCAGCATCTGCATCTGACTGACGAAACAAGCCCTGCTTGGCTTTGTTGGCTACGGAGGCACCAAGGTGGGGTGGGCAGCTCAGGAGCAGACATCTACCATACAGACATCTGCAATTAGGAGAGGTGAGTCCTGACTGTCTATCCACAGCTGATTTGGCTATTCTTCTTCCTTCCCCTTGGAAAACCACTGGAACACCAGACAATCAGTCCAGGAGCAGGAGAGCTTCCCAGGCACTGCCCATAACGTTTGTGCCCGTAACCCACTTTRACATCTGGGACATCAGCACCACAAGCTGCCTTTCCTCAACCTTTCTCCCTTTCAGTGTGGAACTGAAATGAGGACTCAAACTCTGTAATAGCAAAGATATAGGAACTACAGTACGTATATAACTCCAGCTAAATTCTGTAGAGGCCTCTAATATATCTTTTTATGGCTTTGACATACATGCCCTGAATTATTCATCACCATGTGCCCATCACACCCTTGTGGAACAGCAGGGACCCCTCAAAGCTTGGCCCAGAAAGTCTAGTATCACTCCACAGGCGATGTCCATAAACCCTGTCCTTAGTCTGGGAATGGGCAACTCTGACATTCTGACACAACTGTAAAACAGGAACAAGGTCCCATGGACATCTTAGATTGGCAGCCAAGGTAATACCAACATGTCAGAGGGAAGGAGAGGACGGACAATTATCTGTAACCTCTTTCCTCCTCACTGATGGTGGTTTTTCTTGCCATGTGGTTTGTTTCATTTGGCTTTTTTTCATTGGAGCTGAGTTCCAAACAGGTAGGGAAWGGAATCAAAAGGTAGCTGCTTGCTTATCTTTGGATTTTAACCTGGAGGTGTAACTTCTCCTCCTCTTWGTATTTCTCCTTTTTCCACGGCTTTCTCCAGCATCTCCAGTGGCAGATATAGTTTCTTTTCAAAGGAAATGCCAGCAGGACATTTAAGGACTTTCCTTCTCCTCTGAGGGCTTGACTCATAATTATACACGGAAAGATACACAAGAGATTATGAGAGGAGTAGCAGGCAGCCAAAACCAACCTGATTTATGGGTTGCATGTGACATGTGGCAACATGAGACAAGATCTCTGGCTCATGGGCATTCTGGCAAGACACGAGGTGGATCCTCTGGCAACTCCTGGTCTTCGCACAGCTCCCATTTCTGCTCCTCTGTCCTGTCTTTTCTTTCATCTCATCTTCAGGCCTTCAACRAGAGGGCCCCAATCTTCCTTGGCCAGTTCTGGCTCAGGCATTGCTTAGACATGTGCACAGGTGAGAGCCACACAGCTTCAACCTGCTCAAGGGATAAAGCATCTCAGGAAACWTTTCAATCCCATTTTCACCAGCTGTAAATGAAGATAGTGATACCCCTTTTATCTACCTCAAAAGGCAGTGTGAGGGCAAGCTAGTGGTTTAAAGCACCATGTAGTTGTTGGTTATTTTTCCAATTGTCAGGAAAAGTAAGAACATATGAACAGCCAGTCTGGCCCAGAGCACTCCTCTGCCTGGACCAGTCGTCTCTCTCCAACAGGACCAAGAGCAGGAATTTGTGGAAGAGTTATCAAAATAAATCAAGACYCTTGTCTTTACCTTTATGCACTCTTCATTTGTTTCCCACTAAGCTGAAATAATAGCGAAGAATTGACTATTCCCTTAATTGCCTTTCCTTTCTTTATCCCCAGTTTCCTGGAAATGAGTCACTGTGTGAGACAGGGAAGGCAGGAGGCGTCTGCTGTCAATGGGAAGAGCAGCTCTCAGTCAAAGGCAGTGGGGCAAACCTGCTTCCTACAAGCAGGAAAGGAGTGGAAATTTCCATGGGGCTGGTGCTTGTGGGTCCCACCAGTCTTGTCTGCAAACCCTCTGCCTTTGATTCCAGGATCACTTCACAATGGACTTTTTAATGCCTCGTTYTGCCTTTGATGACTACTGCCAGATTATTTTTCTTATCTGACTTAGGAAAGATCTAACAGGATCAGTTAGCTAGCTCCAGGGTAGGTTCTTTGAAAAGCAATGATTTAACAGGGCTTTCTTTTACCTCCTCTTGGGGTTCTCCAAACTTTCTGGTTTATCCAGCTCTCTGACACACACACAGCACTGCCCTCAGCGATGCCCGGACAGGCTTGGTCGAGGTGCTGGCACAGCCTGACCCAYGGCTGTAATTCCTCCCTCGGTGGGGCCATGTGGATGCAGATCCTGGCTGTGGGGAGCATCTCCAAATACAGCCCAAGGACARGGGGAAGCCTCTTTGGGGAGCATGGAGGTCCAAGGTGCTTGGAGTTAGCAAGSGGGTAAGCACTGAGTTAATCTGCACTAAAAGTGGCTGCCAGAAAGCTCTGGCTGTGCATTCATCTCCCCTTTTGGCCTCTGCACAGCCCTCGGTGAGGGTGGAGGGAGAAATGATCCCCGCTCAGCTGGAGCTGGATGCCAACGAACGCTCAAACACTCAGCTGGCCTCGGCTGGGCCTGAAGCTGCAGGGTTTGCTGGGATGGAGGGGAGATCAGCATCCTCATCCGAGGACAGCTGGGACCCTCGCAGGACAATCAGAGGGACACAGGGTCTCAGCAGACGTCAGGCAGCTGGGTCTCCTCCACGGGAAAGGCATGGAGCCCTCCGTGGTGAGCGGTGGAGCTGGAGGAGCCGCGGCGTGAGCCCGGTGGTTTGTGGCACTGTCAGACGCAGAGTGGCTCACGGAGGGGTCGCATGCTTGAGCAGCCCCGAGCAATTCACAGTCAGAGCTATCAAAGCAATGACCCAGCTCCTGTAACACGCTGTCTGAAATCGTGTTCAGAAACTATAACACAAAATTTTAATGCCCCATTGTATCGTTAYAGACAGGCCAACAATGATGTTTTACATCGCCACGTCACCTTCCACACCAGAGGATCCCATTGGGAAGGTCTGGAGTGAGTGCAGGGGACTCTGGGGGCTAATGGCATTATGTAAAGTGTACATGCAGGCACACAGCAGCTCAGTGAAGTATAATCCTGGTTTCCTTCCAAAGCTGGAAAATTTTTAATGGGGGAGGATATAATTTCACACACTATGGACACACAGAGGATTTTGGATTTACCAAATATGCTGCCTGTGCCTAAGCTAATGCTCTCGCTGTAGCTCTGTTGAGTAAAGGGCARGCAGAGACATCCCATCACCATCCAAACCAGTGGAAGGTGATGGACAAGACCACTGTTCATCTCCAAGAAGGTGGAGAGATGCTCCAGCGTCAGGATGCCTGGAAAGCCCTTTATGGCAGAAAGGGAATCCAGGCAGGAGAGAGGAAAGGAAGGTGTGGGGAGAGAGAAGGAGCTGTGGGAACAGCACAAGGCTTGCAGCAATGGGGCTGCTTGTCTGCTGGGATGCTTGCCATTTGTCCAGATCAGAGCTGGTGATACAGCAAAGCTCTTTCTCTCTTCATTTTTTGTTATTCAGACAGATAGAGTGTTTCTTTGGTTGCCATATACAATTAATTTCAGATCTGATGCCAGAGGATATTCGATATGAGATCTAAACAGCTCTGWGTGTAAATTCATAATGCTGTCTGTGCTGGAACATGTTGCAAGGCTTTGAATCCTACTCTATGTTAGTGCCATCAGATACACCTCAGTGCAATCAAATGGAACACGCCCAGCTGAAGAAAAGATGTGACACCCTTGCTGTACAGCTAACAGAAAACTCGCCAAAGGGGAACAAAATCCCATTTGGCAAAGCCTCAATCAGCTCAGAGGAAACTCAGCCCTCAGAGTGTGTAAGTGCTCACAGTGCCCAGCACAGAGGGTATGGAGGGAATTCTCAGAGCAGAGGGAGAGGAGGCTTTGGCAGGCACATTAGATAACACTTTGGAGGTACATTAGATAACATTGTCCTGATCTTGCCTGAGATTCACCCTCTGCTCCAAGGCTGGGAACATCTCTCCTGGATTCACCTGTCTGGATAAAGATCCTCCTGACTCTGGCTCTGCACTGCCTCTCTTCCTGCCCAGGGAATTGCACTGTAATTCCCACTCTTTAAAAGTTCTCCTTAATATGATATATTTGGGAAAGCTTGGAGATAATGTACTCATAATTATGCAATATTGCCCATGTGCAAATGTGGCTGAGCTAGATTCCACATCTGTGGCAGTCACTAAATTCCCTGCCACTTCAGACAGTGGAACCCTGTGGTATTTCAACATATATGTAGCCATCTAAGTTTCTTCTCACATATGTATCTCTCCCCMACTGTGTGTTTGGCTGTTGCTGGAGGGAAAAGCTTCTGTAGATTAAATATGGAAATCTACTCATACAGAAACTAGGGTGTTCAGAATTCCCTAGATCCAGATCACTTCAGTCTCCTTCCCCTCCTTTTCCAAGCATGCTCTCATTTGGCTGTCCATCCCAGAATGGGATGTAGCACATGCCCAGTAAAAGCCTGGAGTGTGTTGATGGAGTAGGATGCCTTCAGCAGATTCTTGATCAGACAGCAGGATGGGAGTAATGTATTAAAAGGTAATTGCTTTTGCATGGTTTCCTGTAATTTTAATTTTAAAGTGAGMAAAAATAGACTAGATACCTTTAGTATATTTTTTGTTCATACTCATCATCTTCCAAGTGATWATTCAGTATGCAGAACATGAAAAACTAGAGAAGAGACTCTGAAACCTGCCCAGTGAACGTGAGCCCACAGCCAACACTCTGCAGTAGTTTGGTGACCTTCRTTAGGTCCAGCACTCCCTGTCATTCACTTTCAGGGGGAACTCCATGGTCATTTTTCACAGCTGGCCCTATGAAATGAACTYAAGTGGTTGTGATGGTGCCACACTGGAATAGCCTGCAACATCCAGCATTTTTTTTGGGTGAACCACAGAATCATCTCATCCATCATGGTGGAAAATGGGATTTTTGACATCTGTTTTCACATTTAGATGTTTAAGAGATTTGTCTYGCCGTCAGTGTGGACTTCTCCTTTAAGACTGAGCATCATCCCTGTCACATTATTCCTTAGTCTTTGTATGGGAGTGATCCTGCAAAACGACAGCTATCACTGAAGCTGGCATTGAGAGGGATGGCCATAGGAAGAATGGAGAGTGTGAGATGAAAAATGTGCTTGTCGCTATAAGTGACCAGATTGTTTGACACCTTTCACTGCAAGAGTAGCTCTCCAAGCCYCACAGCTGCCTTCCCAACCTGCAGCCACTTCTTTTTATCAGGCAAATGAGGGTTTGACCCTGTTTTTCTGATGGTTCACCATTATGGGAACTTTCACACCCAGAGCAATTTTGTGGTCAGAGCACTGGGCTAATAAGCAGAAAATTGAGTTAAGTTGTGGCTTTGGAATAGATACCTACATGCCTATGAGCCAGCTCCCCATCTAGAAAATGAACATATTAATACTTTCTTACTCCTATTGATTGTCTTCTGTGCTTATCCCAGAAGATCTCTGTCAGGACGGTCTTTGGCTGTAGAGTCCTTTGGCAAGGAGGACTCTGAATTTGGTCAGCCCCTGTGGCCACTACTGTGCCACTTCCCTCCCTCTGCACCAGCCCTCACAGCCCAGCAGGTGAATTCCTCTACAACACGATGATAAAAATTATGTATTCCTTAAGACAGGATCTGAAGGTTCAGCAGCAATTTGGTTTTGGGAGGTGACTGCCTACAGCTGATGCTTCTGCTGTGGAACAGAGCTTCTGACCAGCCCAGAAATACACTTCTGTTTCATGTATTGATTACTAAAACGTGTTAGACTGTACAGTGTGAAAGTCCCTACACACAGGAGAGGAGGTTTTTTATTGTACAAGACAAGGTCTTGTGTATATTCAATACACACAAAAGACAGTCAATAGCTCACCTTGAGAAACAAAAACTTCCCTTCCTCAGAACTTCCATAAGACAGTAAATTGACTCTGCCTATAATTTTATTAAACACTGTAGATACTATTTCACAAGCAACTTGACATTTGTTGACTTACTCTGCCCATCGTGTTCCTCACAATTTTGTTAATGATTCAGTACAAAATGTACATGCAGAGTACAAYCAAAATTAACAGGGAGGGCAACATAAAATCCAAATGCAGGTAGTAATTAACCGTGGATGAAGAGCCAATTTGGTCACTGTCTAATGACTTGCAGACACCACACACTATTCAATAACTGGTTATTTCCCTCTTTAACTGTTCCCACTTCAGGTCCTCTGCTTTTTTTTGCAGCTTTTACAAATAGCAGAGTAGTAAATCTCAACTCTAAGAGGTGGAATCTGAAGAGACTCACCTGTGTGCCTTTCCTGTCTGCTGGTGGAAGCTCTAATTACAAGTCTGAGTTCAAGAGCAGAGGAGTGAGCAGTTAATAATAAAAAAAAGTCTGTATCAATCATAAACTACAAGGAAAGATGGGACAAACTGGGATTGCTTAGCATAAGGAGGAGGAGACAGAATGGAATTAGGCAAATGGCCTTTGAATATGTAAAAGGCTGCCATGGAAAAGAAGGGAATGGTCTGTTCTCTGTGTCCACAGAGCAGCACAAACAGTTATGGTCTCTGAATTCATTTTAACCATTAAGAAACATTTCCAACAATAAGGTCAGGAGGCAGTGAGGTGGTTTTGCTGAGCACACTGGGATGTCTGTAATACTGGACACGTTCAGAAAGTCTACCCAACCTATGAAACAACCTTCAGATGTGGAGATAGAACTTTTAAAGATCCTTGCAGAGCAGTTATGATGACAAAAACTGAGGCATTGGTTAGATAAATGGATTTCTAATGTCTCTGCACCTTTTTTCCCTTTAATTTTTAAATAGAAGATGGGAGAGTTCATGCCACTGGATTGACAATTTTAATCAGAGGAGAAAAAAAAAGAGAGCAGCAGTAGGATTATCTGTGCACCACAGTTTGTCAGATCAGAATATAAAAGACAAAATTTACAAATCATGATGGAAACTCAAAATTTACTGAATCTGAAAAGGAGCTGAAGCCCTCCATTAAGTCCTTGTCTTATCAAATTGGTGAGCCAGAATGTAATCGTGAAGTTCAGCAAGCCCTCAGCATGTGTGTGTACTTTGTCTGTACTCTCCTATGAAAGCATGTGTGTTTAGACACTCCAGTCTTCAGGGTTTTTTTTTTACTGGTGGTAATGGTGTAGGACTGAATGCAGAGTAGAATCTCTGTTGTCCAAAAAATACTTGTTCTCATCCGAAAGCAAAAGTTTATTTAGTCATCCTTATGATGATGGAGGTTCCATTCAGAATAGATGTATAAACACATATAAGCAGCAAAACTCATCCCTGAATTCTTAACTATACACATTTTCAATTGTGACCATGTTAAGATTAGAGACAAAATGTTATTTCTCCTGATTTTAGAGATGCTGGTAAATGCAATAATCATTTACTTATCTACATTCACTACATTTCTGGTTACATAAAGTCAAAACTATACAGGTATGATGGAGCACATATTGTGAACTGTATATTTTAAAACCTTGCATAGACAGTGAGATCAATGATCACTAGCTACAAAAAAATTGCAGGTCTTTTGAAGTTGTATGCATTAAAATGTCACAGGCTGTTGAATGACAGTATGTGAACATTTACAACCACACCACACACAGTTTGATGATATTTTTTAACTAAAATAACGGTAGCTTGGTATTGCTGTCTGTGAGTTAYTTACTTTTCATGTGCACAGGTAGATTTTAGAAGTCCAACTATCATTATGGTGTTAGGAAGATGACATTACTGTACTGCTATTACATTTATTATCACTTATGCTACTTGAGGACATGTGGGCCAACCATTAATGGGTTTCTGTGGTCCTTAATGAAGGACATTTACTGAGCAATAGGCAGAATTTTCTCCACGTCAAAATTTGTTATATATTACATGACAGTGGCAGCAGTAAGTGCTTGTGATCATATCCCCTGAGTAGGTAACACTACACTGTGCTTTGTACAGTTAACCTGTAAACATTCCTGGGGAGGGGGATTCCTCTTGGGAGTCGGCTTTGTAATGGAGAAGATTGCTAACCTTCCCTTGGTTCAGAGTTTATACTATTTCCAGCTCCCTCTTCCTGCAGTTCTCATGTCAAAGAACAAGTGTTTTCTGCTGAAATAATTCCATCCATGAACYGCATTCACTTATACCTACACAAGAAAGTCCTCAGCATCCATCAGATGTCAGCTGACAGCATTCCCAGCTTCTCACTCATGGACTTGGTCAGCACCTGGTAAGGTGGACACACTCACCTCTTTCCATCTTTTCCCCAACACACCCTTTGCAGGACTTTACACATACAGACTGTCCTCAGCACTGCATGTCTGAGGTCCTAAATACCCTGAAGCCTCCTGGTCCCATGGAGCTGCTCCCTGCAAGTAAGATTGATTTCCGCATGCCTCAAAATCAGCTTTGTGATTTAAGACCTTAAACACCAATTCCAGACTCCTAAACTTGAAAACTGTGCCTTGACTGCTCCTCTCTTCCATTTCCCAAGGTGTCAGACAGACACAACTCTGCTGACACAGTGGAGTTACAGCAGTGCTGTTGGCAGAGCAAGGAGGAGGCACCAGGATAAAATAATGCACTTGGATGTGACTTTTGCATGATGATGACATACCATGTGCCTGGGCTGCCCTGTTATCCTGGGAAGCAGAGCCTGGATGCCAGATGCTGGCCCAAGTTCAGGTGCACACAGGCCTGTGGAGCCATGGTCACTACCAGCACTGCCACCACAGCCCTGGGAGGGCTGTCAGAGGTCTGTGCTCTCCAGSGAGACACAGAGCTCGGAGGGAACGGAGCTCCCCGGAAACCTGAAATGAAGGACAAGCGTAAGGACTGTCTGAGTCCCGCGATTACTATTCTTTTGCTAATGTGCTTCGCGCTGTTCTCTTTGTAAATTACTGAATTATCCTTAGGAACAAAAGGTATTAGGGTCCTGCAAGCTTCTCTCAGTTTGTGGTAGGACTAATTCATTAATGTGGCTCCAACAGGAATGTGTGCAATGTTCTTTCTAATTGGACATGACTGGTCAAGAATGACTCGGCCTCCATCCAGATCACACTGTCACTTATGCTGTATAATAAGCTACTACTACTGGCCCATGAATCAATTTTTAAACAATCTCCAGTAATGAACTTGGACGGCCCATTGTTGTTGACAAAGAAATGCACAGTCCTGCTATTGTCAAGGGGCTCAATTATGGGTTCTTGCTGATAAAATAGAGGAGGGGGAATAAGGGGGGCGGTCTACGGACAGTAGTGACAGACTGAAAGAAGCGTTTCATCTCTGGGGTCCTTACAGAGGATGACAAGCCAAAAGGTCAGTTTCATAGAGGTTTAACTTGAAATGTCTGAGGACAAAAAAGGCATCTAGAATCATTAGGAAATGTGAAGTTTGACTTGCACCATTGGAAATCCTTAATATATTATTTTAACTGTAGGACTGACAAACTCTTTGCCCACTGGGTGGGAAAGAGAGGTTAAGGGAAGTAAAAGCTTTATATTTCTCCAGTGGGGGGGAATAAAAAGGTTAATTTTAGTAACTCTGGGAAGAGTCTGTGAGGAAACTGTCAGTGTTTCAGCCCATTTGCCATTGTCCTGAGCCAGCGGAGTCAACACGGGTAGCGGGAGCGGCTGCTGCCGGCGCTGGCTGCCGGACGCCGGGCTCCCAGCGCTTTCCCCTCAAATAACCTCACCAGTCACCGAAATGTCAGGGCTCTGCCCAGTTCCCCCTGCCTGAACCAGCCTCATCAGCACSGCACTGCTGCTTCTGCGCCTCACACTTTGTTCGGAATTACTCGCACGTTACCGGGATTCCCTGAGCCCGAYGGCATAAAGAGAAGGAATATCTCTGCAGTGCTTCTAGCAGCTGGCTCTGGCACGGAAGAAGACATGCTTGAAATACTCTTCCCCGCTGAAAAACACCTTGCAAAGCAAGCTCCCTGTCATGCCCATGTGGGGGCCACAGATGTCAACTCTTCTTTTAAGGCTTTAAAAACACCATGAGAAGTCAGGGAGTTGATACCAGATTTCTTCCAGCAGCAGAGGACACTGCTGTGATCCCATGGAAKRGTGCACACCCAAAYTAAAAAAAAAAAACAAGCAGGTTGAAAATTTCCAAGTGAATATGTCCACTGAGCCYGTGAGTAAAAACCTTTTCTGTTTCCTGGTGATTTCATCACAGAGAKGGAGGAGAAGGGCAGAGAGGAGCCYGCACTAGGCAACTCTGCTGTGTATTTCCCAGGAGGATGAGACACTTCTCCATCTGGATAAGGCACCTTGTCTCCATTCCCCAGCCACAGAGCAGGACAGCCTCCGTGGTTTTTGAAAGCCGGACTTGAGCAAGAACAGTGGGTGGGATGCAGTGAGGAAGGGTCCAGAAGGGAAGTGGGGAACTAAGCACATATTGGGACTGTAGTGGAGCAGGAGTCAATGTGGACATGCAAGGCCAGTGCCTGCTCAGAGGTGGAGCCTGAGCCACACCTGCTGCTGGAAAGGCTGCTGGTGCTTGTCCAGCAGATTGGCTCATCTCACAGGATAGTCCTTCCAAAGGCCTTCAGAAGAAAGGGGAGGGAAGGTGTTGAGGACACCATGCTCAGCACACCCCAACACCAGCTTGAGCCAGGGGGAGATGCTCCAGGACCACCCATGGCAGCACACAGGGACCTGGTGGAACATGTTGTGCAGGCATTTCTTGAAACAGCAAAGGAAAATCCCACKTGGAAGTGTGTAGCTCGGCCTTGTTGGCTTCCTGTTATTGCTCAGACCTCTGGCATACAGGAAAAATTCTCCTGGGACAAATCTGGGGAGACTGTCAGCAGAGGAAGGTGCTGGGTGGTGRGTAGTAAGGCCTTTGCAAACACAAGCTGTCACAGTTGGGATATGTCCTTGGRACAAATCCTGTCTGGTGGCACTCCATCACTGAACTGCCAAAGTAGCCAGCTTGCAGGTGACTCCCAAGTTTCTCAAGGAAAGAAAGGAAAGCTTCCCCTCCCCATTCTCCCAGCTGGCAAGAAACTCTCCAGAACGTGCCCTCCTGTGAATATACCTGGACCTGTGGTGCTAATGGTTTGTGATTCACCGGGCAGGAATGCATCTCTATGTCCAAGAACTGGGCTCTGGTTTTTCCACTGCTCCCTGGGATGAGGAAACAAGCAAAAGGGAGGGCCTTGAACCCAACGAGAGGGTTGTGGGGTGAAAAGTCACAGGCATGGGGGGGTGAGGGCTGGCTTTCCACCCAGCACATTGACCTACAGCTCRTTTCAGTCAGCAGAGAGCTGAGGGCAGCCCTTGTGCCTACTGACAGCATTCTGAGATACCCTCATGCCCTGGGCAAGTCATACTGCAGCAACCCTGGACCATGGGACAGAGCCAGATGTCCCAGCAGAGGTAATTCCCACATCAGCCAARGTCTCTGTAGGGGCTGAGTGGAGGAGAAAGGTCTTGGGAGCTGGAGCTATTTGGGCACTGGCTGCAAACCCTCTACTTACAGAGCCAGAGACTGCAGGGGCCGTATTCGGTGCCTGTCTCAAGTCTGGGCGACCCCGTCTGTTCCCATTAGGAGGCCCAGGCGRTAAATTGGGCCCTGAATATATAATTAAGCAAAGGGCACCATCCTGAAGCCAAGGTTCACACTGATTTGTTGTGGCTRGGGTGGGAACAGCCCTTTGCAAATCAGTCGCAGGATGTTGCTCCTAGTCAGCTGGAAACTTGGTAGCTCCACTCCATAAAAGCTGGATCTAACGCTTCAGCTCCCCAGCTGGTTTCAGCATCCTGACCAGCACGCAATCCTGTGGCTTGCTTTTCTGCACGACAGTCTGGAAACCTTCCTTGAGAGCCTCTTGTTTGCTGGCTGCCAGGATTTGCCATGCAGATTCTTGCCAAAGGGATAATATAAACAAAGCATAATGTCAAGTTTCCCACACAAGTAAGATGATCTATTAGCACTGCACTTTGTACTAATTATTGCACAGTGGGTGGGGGCTTGTGAAAGGAGATTTATGCATTCAGCTAGCCTCACTTTTATTATTTGTAAGTACTTTTTGGCAAGGAATGAGCGAGATATGTATTTTATTGTTACGCTGTTGCAAACATCCTAATCTTCCGCACTCATTAAAACCTCATAACAAATAGTAAGAATGATATATTGCAGCCACAGCGAGCATCTCATTCATCCCCAGGTGGGGGGAGGGGGGCGAGACACGGGAGAGGGAGGACAGGACAAATGGGAATGTGGTTTTTTGGGCCATGGTCATATTTGCAGCACATGGAGAGCCCAGGYACCCGAAGAGGGGAAATAAGGGGATGGATGAGGAAAGGCTTCTGGGATACCAGGGTGGATGGGGAGCTCTGAGGTAAGGCATCAGCATGGAAGAAGGATGCTGGTGCCTCCAAGTGTGAGTCAATGCTCCCAGAAAGCAAAAGCCCACCTATGTCCTTCCTGGCATGAAGCAGTTAAACTGTATATCTGCTCTGGGGAGTCACATCACTACCCAGGAGAAGCCAGGCTTGCAAGACTTGTGCCCACGTGTCAGGTACTGGCTGAGTACCATAAGGAAGAGTCCAGAGCACCCTGGGWAAGCACCTCTGAGTATTTCTGCACTGCCTGGACCAGCAAAAAGGACCCCAGAATTTGCACAGGGTCCTTGGGTCATTTGTCAGGTTGTCCTTGGGACATCCACTGCTGGGTGCTGTACCCATAGGGTGGATGTTGGGTAAAAGCCAAACTTTGTTGTTTTAAGAAAAAAAAGTTCAGTGGAAAATTCCACAGGTTAAAGGGCTCTGATGATACTTCCAGAGCATCACAAAAGTTGTAGGACATTTCTAACTGGGAATCCTGAGGTAAAGTTCAGAAAAGATGACACAGAGTCATACGCGCACGCTTGGCACACGAGAAAAGATTGCAGGAAGAGATGACTGGAGAGGTGGCAGGAAACCCAGTGTGACACAGTGCCACGTGCTCCTACCCAGACCTGCACACCACAGCTCCCAGAGCCCTCCCCACCCTGGCTTGTGCTTACCTGGGTGGGATGAGGGCTGAGGTGCTCTGCTTCATAGCTGGTGGGGTTTCTCAGCATTTCCTACCTGATCAGAGCCCTTCTTGCTCCACCGCTGAATCTTTTGTAGGGGTTGGGTTAAGAGGTGGACTTTCATCCTCTTCATCTGTCATTTGTCCCACCCTGAATATTGTATTTCAAATAATGCAGTCAGGGCTTGCCATGAATCCCAGGCTGTTGCCAGCCCAAGTTCTCTCCCCTGGTCAGAGCCTGTTCAGGCGCCCTGTCTCTCTTCACCTGCTTCTTCCAAAATATCACCCTTGTTCTCTATCCTCCCATAACTTACATCACTGAACATGTGTCAGGCAGCCAACTCTAGGTACCCTTCTTTAGGAACCTCCAGGAAGGGATTGAAAACAATATTGACTTTTTATCCCTTCGATCTCAAAAGTCTTGGCATCAYCTTCTTCAGTTTCAGGTAAATAATGTTTTGGACTGGTCAAAAACTACAACCCAAAAGCTTTGAAATATTTGGGAATGGCTCCTGCATTGTCTTCTTCCCCAGGTTTGTATGGCTTTTCCAGYGGTTGTTGGCTTGGCCCTGGGTTGTTGCTGGGCAAGAAAACAAAAAAAAAAGAAGTAAGATGGAAGGGTAAGATGGAAAGAGGAAGAAACAGTTGAATCTAGGAAATGGTAGATATTGGCTGGACCTATTGGCCTACAGAAAATGTTGAAGTAAAGAAGATTTCACAAAAACTCTTTTTGGGTTTTTTGTTTGAATTTTTTTAAGATGTCAACTCTAATCCTARAAGTTTCATTCACCCCTTCCCCAGCTCAGCTCTGTTACTGCAATAGCACTATGTTCCCAGGGGACCAGGGAGGGCATGTCCCCATGTGGGAACAGAATAATCACACACCCTTGGCCTTTGCCCTCACATGGATATAGGAGGTGGAAGGGTGTCCTGCTCTGCTCCACCATCTGGAAGCATGGGCAGATTGTTCATTACACTGAAGTCATGACATGGCTAATATAAATGCAGGGGATTAGGTCCATCTGTGTTGGATGCTCAGCTGGAAGAGCAGCACCRGGTAGAGAGGCTGATTTCCAGTCTTGCCATCAGCATGTCCAATGAGGGATATTGTGGAGACCATTTCTGGAGAAAGCCTGCCTCCTCTCTGGGCAGGAGCAGAGGTAGGGGGGAGAAACCCAGTGCCTGAGACAGGAAAAATGAGGATTAGGGAAGTTGTCTGCATGAGGTAACTCATCTCTCAGGCTGAAGTTGCCAAAACAGAGATCAAGAAATACACACAGCAAGGAAGGGTTTGCTGGTGTCTTGGGAGCCACTGGTGTGAACTTAAAATTGCTCCATTAAGGAGCAATTGCTACCAGATGCAGGCCCACACTTCTGAATGAGGGATTGCTGAGGCTGGTGGTGGTGGTGGCAGTGTCCCACCCACAAGTCTGCCCCACCACCCCACCATGGTGTGAAAACCCAGCTGAACAACCTCACTTCACTCCTTCCCATCACCAGCAGCCCCTCCAGCAGCTAATCCCTGCCTCATGCCTGCCCAGCCACTTGCCCACCCTTATTTCAYTTTTTAATCTTTTCAGACCTTAAACCCGAGCCAGAACTGGGAAACTCCCTCCTTCAGCCAGTGTCTGCTGTAGTCTGGTATTATTTTCATTCCCACCTTCCTCCCCACTCATCTCCATCCCAAGGCAGACTGTTATCCCATCCCTTCTCCCGTCTCCCCCGGCACGCCGCGCTCYGGCTCCCTCTGCACAGGCTCACCCTGAACAAGCCTCTTTTATCGGGCCACCCCACACAACAAGAAAATTAGCATAATTTGGGCATGTTGGGGCCACCACAGCAGCTACAAGCCATGATTACGGTGCATGTGGTTAGCACGGGCTGCAACATCAAACGGCGTGTTTACAACAGATGTAATCCCCAGCGATACAACAGGTGTATAACAGTCAATACCAGCACTGTAGCCATCAAATAACTCCGTGGCACGTTCGCATTGATCCGCTGTTAACCCAGCCCCCTCGGGGGGGTTGCTTTATGATTTATGTGACTCGCTGGGAGGTTTCGGCAGCTCTCTGGCGCAGCACCAAACTGCAGGCAGGGATCGGCACGTGATCTACCTTTGCAGCGAGAGCTGTTTGAGCGCACGCTCTCCGCGAGCCAGGTTTGACAATGGCACTTTGAGAAGGAGGGCTTGTGGGAGCACGCAGGGGCACGTTTCTTTCAAAGGGTGATTCATGCGCTGCAGCTCCAGCGACTGTCCTGGTTTTGCATGCTCCAGTGATGATGAATTAAAGCAGCAGCAGGAGCACAGCCCACATCAGCTCTCACAGGCTCCTGCCCGCACTCTGAGTTTCCTCTGCATCCCTTTATACATCAGCCCAAACCGTTTACCTTTGCGAGGAGGCACACAGGAGAGCAGGGGATGAAAGCATACCAAGGGAAGGGAGCTTCTGAACGGGAATCAAAGGAAAATCCCGAGGCAGCACATCCAAAACCAATGGAGATACTTTTCCTCCCAGGCTCTGGTTAAATTGTTAAATTTGAGACCAAAAAATGGGTGAGATTCATGAGGGTGATGACCATTCAGAGGGATAACAAGAACATCTGCAGCCGTCTAAGACACAGGATGCTCACCYAGGGCAGGAGTAGGAGCCTGGCTCATGGCTCTGCTCCTGCCTAACAGGAGTCAGCCCATCTTTCACTAGTCAAGGGTCCTCATTTAGAAACTCATCACTCACCTAATTTTAGTTCACACCTCTACAGGCAATTTTCAGGCAAAGCACCGGCAATCAAATATGCACAGCAAATTAGAAGCTGTCTTTTAATAACGAGGGCAAAATGCTTTGCTGAAAGAGCACGGAAAGGAAGCTGGTGTTGTGCATGCTGCAATCCAACAAACGAGCTCCGCTTGCAGTGGTGGCAAGCTGGTAACTTTCATGAGTATTAAATGCAATTAAAGAAACAAACACTCTCCATCATTCCCCAGAGTGAGAGATATTATCAGTTGTGGCTTTGTATTTTTACATAATCACAGTTTAAAGGAACATTTTTCCATATGTGGAAATTCCCTGTTTTCTCCTCCAAACGCTAACAAAATCCTTGCCGCTGGCTGGCTCTGCTCTCCCCGTGGCTCTCTGTTATGGCACTCCTGCTTGCCCCAAGGCCCCGGGGAGAGGAGATGGGCCCAAAACAAACGCCAGAGGTGAACGTGCTGGAGATCCAGTCCTACACCCAAACAGCACACGTTCCCTCCGCTCGGGGTGCTTTTGAAAATTCCCCTCTTCCCAGTGTTGAAAAGGTTTTTGTGACCTCACAGGCCTCCTCTTTCAGGCATCCCACTCCAGCGACGTGATCAAGCAGCACGTCCCACCCATCACTGCGTGCCCATCACCCAGAAACCTCCCTGGGGAAGTAGTACGAAGGGCACAGACCCAGGAAGCTCCACCTGTACCACTGGGGGGACACCTTGGGATCTGGATAAGGATAACAGCTTCCTCCTYTGATCCAATTAAGGGGGTTGAGCTCAGCCTCCCTCCAACGGGTCACACAGGGGGCTTTGGCTCAGAGTTCAGCTGCTCTGTGGAAGTTTCATCCTCTTCACTCTTCAACCCAATGGCCAAATTATTTGYCCCCTTGCTGGGGAGTGGGGCCAGGCACAGCAGGCATGGAGGGAGGCTCGTGCCGAGGGTGCACTGCTCAGGACACTCGTGTCGTGCACGAACACCTTTGCACGCCCAAGCTGTCTCACACACCCAACCAGAAGTGTCCACACGTGGTTGTCCGTGTGTCCATCTGCACTCCATCTCAGTCCAGCCACAGTTGCTGCTCCCCACAGGCAAGGCAGATGTGCTCCTCCCACACCATTGGCCCCTGCACCCTTTGCACGGGGCGGTGATTTCTGGCTGGCTCACGCGGCCTTTGCTCGATTTGTTTGTTTGTTTGCCGCGCATGCTGTTTGTGTGCTGTTTGCCTGCTGAGCTTTTCTCTGCCTGCATTCAGTCCGTGGGCTGGCCTGCTCCACTCTTGGACAGCATCTCGCTTACAAGCCTGCAAAAGCCGCCTGGTTCTCCTGGCAAGCCCCCAGCACAACCAGGACCATCCCTAGGTGCTGAGGTGAGGGTCTTGGGGCATCCTGAGCTCACCCACCACCTCACTGAAGCTCCAGTAGAGTTCCTCTAAAAGCTGTAAACTTGATCACCAAACCTTGAAGCAACCAAGGTCTGCTTTTCTGGTGGCAGCCGGAGAAAGTCTAATGGCATCAGCACACTGAGTGGGGGCGTTTCATTATGGTGACGTAGTTACGGATGTTGTTTAAAGAGCTGTGGAATGGTTTGGGTTGTAAGGGACCTAAAATATCATCTAGCTCCAAGCCTCCTGCCGTAGGGCCACGCCACACATTAGATCAGGTTGCTCATGGGCTCCATCCCACCCGGCCCTGAACACTTCCAAGGACGGGACATCCACAACTTCTCTGAGCAGGAGACCTAAATCCACACAGAAATCATCCAGGAAAGGCTATGGATGCTGAGTCCATCTCAGGAGACACTTGGGACTGGACTTTGAAACCTGTATCCGTTGGATGATCCAAAAGGCTCATGTCAAGACATGGGACATCAGCCATGTGTYCAAGATCACTTAATAAAACGGGGCAAGAGCAAGGAACAGTCCCACCATCTCTCTGCCAAGCCGTGCTGCACTATACGTGAAATTCCTTGGCTTGGGAAGGGGCTAAGTTCTGTGTTGTACTGACTGACCCATGCTGTGCTTTCATACTCTCCAGCAGACACATTCCCAATTTTGCGTGAGACAGACAAGAAGACACCAAGGCTTTGAAGTTTGTCTAAGACCAAGGCAGCTATTGCTGTTATTTTCCATCTGGCAAGACTTTGAGGACCAATGGCTCTTTCTAAATACTTTTTCTGGGAATGTTATAGTGTTAGAAACCATTTAGATATAAAACGGCACCGCTCATGGGAAAATCTTGTTAACACAGAGCCACCAGCGGAAGCTCTTCTTAAAAATTCCTTTCTGCTTGATAAAGGCTTTCCTTATCTAAACAGTGGTTTGGTGTCCTCCCCCTGTAGGCTGGTGGTGTGTCATGGATCAGGGAAGCCTCTTCCTCGCAGGCAGAAGAGGAAAGTCTAGACGAGCTGCCTTTCATGCCATTGTCTTGGTGGCTGGAGCCTGTAGGGTTCATGTTCATTATCCCTGCCAGGGGAACTGCCTGGACTGCTCTGTCTAAGCCAAGCTGCTGSTCTGGTACTGGACCCCCTGGCCATGCACCTACCCATGTCCTGGAGGCAGCATCAGCCCCTCTGTGTGCAACATGATAACCAAACTCTTCGCCTCTCTCCTTCCTCTTTCACTCCTCTTCTTCCTTTACCAAAATCAAACCAACCTGGATACTGATCACCTCTGATGCTCRCACTCATTCAGCCCCACAGGGCTACACAAAGCTGCTGCTATTTGATTTCATTTCTAATCTCTTTGTCGTTTTTTGACCAAATCCCTTTAAGCCTCATTTAAATAGCTCGGGCATCATCAAGTGTTATTCCCCAGCTTTGTTTCTCCTTGTGCTCTGCCGATTTCAAGTACCTTCAAATCCTTGCCCTTTTTTACCATTTCTGCTCTTGTCAAGCACTGCCTACAGCAAAATCTGGTCTCCTCTTGACTCTGATGGGCACCTTCACGGAGCAGGGATCTCGCTGGTTCCCTACATGAACTTGATGCACCATTACCTGTAGCTGCAGGAACTCTAGAAAGGATGACCATTTTCCTGAGCAGCTCCCAGCTTTCCATGTTGGATGGAGATTTCAGGGCTTGCAGGCTGCAAGGTGAGCTGGTTCCCTCCTGGGAAGGGAGATGCCACTTAGCCCAGGAAGAACTGCCAGAACCAGGTGTCCAAGGTTTCCCAAACCCATGTCAGATTATTCAGGATTCTAAGGGCCCATTCTAGGATGTCTGGATCTCAARCTCAAGCCTGGAGCCGGAGGCCTGGTAGCTTCCAAGGGAAGTAACTTCATAGAGTGGGAGAGGTGGGAACCCAGGGATTTTAGGTTCCTGGCTTGCAGCAGAGAGGCTGAAAGCCTAGAGGTAGGTTTACCTCTCCACCCTCAGCCTACATGCCTAGGCCTCTGCTCCTGGTCCAGGAAAGCTTGCTGAAGCCCAGATCTTCCTCGCAGAGGGAATACCTGAGGATGAGCAATTCAGCATGTTTCTACAGTGCTCCACTTGCAGTGTCCTGTGGCTGCGGCCGCTGCGATCCTGAGCTGGGGGCTGGAGGCATCAGATTAACCTGAATTCCCTATCTGCACCTAGAGTGTCCAGCCTGGCAGGGACCTCCAGGAACTGAGCCCAAGACCCTCACACAACCCACCCTATATGAACCACTGCTGTTGAGGAACATCAGTGCACAYACACGGCAGCTCCCATCAAATCCAGCTTGCCCACGGCTTGGGAACACTTGCTGTATTTTCTAAACCTTTCTCACTCCTCCTCTTCCTCGGTCTCGCTGAGCTGCAAAAGRTGAGTCCCTGCCATAGCTGAAGGATTCCCTGCAGAGCATTGCTTGCATTTTTGATTCTGCAGTTCAGAGCCCTCGAAAGAGCCCTGCAGCCACTTAGCTCATGATGACGACTGATACCAAACACTGCTTCCTGTTATTGCAGGCAAGTAAAAATAAACAACATCCTACTGTACCCACCTCTATCCAAGAAAGCACGGTAACCCGTATTTATAGATAAACAGAGATACATTGCCTGCTGGGGTCTGCTGCAATGAATTTAGACCTGAAGATTGAAAATCCAATTGTGTTTATAAATCAGCTGTGACRTGCCAGTGTCATGTCATCAGCAGAAGGCAAAGGGCATGTTTACTACAAGCAAAGGCACACGCTACAGTCATATGCATAAGCAAGTTTCTGCGCAGACAGGTTATTTTTTGCATAGTGGTTTTTTGATTTTTACATGACTTAAGGATAATGCTCTAGGAGCCTTCTTTTTTTTTCTTTGTGCATTTTTTTTTTTTTTATGGTAACATTGTTTTTTCCCCTTTTGTGATTGACTGGAGGTTTTGTTAGGTTTTGTTTTTCTTAATGTTCTGAAGAATGTTTGTGCTTTTTTTGGCACCTTATTACAGACCTCAAAAAACCTGACTAAACCCCTGGCTGCTTCTAAAGCTCCTGCCAAAGGAATTCATGCTTCTCTAAATTTGCTGTTCACATTTCTCGTTCCAACTGATATTTTTAATAATAAATATGGTTACTAAGAATAACTGTTTACCAGCTCTGTCAGCTCCAGTCTTTTGTTTGGACTCAGATCTCATCCTTGGGTTACCTGTTTGCCTTGAACAAAAATCAGCACTGTGTATAGACTCTGTGGGGACAAGTTGTCTGGTGTCCTTAGGATGTGCAGCAACCGGCCAGCCCGAGGGCTGGCATGTCACAGCTTCCTATCTGTCTGAGATCTCAAAGGTGCCATGGTTTAAATGGCTAAACCCAGGCTTTCCCAATCCCAAATCCCTCTCCATGTATCACTTTGTTTCCCCTGATGCATCTTGTCGCCAGCTCCACAGCCAGGCTTCTACATCCATCCCCTTCTATCACGCTAGCCAGGGGTTTTTAGCTGCTTTTTTTTCCTCTTTTTCCTTTCTTTTTTATCCTCTAGACCAGGTCCTCTTATTAGATATGCCCTTTTCACTGACCCTGAATTATTGCTACCCATGGTCTTAGAAGAACAGTGCTGTTTGTTAGTCTAAGAGCACATGTGACTACCCTCTTCCTGGCCAACACCAGAGGTTGCACCAGAGATTTTCAGGCCAAAAACCAGGCATTTCAGCAAAAGCTACAGGCTCTGAACGTGATCCGTGAGGTCAGAAGAGGACAAAGGAATCATCGTCTCTTTGGGGACCTGCCGGAAGACACTAATCAGAAAGACGTGCACAAATTTAGTCCAGAGCATGCAAGAGTTTCCCCGGGCAGAATCCAACCTCTGTCGGTGGCAAACATCCCATTCCCGCTGCAACGGGGCTGCCAGCAGGAGCCAGGATTTTAATGCCCGGGATTTTTACTACAGCCCGTCTGGAGGGAGCGGAGCCTGACCGAGCCTGCCTGGCGGCGGCGGGGAACGGGATGTTAATGGGGAAGGGCATCCCGGTCCATAGGGGTCTGGGCTGAAGGAAGGTTCCCAGCTCGGCGGCTCTTTAGGGTTTGCAACAATTTGCAGATTAGTGTTGGCACTTCCAAGGCTGGGCTGGCAGCGAGACCTTTAACCAAGACAGACAGATTCCCTGCTGTGGCACTGTTCAGCGGGCTTAAATGGAATAACGACGTCTCTCCAGCTTGGGTGATATTGGGTCAATCTTTTTCTGTTTCACTGTGTTTCCACCCCCCCCCTCGCCATCCCCATCCCCGTCCTCCCCCCTCGCAGGTCACGGCGCAGCCCGGGCTGTCGGGAGGGCTGCGCGCTGCTGCCACTCCTCTGCCTTTGTGCTTCGGGAGCTTGGGCAGGGGGGGATCATTTTTATAACTCTTTGTACCAACGCAAGCAGAGCTAATGGTAAAAGGCAATCAAATCTTCTGCTCCAAGGCGTAAGCTGGTTGCCTGCAGGGTCAGGGAGGAATTTTGCCCTCCCTTCTCTCCTGAGTTTGGAGGCTGCTCAGCATCAGCACAGCTTGTGCCTCACCCCAAAAAACTCTCTTGTTCTTATAACTCTTCGTTATTTTTGCTGTGAAAAATGATAGAGGGAATGATAGGTGTTTATGGAGTCCCCAGGGAAGGTCCCCATTAGCACCCACAGCAAGTGGGGCTGGGGCAGCTGCTCCTGGCTTTCCTGTACCTTGGGGCAAAGCGTCAGGCTGCCTTTCCCCTATGGGTTTTTGACTGCCTCCCTCTGATGTGTTCTGCCTCCATGGCACAGTGGGAGTTTTCTGCCTTTAGGTCCTTTCTTTTCAACTCCACATCCCTATGGGTGCTGGYTTTACTCAGACTAAACCTTTATGTGTGCCTGCTGGGTGAAAGCCTTGGGGTGGGAGATACCACCACCCCAGCAGCCCAGCCTGACCCCCTTCCCAGGGGAACAGCTCGCCTTAGCTTGGTCAAGGCAATCCAGCAAGACACTCGGCAAAAATGCAAGCAGGCACAAGCCGAGAAACAACCGTTGGGAAGGCAGGAGTTCAGAGGTAAGCCGGCTGTCCTCGGGTAACAAACTCTGGGCCACCCACATCAGAGCACCAACCTCAGCTCCCTCCCAGCAGAAATGACCAGGGGCAAATCTCAAAGGCAGAGCCAACGCGCAAGACACACACACACACACATACACACACACACACTCACACTCCCCTATCGGCACGGCCTCGCAGGGGAAGAGCCGGCATCAAAGGCATCGCGGCCTCTTCTCCCGAATCCGGCTGTGCYGCAGCCCCAGGATGCCGTGCCGGGGAGGATGAAGGTGTGGAGTGGCTTCACCCAGGCCCCCTCCTGGCTGTCGGCACCCTGCCTTCCCCCACCCAGACCCATGGAGGGGTGAACCCACTGCTGCTGCCTCCCACGAGAAAGAAAACACGCACTAGCAAAAATATGGGCTGGAAAATTTCTTCCTTTTTTTTTTTTTTCCCCCCATTGCATTCCGAAACCAATAATTAAATTTAAAAAATAACCCAGCAACAATTAATGCAAATTAAGTGTGAGGTCTAAGCTACCGGCAGAAGTTTGATTTGAAAAGAGCAAAGCAAGCAGTTCTGGTTGGGAGCTCTGATAGTTTGTCTGGTACAGATGTTCAGAGAGGCAGAGCAAGGGAAGGAGGGAGGGAAGGAGGGTGAGAAAACACAGCTAACAGGGGCTATGAGCCACAGACTGCATGAGACCCTCTGGAGGTGGCACACGGGTTATGGCAACACCTTCCTCCTCTCAGTTTGCCCCAAAGAAGCATTTGGGTGGCTGTGGTTGAGCTGCAGTGGCTCCACTACACCGTCTCAAAACTTTGCCCCAAAATAAGGTAACCTTGCCCCAAACTCAGAGAGCTCTCAGACCAAGAGGGGCAGGGAGAAATGGGCAGGATATTCTGTGTTCACGGGTGCGATTGCACCATCCATCCCCACTAAGCATCTTTCTGAGTCATCCTCTTCTCCAGGGTGAAAATCCCACTCTCCCTTCCCGATCCTGCCCATCTGCCCTCCTATCGTCCTTGGGAAAGTTTGGTGCCTCTGGGTTCCAGGCCACTAAGTGAGGCCAAAATAAGGGTCCTACCAACACACAGCTGTGTCCCTCCATGCTACAGCCTCCAGCTCATCCCTTTGGCATGACTCCCCCGTCACTCATGGCACCACATCTGTGTCTCCCTCAAGGGATAGTCAGAAGGGCTTGTGCTGCCAGACCCTAAAATGCATCACTGGGCTCCAGAGCTTCTCCCAGGGAACAAAACCCCACGGTCTGCCCCTGAGGCCAACCTTTTAAATGAATTCTTAAATTGTTCTTATTTCTGGTTTAGCTGGATCTCTTCGTCCGCTCCAAATCCTGTCCTGTCTGGGAAGATGGAGGATTGAAAAGTGCCCTTCTCCCTCCTGGCTGAGCCCCTTGGGTGTCTTTCACTGTGCAGTCATAGAACCACAGTGTCCAGCATCCCATTCTCTTGGGGTTTCAGCTCTTGGGGATGACCCTAAAGGAGGGACCAGGTATTTTGGATTAACTGGGGGGCGGGGGCAGCAAGCTGGCTCAGAGCTGCCAGCTGCTTTCCCCCACGCCCTCCCTGCCCTCCACAGCCCCCTCCCCGTGTCCCCCACCCACGGCCCTTCGCCGGGGGAGCCGCGGCGCGGCGCAGCCTGCCCAGGGCTGGCAGGGCTGCGCYTCGAGAGAGACATCAAAGTCTCCCCTGGAATGTGTGTGGCTCTGCCGCGCTGCGAGAGAGATACGGAGCCAGGGATCATGAAAGAGATACTGCGATGGTTATCGGCCCATCAAATCAAGGGGAAGCTGAGCGTCAGGCTTGCCAACAATACCTGTTATTGTTCCTCCCCTGTGCGGCACTTTATTAAGCGCTACAATCATTTTAATATTCATGCAATCTCCGCAGCCGTTCCACCCCCCCTCCGCTTCTCCTCCTCTTTGCTTTTCAACATATTCCACATTGGAAAGTGCCTTTCTTGCATTTCCTGGGAACTCGCTTTCCCTGCGGGCAGCAGGTGTTTGAGTCCGCAGCACCCAGGCAACGTCCCTCTCCGCACCGGGAAAAGGGGATTTTCTCTGGGTCTTTTGCTACGCTCCCCGCTCTCCCCCTCCCACCTCCTTCCATCCACCACCGCCACCATTTTCTCCAAGTAAAAGCTAATTAAACACCACCCTCCTCAAATGATGGCATCGTTTCACTATGAGTTCAAGAGAGAAGCTTGAAGTCCTCGGCCACGCAGTGCTCCCACTCTGGTGGGGTGTGTGCTCCCGGGAAATCCCCTCCATCTCCCGGTGGCTCAAGAATGGTCCAAGGGTGTCCCTACAGGGATGATGTAAGGCAGATGCTTTAGACTGGTTGTGCATGGGTTGGTTTGTACCAGCCAGCCTCGGGATGAGCAATCCAGGCACAACAGGAAGGTTCCTTTGCCCGTCCTTCACAGGCTCTCCAGACTTCATTCCCAGCTCAAAGAATAAAACTGACTGTGGGGTGGGTGTGAGTATGGGCACCCCAGAAATCATAAAGTCACAGAATGTTTTGGGTTGGAAGGGACCTTAAAGATCATCTGGTTCMAAAACCCCTGCCATAGGCAGAGACACCTTCCACTAGACCAGGTCACTCAAAGACCCATCCAACCCAGCCTTGAACACTTTCAGGGATGGGGCAGCCAAAACTTCTCTGGACATCCTGTGCCAGGGTCTCACCACCGTCACAGAAAATAATTTCTTCCTAATCTCTAATCTAAACCTGCCYTCTRTCAGTTTGAAGCCATTTCTCCCTGTCACCACATGCCTTTGTAAAACATCCCTCTCCAGCTCTGTTGTAGCCCCTTTAAGTACTGAAAGGTGCTAGAAGGTCTCCCCAGAGCTTCTCCAGGCTGAACACCCCCAGCTCTCTCAGCCTGTCCCCACAGCAGAGGTGCTCCAGCTCTCTGAGCATCTTTGTGGACTTGCTTCAACAGGTCCACATCCTTCTGATGTTGGGGACTCCAGAGCTAACCTGGTCGCAACTGCTCCTYGGCACCGGGACAGACCAAACCCCAGCTAAACCATCATCCCAAAACCAGCCAAAAAAATTTATGCTCATCACCTCCATCCTCTTGCCCCATCCCTGGACTGGTGGCAGCTTGTCATGGCATCTTTCCTGTGGACGGTGACCATCATGTTCCACACAACAGGTTCAAGTGGCAGGATGTTTATTCGGGGATTACAGCCCTGAGAAATACCTACAACATGGAGATTTATTTTGTGGTGTCCCATCCGTTCTGGGCTGGGCAGTGTTTTCCCAGGGGTGGAGGTGCCTGTCACCGGATCCCTGGGAACAGCAGCATGATCCACCAGCTGTAAGTCCTTGAGAAAACAGCAAATTTGGGAGTTGTTTCGTGGGCAAATACTGCAAAAATCTCCTTCAAATGGCTGGTTAAGGGATTAGCTGCAGATAAGGGAGAAGTGTTGCAGCTGGCAGGCAAAGGCTGCTGCTGAGGATATCACGGGTAATTTGGAGAAGAAGCTCCAAGCCTCAGACTGTTCTGCTTCACCCCTCCCCTGGGGCCTCACAGTGCTGCTTTCCTCCTGCTTGGCCCAGTTGTCACCCACCACAAAAAATGGGGCCACATATTCCTGCACTTTCCCCAGAGACCGCACCCTGCCAGGACTGGTGGCAGGGTGAGGGACACTTCAGCCAAAAGCAAAGCCCAGCAGCAGCACCTCCACCTGGCTTCCAGTTCCACACAGAGCCCATTGCTCGTCCCAAAGTTTGCTTTCATTTTGAGGCACCTAAATTAATTTTTAAGCTCCTTCCTCAGTTTAGTTAACTGAGTGTTTTCACTTGTAAATGAGATGGGGAAAAGGTACCTCTGAAATCATTAGAGTGAAATTAAAATTTAAAAAAAGGTATGGTGGGATAATTGCCCAAATTCCCCCAAGTAACTTGGGATCCCTTCCAAACCCAGCTTTCTGGTTACCATATTTGAGTAAAACCTTCCCCTGTTTGGAGCATTCAGAGCACCTGTGGCAAAGGGTACCGGGTGTACTCAGAGCCTGATGGCAGCGATTGGGGTGTGCAGGYGGGACCCATGAACTGCCAAAGGACAGGTGAGAGGACAGCAGAGCCTATCTGGGCCAGGGGAAGGTGGGTATGTACCACACCCCGGGGACAGACTCAGGGTAACCCATCCCAAAACAAGGCAGAACTTCAAGGTGGGTCAGTTTTTGACCCAGGGAACACGTCCCACTCTTGCCTGTCCAGCCAAAGCCTCCTTTCCCGGGGCTGGTCTGAGCCCGGTGCTGAGCCCATCCCAGCGCAGAGCAGGGGTGCAGGATGTGGCCCCAGCTCCCTCAGCTGCAGCTGAGGTATGCACAGCTGGGGCTCCCTGGCAGGGCTCTGCTCCGCCGTGGAGTTCCCCTGAGTTCAAAGCTCTGCTGCTGACTTTGTACCCCGCTGGAAGACACTTCCCCTCGCCGCCTTCCGGGTGAGATTTCATAGCTGCAGGAGAGAGGCCTTTTCATCATTTGGCCCCAGCCTTTCTTTTCTCTCTCTCCCCCCCACCTCATTTTCTTTTTTTGGTAACAATATCCTATACAGAAAGGAAACAAACAGATTAACCGCTGGGTCTCCAGGCTGAGGCAGCCTCACCCACACACAGCAGCCWTCGCCCTCGATCCCCAGAGCGCTGCATCCCCTGCACCATCCCACGGGCACGGCGGAGCCCATGGGGGCACAGGGGGTTTTGCAGCTGTGTGGAGCCCCGTGAGCCCCACAGCAGAGCTCAAGATCGGGAGGGGACGGCTTTGCTGGGGCAGATGGGTTCAACCCAGGCCTTGCCATCAGGGATCTGAAAGGCTGGTGTGCAAACGCGCCTCTGCTTTGGCCTCCTTCTCCCACAGGGATTCTCCTGGGAGCACAGAAGTTATCAGGTTCTTTTCCTTAGAAGAGAGCATGAACAATGCTGGGGTACCTGACCATATCTATTTCTGTGGTAGTCACACCTCGTGTCTGGTTGCAAAMCAGCACTAACCTTAAGGGACACCAGTGGGTGCTTGGTGTCCTGTGTCTTCCTGCCCACCCCATGCACCAGTAAAGGCCACCTGTGAGGCACAAGCCACCTGAATCACGGTGTCCCTCCAGCCAAATCTCTTAAAATTGCCACCAAGGCCAGGCACAGCCACCAGGAAGAGGAGAGATTCTCAGGAGTCCCAGGATGTTCCACAAGCCACCCTAAAGGGCTTGAGTCAGGGCATAACTGTGACATTGGCAGGGGTTGGGGCAGGCAGGACAACAGGAGAGGCATGTTTTGCCCCAGACATAGAATCCTAGAATCATTTAGGTTGGAAAAGACCTTTAAGATGATCAAATCCAACCCTTAACCCAGCACTGCCAAGGCCACAACTAAACCACATCCCCAAGCGCCACATCCACATGTCTTTTAAATCCCTCCAGGAAYAGTGACTCCACCACTGTCCTGAGCAACCTCTTCCAATGCTTGACAACTTTTTGAAGAAATTTTCCCTAATGACCAATCTAAACCTCGCCTGGCACAACTTGAGACCATTTCCTCTCGTCCTCTGATGCAAAACACCCGATGATTCCCACTGGTGCTCCTGTCCCTCCACACCCAGCACCCCAAGGGGCAGGTAGGCTTGGTTGGGATGGGGTCTCTCCTAGCGGGGCTTAGCTGTGCTGGRAGGCTGCAGATGTCCCAGACACAGCACAAGTCTCACGGGTGACAGCGAAGGCATGAGGCAGAGAAGGAAATCCATGTAAGCACACTAATGGACCTGGGATTTGGGAATATACCCATTCTTCTTCTTTGTCAGCTGGCAAATAGCTGCTGTCTATCTTAAAGCCTTTAGCACAGCAGAAAAAGCAACTGAACTTTTGAAAAGCTGAGTATGGAGAGGAGATGTTTGACCCTGTATGAAGGAGTGTAGGACCTGGGCCATGACCCCTGGACCATTTTAAGGGGAAAAATGAAGCACTGCCCCTGTCATGCTGGGCACCTCACAAGGTACAAACTGTCTGAGCACCAAGTCTCCTTGGAGCACCGCTGTGTGGCCACCAAATATTTCAAGACACAAGACCAAATTTTGGTAATTGCTGGATGACCTAAATCCCATTCCTAATTTTGAAGCGATGTAAATCTAATATTTAACCAACAGAATGAAGTAGCCCAAGTTTATTCTGGGGCACATGGTCATACTCATGTGCTTATAGTAAATAGGTAAGGCAGGCAACTTAGCGGATAACAATCGTGTTGAAGGGTTAGGGAATTGTTAGGAGCTGTTTTGCCAAGATAAGCTTTCTGACATCCATCACTGCTTCTGTCAAACCCAAGAGGTTGTGAGCGTGGTGAGAAGCTGCCGTGGTTTTGCTTTCTTAAAAGGTTTTCTTGAGTTTACCAAAGGGATTTTTTAGCAAAGACCGATTTTGCAGTGCTGATAATTCCCTGCAAGCAGGTACTGTGCCCTATAGCATCTTAAATAATCACTGCATGGCTATTTTGGGAGAGAATTCCAGAAGTTATTTAATTGTTTTTGTCTATTATCTATCCATTTATCTATTTATTGGTCTATTTTCATCTATTTTATACCAAACCAGCACTGGGTCTGGGCAGGTTGCTATTCCTGCTGCTGCAGTTCAGCTGAGTTTGATGGGAGCCACGACTTCCTGAGAGTCACTTTATGGCTCATGATCAACAGCCTAATGGGGATTTACCAAATTACTGCTCGTTAGCTGAGCTGCATCAGGTTACCATAAACAGGGTAATTCAGCCCAAACCTCCCTCACTGAAGGATTTACCACTTACTGGGGCTCTGCATCGCTCTGGCCCTCTTCATCCTCTCCAGGATGCAGGCAAAGGAGCAAACTTTCCTCTCTGAAGATCTCAGATCACGTGGGAAAACCGCACAGAGTGTGGAGGGATCTTGACATACAAATGTGTGGCGCCTCTTCAAAGCTCCAGCACAGGAGCTGTTTACACTGTAAATAAACAGACACAAGTAGCGGCTGCAATCCTTTTCCTCGTGCCCCACTCTCCTGGAAAAGAAAGGCAGCTACAGAGGTGTTGTGCCCAAGCTCAACAGCAGAAAAATCCTCTTTTTGCTTATGTGGGGGCGGTGGAAGGGGTCCTCTGACAAAAACTGAGCAAAAATTGGGCCAAGGAGGCTGGAAACAGTGAAATAGCAGGACTTAATTTTATTCAGCAGGTTTTCAGGGGAGGCACACAAAGGTGACGATGGATTTTCTCCTGCCATTCCATGCCCAGGCACAACTGGCTTCTCTGCCAGCATGGTCATTGTGGAGGAGCGCTGGGAAACGGGGGCAATTCGGGTCCATCCCTCCCAAAGAACTGGCTTCCAGGAGGGAAAAAGCAGACTTCAGATGAGCAACAAGTGAATCATTTACTTCTGTCTGATTATTAAAAGAAAATCCAGACTGGGATGACAGGTTTAGTGAGTATGAGAGTTACTGATGCAGGTACCAGGCTGCAGCTTCCCAGGTTTTATCCAGGCTGTCAGGGGGTCCTGCATGTAGGACCCCAAAAAGAAGCCCCAAGTGAACTGCAGTGGGGAGAAAGCAATGTTTTTCCCCAGAATGGATGGGCAGAAGAAGAAGGAAGAGAAGAAAAGGGCTTGTCTTAGCAATGGGGTACGTGGAGCAGGGCAGATCAAATGGGGAGAGCAAATGTGTGGCCACTGGTGTCCTGAGCACCCCACAGGTGAGAAAGCAAGGACAGGAGCACTGACAGCTGCTGTATGAGGTGTGTAGAAGATCTCCTGTGGGTGACCTTTTCAGCCCCAGAACAGCCCTGTGACATTTCTCCAGGCTTTCAGACCTACCAGACCTTTCACCTTGGCCGCCCAGCACCCTGGCATTAGGCACTGGAGGAGGGAAGCAGAGCATTCCCAGCCACAGAAGCAGAATGAGACCTTCCCATGGTCACGGATGTCCAGCAGCCATGGGAGCTGTGTGCTCACAGAAAGGTGAGGAGCAGCTCTGCGGGATCTGGCAGCACCTGGTGGGTTGGGTGGCACTGGCTGGACCAGCAGCCTTGCATCACCTCTTGGCTTTCAGCCTCCAAGTGCGCTTCCTACTCCTGTCCATCCCTGTGGGATTAAACTTTCCTCTGCCAGGTGCTCTGTGGTTGGGGCAGGGCTCGGAGAGGCTGGGTGGTGGTGGGTGAGAGAGCTTTAAAATAACCCAGGGTGTGGGCACCTCTCTGGCAGTCGTGTTGTAGAAGGGCCTGGCTTGTCCAAACCTGTGCTTGGTGCCCTCAGCCCCCGGTGCTGGGGACCTCTGTGGTGATGGAGTCAGATGCAGGTTCCCTCATGGTGGCCAAGCCTGGAAGGCTCCTCAAGGACCAAGACTCTCCTGTGGTGTGTGTCAAAGCCATCCTTTGCAAGTCTCCAAACAGCAAGGCTTCAGGTCAGGCTGTCCCAGGGTTTGCTGTCAAGCCTTGGAGAGCTGAGGTGGGACCGGACAACCTCCAGAGGTCTCTTTCCTGAATGATCCCATGATCTGAGGAGTTTCCCTGTGACTGCAGGACCAGCCAGATGCACATCACATGCTGCTCTGTCATGAAGCCATATCCAAAACTCCTCCAGAAAGGGCTTGGGTCATGTTGTCTCTGGATGTAATGACACCACTGTCCGAACCAGTGCAACAGGATCCTGCTGTAAAACAAGCATTACGTGATAAAAGTATGAGACAGAAGATGCTCAGATCCATGGATGGGCTTTCACCAGGAATCAGGCACCGTTGTGTCTCCAGGCATAAGAACCTGGTGCCACTACAACCTGAGTTTGTCCAGCCAAGCCAGGAGTCACCACACAGGTGTCTCTGCAGCCTGTCCATGCACTACCTGTCCTCCAAACCAGGCCCCAGCCGTGGCCATCCCCACCTTTGGGTGCTTTTGCCCTAAACTACTTGTATTATGAGGCTGGTTCACAGCACCTCAGCTGGGCAACTAAAGCTGTCCAGAGGATGAGGTGGGTTGAGACTGTGTGTTCCTCCTGTGGGAAGAGGGGAGACAGGGCAGGATGATGGCAGCACAGCCGGGAGAGCGGAGGTGGCTGCTCCTGCTGATTCCGAATGGATGAAAGGCACAGGGACAGGCAGAGACAGCTGACAAGGGAGGGGATGCCCAGCCCCTCACTTGGCCTCAGGACCATGGACCCTGCTGCTGCATGCTGGGGGCTTTTCACTCACTGAGCACCCAACTGCTCCCATTGCTGAGGCCTCTGTGTCCCACAGTGCCAACCTCCCCTCTGACAAGGGAGCACGAGTGATGAGATCCCATGTGTTTTTGTTTGTGCTAGCTTTGCTGAGATAATTGCCAGCAAACACTGCAGCTTGATAAGCAAAACATTGGCAAGATGCAATTTCTAAAGCATCTTTAGCTAAATTTGTAGCGGTTGTCTCCAATTTGCCGTCCTGTTTGTGTCTGTGAAGAAGACACACACTTTCTCAGCTCCTTTCTCATGTTCCCACTTGCCTCGCACAGCCATGGAGGTAGAAGGAGGATTCCCCTCGCTTTATGCAGCTTGGCTTTGACTGAATAGCTTCCAGTTACCTTGAAACCTAATCTTCTTTTGAACTCTTTTTAAGTCAGTTGCATTCTTGGAAGGAGATGAGCCTGCGAACTTGTATCATCTGATGAGAGAGATAAGAGCCCTGCAGAACCTACGCCCAGTGGCAGGCACAAGCCAGAAAACATCTGCACCTGCTCACATGGAAAAAGCACGCGGGTTTTAGAGGAGGCGATTTGCCTTTCATGAGTTTGGGGATGTTTATTCCATTGGGAAAGCTTCTCTGAGATGTCCTGGCTGCCTCTTTTGGGACAACTGCCCAGCAGTCCTATGCGAGCTCTGGGACGTGCTGCAAGACAAAATGGTGCTGAATGTCTCTAGATGAAGATGATCTTCAGCTTTTTGGGGTGGTCTGGTGCTCTGCTTCTCAGCTGGTGAAAGGGGCTTATGGAAAGAAGCTGAGAACCTTGCCACTCCTTAGATCCATGACTACCAAGTTCTGCTCTTCCTCTTGCCCTAAGATAGGGCTTGAGCAATAAGATGTGCTAAAAATTAAGCTCTGTCCTCCTTGCCAGTTTAGTTTCCAGTGGCAGCAGCTGCCCATGTCCACCAGAGACTGTGAAATGACCCCAAGGGTCACATCATTCCTGAAGATCACATGGTGGTGACCCCCATTCTAGGCAGGGTCTATAGAGCTCCATTGTCCCCATACCCCAGTCATTGGGTTAAGGTATGACTTTTGGGTAGTCTGACTGGTTTCCTGCACTGATGTACATCCCCATAGGGTCCAAATGTCTCTGAGGAGTGTCTGAGCTCCCAGCTGCAGATCTAAGGGTTTGGTGTTCAGCTCTTCTCCTCCCCATGGAGCCAGCCTGGGCCAGCCTCACTCTGTTGTTGGCTTTGCATTAGCAAAGTCCTTGCCACTAAGAAATGAACCCAAGGAAGCAAGGAGAGGCAGGGACTACGTGAGAGAGACAACCAGATCTGCTCGCTCTCACCCATTCCTCCACCCAAACTGGCCGTGAGACCAAACAGTGGCCACCGCCTTTGGTGTCTGCCGTGGAGCAGAGGAGCTTCAAAAGAGAGGAGGCCTGGAGAGAGGGACAAAAGCCGCTGCCTGTAACATCAGGGCTGGATGCTGAGCATGGAGCAACCAACCTCCCCAAGGGCRAAGATCTGGGCCCTCGGGACTCCTGCGGGGAGCTGGGGTGACGCCACCTTTTTCATGTGCCTTTTGTGCTCCTCCATGGCTGCTTGGATCCCCAGCTTCAAACACAGCTGCTTATCTCCCTGCATTACTCAGTGCTTCCCTACGTGTGCTCTAATGCATCTTCAAAGCGCAGCGCTCGCCGCAGTGAACAGACCGGTTGATTCAATTAGAGAGACTTCTGATCAACAACGGTAGTGACTGCGAGGGGTGGGGAGATGATTTGGGGTAGCTGGGAATAAAATTGCCCTAAAATTGCTCACTGTCAGAGCCATCCGAGGTGATACCTGTAGCAACTCAGAAGCCCTCTGTAAGGTCTCACCCTCGCAGGAGCAGAGGAGCCTCTGCAAGAGCAGACGTGTACTAATGGGTTTTCCTTTTTTAGTAGTGTTATTCCCACTGGGATATTAAAGAGCTACCCCAGAGCATCTGGGCAAACAGCTAATTCCCCCGAAACCCAGGGTGGTTCATCAGCCCAATACMTTGGCTCTGAGTTGTTCTCAACACTCTGAATGCCAGATGCGGGTTTCAAATTGTAACAGTGAGGGCGAGCAAGAGGAAGCAACCAGCCCTTTTCCCTCTCGGAATTCCTTTGTTAATTAAAAAAAGGGCAAAAAAGCGGTGAAAATCTAAGTTCTGGTTCCAGAGGGTGTGGGCAGAATATCAGCTGGAGCAAAACTGGGCTCTTGAAAAAAAGCAGACTCTTGGTCTGGAGAACCCCGTGGCTATTGGAGGAGCTTTTTCCTTTGTATCCTACATTTTTCGATTCATGGCATTGCTGTTTATCTTCACCTTCCTCTCGACCACGGCRGGATGACATCAGGGCCCCCCCAATGACTGGAGAGGAGCCTCTTTGTCAAGCAACCCAACTGGAACCCTACCAGTACGTGCTGGCCACACGGCGGGTTTTGGGGCTATGGGAAAGAAGGCGAGTGGGAGTGGGGCCGCYGGCTGCCAGAACAGTTCATAGGGCCCACAGCCCGCTCCTGCCCACATCTGAGGAGCTGCTGGGAAGGCGAGCGGGGCGGAGGGAGCCGCGGACCAGATGCATTGCTCCGGTGGGCCGTCTCCAGCCTGCAGGCCCCCGGGAAGGCGCGCCCGCACCGACGCTCCYGGCGGTTGCTCTTTGATAGGTGCCGTGGAGGAGCGAGATCGTGCATCAGGGGGAGAGAGAGAGAGATCCAGTCCGGGAAGTCGTGTCTATCTTTGTTCTCCTCCTACCTGATTGCGGGATGACTCATCCCCTTCAAACCAGCGAGGCTATTTCTGACACGAGGTGCTACTTGGCGTGAGTAAAGATGGAAAAGCCTGCCCCATAACTTGGATGATAAAAAGGATAATAATTATGCTTTATATAGCAGACTTACAAATAATGGCTTGCTTCTTTGGCTGTTCAAGACCACACACGCTTTTTTTTTTTTTTTTCAGGGGGAGAGGTGTGGGGGGTTAATTTGGGACTTTTTTAGCTGGAACGGGAGATCTGTGTGGTCCCGTAGGCTCCTGTGTAATAATTCTTTTAGCTTAATATCTTTTGATCTCCCCTAAGTTATTCATCAGCCCTGAATAACACACTGCTTGACAGTCAGAACTTTTTATTGGTGAAACGGTGCTTCGTTTCACCTTCAAACAAAAGCAGGCTTGATGCTGTGCCTCCCCAGTTACTGCAGGAACCCATGGGCAGGTGTCAGGTACGTTAGGAGAAATGGGATACTCAGTGGAGACAGGAAGGAACAGGAGGAAGAAAAAGGAGCGAGGTCGACAAAGAAATTTACAAAGGAACAAAAAGGAAAAGATGTCCAAAAGAGATGAGAGGCACCGTAAAGATAGAAACCAGTAACAAATTTGGGGTCTTTTTACCCATTTAAATAAAAAATAAAAGGAGAAATAAGGGCTGAAGTGAGGGACAGGTAAAGGGAAGTTAGTTCAAGTTGTCTCAAGGCATCCAATGACTCTCTGCTCTGAGTCCCCACAGGGAGAAGACTTTAGGCACAACGGAAAAGAGAGTCTGGAGGAGAAAGTAGTCATAGTTGAGGAAGTGGGTTGAGATGCTCAAGTCCAAGAAAACAGATTGTCTCATCCTGCAAAAGCTGTCAAGTTGGGGAAGGCACAAGTGAAGACCCTTCCAACTGAAGAACAGCCCAGGCTCCCCATATTTGAGAAGGGAGGAAAGTGGTCTGTCCTACTCAACCCTCTGACCTGGGATCAACAGCATGGTGAGTGCCAGAGCATCTCCCAAACACCAGGAGGGACAGTACATTTTTACAGTGTAAATGTTATGGAGACTTGAAAATTGCTGTAAGATTTTGGAGTGGCACACAGGGCGTGACAAGATCCTCTGGAGATGATGGGTGCTGCTGTGAGCTGGAAGGGAGCAGTACCCAGCTGAGAGCAAGGAAGCAGTGACCTGTGCAGGGAAGAGCAGCTGAAGGGAAGGGACCTCACTGATGGGGCTCCCTAAGGATCAGTGCTGGAAGTAATTTCATATCTTCCCTGAGGAATTCTGCACAAAAAGCAACATCATCTTGATAAATGAGCTGAGCTCAAACAGGGGAAGAAGGAAAGGCATTACCAGTCTGGAAAAATACATGAGTAACAATCTAAAAAACTGCCTCACTCCAACAAGGACACCAGAAGGGGTGGCATTGAAGGGCACAGAAGGCAAGCTGACACACTGAGGGTGGCATTCATCTGGCCTTGCATTGGTCATTTGAAAATAGTCCAAATCCACTCTGTAGCCAGAGAGAAAGGCAGGTCCAGAAATTAAGCTTTCCAGTAGGAAGCAGCAATAACAGCTGTTGTCATACATACACAATGTATAACATCATGCAAGCAGTGTAGAAGGGAAAAATTTGATGTTTGCTCTCGTATGTGGTTGTCCCCATGGAGAGGCACAGACAATGCAGGAGGGGGCACATGGCAGGATGCAATCACAGTGASAGGGAGATCCAAGGACATCGCCAGCCTCCTTGCAACATCCGCTTGGGAAGAGATGGTCACACAACGGTGCTGGCCAGCACTGGGACATGGAAGTGTGGGACACCACAGCTGTACAGCCAGGAGCTGGCTACCCCAGGTGGTGGCAAGGGATGGCTAACCAGCTTGGGGTTGGCTACTGGCATGTCCCCGGCTCACGGCACAGGATTTTGAGTTTCATCGTCAAGTCTAGTTGGGACAGAGTGGTGATAATCCATCCTCAGGCCTCTTATCATTGCTGCTGTAATGTCTGAGCAGCATTTATTTCTTGGCAATTCTGGAACAGGGAATTACTCTTCTAAAGACTGCACCTCATGTAATACTGTAGTGCCTACTTCGTCCACACCAGCCAGGATTTCAGCTGAAGCCAGGATTAACAGCTGAAGGATGACATTTGCCTTCCTTTCCCCCCGGGTGCCCACATTCATCCTTTGGGGTACAAAAAGATCAAAAGAAATTGAAATGAAGCCCATCTCAAGGCATCTGTAACAAGGTCACCTTGGTTCTGACCTGGAGGACCTGCTGCTGCCAGGCTGGAGACACCCTCTCGTAAGAGCAGAGATGTTGGGAGAGACCTCTGTCGTTTGCTGTCCACCACATGCATCTGTCCGTGCTGAGACCTGTCTCCAACAAGTCTTGGGCTCACAGCAGCAAACAGCAAGCAATTTCTGATCTCTGGGAAGCAAAGGAAGAGAAGCAGAGGTCAGAAATACAGCCCCAGTGAACTGTGGCAGCCGTTGGCCAGCTACCCAAATCAGAGTTTTTCTCTCCAGGTTTTAACTCCATCCTTGCAGTACAGCAGACAGGTCAAAGCCTGCTTTGAAGCGAAACCCAGGCTGTAACCCATATGCCCAGGCAGGCACAGGGCCAGGTTCACACCGTGCATCAGCCCTGGCTCTCAGGGCTTGTGTGTGGACAGTCTGGGCGAAGGCTTTGGTGGAAGGCTCAAAGCTGCGTGGGAAGCTCCCCAGGAAAGGGGCCAGCGGTGCAAAGGCTGCCATGCAGCCAGGTGGCAAAGGCTGGTGAGTGAACAGACAAGGACGAAGGTGGTCCGGCACTGGTGGGCAGGAATCGAGACTGAGATCCTGCATGGAGACCCACTCCAGCCAAGCCCCTGTGTTGCACCCCCTGGATGTGGTTTTTTGGCAACACCAACGCACACTGGCACTGGGACAAACCCAACAGCGGGCAAGACACTCGCAGCATCCAGTGCCAGCAAGAGCAGGGCTGTGCTCGGCCTGCTGCCCCTCCTGGGGCTTTGCAAACCAGCCCCATCCCAGGGCTACCCATGAGGGTATGAAAGCACTGGGAAGGGGAAGGCAGAAAGGCAGAGCTGCTAATGCACGCTCTGTACTTGGGAAATCTGTGAGGTCATTGATGTCAACACCTTGGTTTGGGCTGGAAAATTAAAGATGAAGAGCAAAGCGTGGTATTTAGGCATGGATTAAAGAAAGAAATAGCAAATAGCAGGCAAGAATGTAGCCAGGAACAGGACACTTTGCAATGAGAAATTACAAAGGCAGTTTAAGGCAGGAGAGAGCTGTGGGTCTAGGTCTGAGAAGCAGAAAAAGGGAATGCAAAGCAAATCCAGGCTGAGCTGGCATGCTGGCAAATGTGTTTGTGCCCTTCAGATGCAACAAGGTACAGCCAGGATCCTGGTGCTGGCTTTCTATGGGGAGCCTGGAGGTGTTGTTGGGTTTGGGGGCTTGAACTGGGGTATTCTGCACCTGTTAGGATTAAAGATAAACTGAGCAATGGCCTCAGTGTCAGGGACATTCCTGGCTCTGCATCCCTGAGACTCTGCTCTGAAAGGAATTTCTCCACCATGGGGGAAATTGAAGCTATGGCTGAAATCTGTCCCTCTTGTCATCAACGGGGACTAGCGGAAAGTCATTTTAAACTCAGCTGAGAAGCAGACTGGCTAAAAATCTGTTGCCTTAAAGAGAGGTGTTGAGATGAACTCAAGTATCTGCCCTCCCCAGCCCCTGGCTGCTGCTCCAGAAGAGCCCCAGTTTCCCATGGGTACACAAGATTGAGGATGTCTCAGACACCCCAGCACCTCTCAAATGGCCTCAGGTGCCACATGTGTTTGACAAAATTTGGTCCTCAGAGTTGCTTAGAGGTGCTGGAGAGAGCTTGCATGGGTCAAACAACTCTGTTACAGACACATGCCCGAATTCAGGGATTTATGCCTCCACTCTGAGTCCAAACAGAGCTCCAGCTGGGGAATCTTTTTGCTGGTCATTGCTGAGCTGCAAGTTTCTCGGCCATAACGGTGGCTGCTGGCAGCTAGCTCTTGCACAGGCATGACACAAGGCTCTTAAGCAAAGCAAAATTCATATATGCAACACTGATAAATCCTCATGAGACATCAACAGAGCCAGTGGGTCAGACAGGTCACATTTCCATACGGCACAAATCAGCTTTGCTACATTCAAATGAAGGCAGTCACATCAATTTACACCTGCTGGAGAAGTGGGCCTGAGAAATTTGATAGGAAAGCTRTTTCATCTGTCATGGCTTCACTTGGGAGAGCAGGTTGAGAGGCAGTTTACAGAGTGCGAAGCAATGTGATAAGGCACTTCCATGCCTCGGAGAAACACCAGTCTAGAGAGATTTTAATGACGAGTGCCTTGCAGAAGGGTCGCACTGCTGGGCAGCAAATGTCCTCATTCAGTCTGTGAAGAAGAGCCGTGTTTAATCCTGGTGCACCACTTTTCCTGTTAAACCGGACTCCTAGGAAAGACTAATGCGGAAGAAGATGCAATCAAGGAGGGCCGGTGGAAAGATAACCCATCAATTACCCAGCGGCTTGGGATATTCCTTCAAAGGCCCATTCAATTAGACATCTGATTTGCATGTCTTTCCCATTTGCTGTAGGTACTCATTAGGGGCATTTAAATACAACCCTGACTGCAGCCCCACAAAGCCTTGGGTGGATGCTTTTGAGAACCTCATTTTAGTTTATCAGAGCTGTCAGAAGTTGCAATTACTGTAGAGCAAGAAACAAAGTGCTTTATCGCCCCTTTGAATCTGCTGGGATTAACACCCCTCTTGCAAAAAAGAGTGTCTTTGCAGTCTTTAAAGAGCCCAAGGATCAAGATCTCTTAAGCCTCATCAGAGGGACAGTCACGGCAGCCCCTAACACTGGACTGATGTGCAGCTCACCTCAACAGTGCCCTTTTCCCCTCTTTTTAACAAATTTGTGCCCGAGTAGTTGGTTGCCATCCTGGTCCCTGACGATTCATACCACGGCTCAGATTAAGTCAGAACCAGCTGCTCTCCCTTCAGAAAGAGACCAGGGCTAGGTCCTGGCTGCCCTTGGCTGCAGTATCTCCATTTTTCATCAGTGGAGAGGGGACCGCCTTGCAGTCCCCACGCAACAGGTCTGTCCTGTCCTCCTGTCCTCCCTCCCTGACCTTTGCTGCTCTCTCTGAGCCTTGCTCTCTCCATCCCAGCATTTTAGGCCGAGCTGCTCTTTCAACATACTCTGAGCTGTATTAGGACTAGAGTGACATGCGTAGCCCCATCCAGCTGCGGCCAGGTGCTCACCTGAGAGTTTGGATTCTTGGATAAGGCAGTGCAACCCCACCAAGCTTGGCCCAGGATTGGGACATCCACACTGTCCCTATGCCATGTAGGCACTGGTCTCTAACAAGGTCAGCTCTACCTGGAAACTGCTCAGGAGTCTATTTTAAAACAGGATGTAGGAACTTTATATCTTCAAGTCTGCCTTCCCCCTGATAATTCACCTGAAGTCGGCCCAAAGTTTGGAAGATTGCTATGGAAGGAGACGGTTGAGAGCTGATAGATCCTTGAAGAAAACAGATCAAAAAAAAAAAAAAAATCACCCCTCCCTTTCTCCTACCCCCTTTGGCAGAGCAACACAAGCAGACGTGGTGTAGACACAGCTGTAGCCGCACGCGAGGGCTTTGGTCAGCGCAGTGTTATCGTGGGAGGCAGCGCAGCGAACACGCTCCGGCAGGAGAAATCCTGGCAGCACCGGCCCAGCCTCGGTCAATCTTTGTCCTGAGTTTGCACAGAGCCAGCCTCAAGGCTGATGAGGATTTCACATCCCTGAGTGTGCCAGGCCAGCACCCCCGAGCCAGGCACATGGGCTGCACGCAGGGTACCCCGTCCCTGGCGGGGCAGGATGGGTGCTGGAAGAAGTAGGAGAGAAAAACCAAGRGTGGCCCACAAACCCTGTCCAGCCTGGCCCCTCCAAACCCTTTGTGCCTGCCTTGTGCACCAGCACCCCAAATACCAGCAAGAAAGCAGACAGTGTTTTAAAGGAAGAAAACCATGTTAGCCTTATCCCAGCCTTTGATTTCTGCTTGGATGTTCTTGTACAAGGTATAAAGGTAGTGTCTCTAATGAGATTACATATTATAGTCAGTCAGGAGCTGTTAAAAGGCTGTTTCTAATGGGATTAAAATGTATAGCACCCAGTTATAGCCGTAATTGCATTACACCCCTAAGGAGAGCCTGTAGTGTAAACTGAAGGCAGGTCAGGGATGCAGCGCACGCTGCTTCGCTTCAGTATCTCCCGAGCTGCTTCCCTGTTTTTCCTTTTTTCCCCTGTCTTGGATGAAGAACAAAGAGGGAGAAGATTTAGCAGAGTGTCAGGAAGTGACTGGAGGCTAATCCCTCTGCTGACACTCCCCAGCACCAGGGGGAAGTAACTGAGATCAGCCAAATTGGCATATCAAAAGCCTTCTAATTATGTCACTGGTGGTTTAAGCCAATTCCTAACATTCTTATTCATGGAGTTTCCAGCACAAGAAAACCTTTCTTAATCTGAGCTGCTGTTGAGCAGAACTTAATGTCATGGATGGGTTTCTCTTTGTTGGTGCTGGGGATGCCAGGATGGCACCCCGCTCTCAGGCAGCAGCCTTGTGTGATGGCAGGACCTGGCAGGGCATCTCCCAGATCCTTCTGTGCGGCAAAATTTTGTAAGCATAGATGTATCATCCAAAAAATAAAATCAAATCCCTCCTCACTGTGCACTTGCACTTTGGTCATGGAGAGCTGCAGTAAGCACGGACCAGATTTTCCAAAAAATGATGGTGCRACAGGAGAGACTCTGCTTCCCTGCATGTCCACCCAAGGTTCTGCTGCTCAACACCAACCTTCACGCCACCAAACCCCATTGCATTCACCTTCTGCTGTTAAACTCATTAGGGTCAACACTGAAGCAGCTTGTTCAGTTCCATCTCAAAATCTAGGTCTTAAAAAGATGCTCTTGAGCAACTCCCTACCCCAGGTTTGCATTCCTTGCTGCCACCCCAGTGCTATCAATGGTGAGGGTCCGTGCTGGACTGCACGTGGGATGTGTCCACAGCCGTGGCAGTGAGGATGAGCCAAGGACTCAGGGCATCCTGGCAGCTGGTGTCTGTCCTACCTGTTTGGCCACACGCCTCCCTTTAAACAGGGACAGCCAGCTGGTTTGAAGGGTGTGAGTTTAAAGCAGTAATAATACTCGGTCCGTAGGTAGCACTTTTCATCTGCAGCTTCAAATCTCTTGACAAATATTGCTTGCAGTAGCAGAGATCTGAAAAGAACAAAGGAATTGGGTCTGTGCCCATCTTGCTCCTTTGTAATATGCAAAGAGGGCCAGAAATCACTTTGTTCATGTTAGATTGTATTTATTTTCTTTTCTAATGCATTAGAAATGCAGATCTTCATTGCTTGAGAGAAAACAGTGCATCCATATCATGGAGCAGATACCAAGCAGGTGACACTCAAGCAAACAGGGAAGTGATTTGTTCTCAAGCTACTTAAATCACAGGCTTTTGTACTTTCCTGTTGTTATTGTTGTTACAACTCAAGAGCCTGCAAAACACTTGGGAGCAAAGAGACTTGTGGTGGAACCTTGACATGGCACTGTCACCACTCAGTGGAGATGACACGCTCCAGCCCTGGCTGAGATGTTGGAGCTGCAGTGTCCAGTGGTTCCTGAGCCACACGTGGGCTGTGCAGGGTATCCAGCCAGGACATGGGGACACCGGGGCTTTGAAAAGCGTTCAGCACCCTTTTCCTTTGCAAGGTTCGGGTTTGAGCCCATGTTTGAAAGTAGCACACAGACGTTTCAAGTTCATTTTTCTGGAAAGCACCTTTTTTAAAGAAGCGGCAAAGCATCGGCCTGTGCAGGACCAGCACCCAGCCCCTGCAGCTCTTTGAATGGTGTCTGCCCTCACCAACAGGCACTCCTGYCTGCAAAGCCACCCTCCTTTAACCCTTCTGAGACTTCTCCCTGGGAAACACCTCTCCCTGGCTCCGGCATCCCCAGCACCRTGCGGGACCACCAGTGCAGCTGGGGAAGGGAGGATGATTCCCACACCAACAGCCTGTTGGGCCCACATGTGGGTAGCCAGGGTGCCCAGCAGACCCAGCGATGCAGGCGCTCCCTGGGCCCCAAAYGGGAAGACAAAACCCTCCCAACCTACGCAAGGCAGGGCAAAAGTCTGGCACCCGCTCACTGCCCCGCAGCGCTCGATCAAAGGGGCTCGGTCCGGGGAAACGTGCGGAGCGCAGCGTCCTCCCGAGCTGGCTCGCAGGGAGCGTGGGAGTGAAATGGGGGGTGCTGGCCATCATCAGGGCATTTGGGCTGAGAGGGTCCCTGCTAATGTTGGGAGCAGAGATGGAGAGGGGATGGATTGCAATGGCCTTGGGGAGACAGAAGTGAGGACAGAGTTCTCCTGAAGCCACCAGAGAAGTGGCCAGGCCATGGACCTGGCGCAGGTTTTTAGCAGAAGACAGCACGGATCATGGCTCAGTCACATCCCAATTTTTTTTCCAATCAACACTGTCTGTTTTTCTAACCCAGGAGCTTGAGATGGGTATGGGGTAAATTAATAACATATTCCCTATGATATTGCACAACTGGTGAGAGAAGGGCATATAAGCTCCTGCCTGTCCCAAATCCCATCAGTGGTTCACCGCAGGGATGCAGGAGCAGGGCTGATGACACCGGGGACATGTGGACACCTTTCCCAAGCACCTCCTGGCTGAACAGCAAGACAGGGATGGTAGAGGGAAACAGGCTACAGAAGCAGGATGCAGACAGCTGGATGTGGAGCACCCAGCTGCACTGTCAGACCCACCCTCCATCAGTCTGCCTGACTGGGATGAGCTGGCAGAGAGGACACCCCCTCCCCTCCTCACTCAGAGCTCCAGCATAAGCCCTCCCTCCTCAACCAGAGCCCTGCATTGGAGCTCAAGCTGAAGATGCTGGGAGCAGGGGACTCATTTCCATCCCTTTCCCCTGGGTAAGCTGGAGCAGAAAGGAGCCACCCTGGCTCCCAAGAGCCGGCTCCCTTGAGATGCTGATGGGCAGAGCCGGGAGCCCRGCCAGCGGCTGCGTGCGCCAGATGCACACTCCATCCCCTACCCTGGGCTCTGTGTCTGACTCGCCTCCCCCAGCTACAGCATCACCTGCCTGTTTATACGGGAGATTTGAAAGCTGTTACCTCCAACTCTTTTTATACCTTGGTCTAATCTAGATACTGTTAATGATATTTACTTTCAAGACGCTCACCTTAGATTGGCTTTTCAACATCTAAATTAAGCGTTCCATCCCAGTCTTTGATATCATGACGGCACTTCAGCTACCTTTGATCATATCTACTAAGTATTCTCATTAGTAATCAACATTACTTACTTAAAATAAACACATGTTTTCTTGAAGCTTTGTGGTTACGCTTAATCAGCCGCAAAAATTCCCCTTAAGACGGTTTGTATCATTCAAGGGCATTTACGTCCATAACCCTAAACAACAACCATAAATAGTTGTTGTTTTCCCTGCGCTCTCCAAAATGCCGTCTGCCGGGATCTGACTTTCCACTGAAAGGATTTGATATCTGTAACATCCCCCCCCACTAAACCGCTGTTCGATACTGCCATGTAAACTGAATCACAGGGGRAATCGCTGCTGGCAAAATCCGTCTTTCCCATCCCGGACCGCCGGCTTCGGCAGAGGGCAGGAAAGGGCTCCCGCGGTGCTGAGCCTGACCCCTGACTTCCCAGCAGTGGCGAAACCACCCGAGTCATGGCAGGGCTTTTCAGGGAGATAACTGGCGGTGCTTTGGATGGGAGGCAGGTACCGCTGGCTCTGCACGGTGCCTGTGCCCTCAGACCGCGCCGTGGGGTGCAGACAACGCAGGTCCTTACATTTCTGACACGCAGAAAATGGTGAGAAGCTCGTATGTTTTGGGCAGGGTGTGTGACTCAGCTGCTATTGCTGCACCCTGGGCACATTAACCCTGCCTGGCTCAGGGTCCTCCATCGACACTTCACGTTGCTAATGAGCAGCTTGTGTATGAGCAGCCCTGACTCACCCCTGCCTGCATTTGACGAAGCTGCCAGGAGAGGCAAATAGCTGCCTCCCTTCTTCCTTCAGCTCTGAAGGTGTCCCTGTGTCCCCTTCCACCTCCTTCCTCTTCTTCCTGCCCCGTTCCTTGCCTCCTCCCATGGGAGCCCCATCCTGGTGTCCCACGTCTCGGGGTAGCCCCAGATCACCCAAATCCATCAGCAGCCACTCATGATGAGGGACAGCAGAGAAGAMAGCTACAGTGATGATGGGCTCCCACCAGGATTTCTCCATCCTATATCCAGTGGGAGAGGACTACAYCACGTCCCTGCCCAACAGGCACAGAGGGATTAGGAACACAAAACCCCCTGCTGGGGGGTGATTTTGCAGGGTCTAAATCTTTCCTGCTGCTGCTAACGCTTCCTCCCATCCCCTTCACCCTTTGATGTCAACTGGAGGCACCAGGTCTAAAACAGCCACTGCTGTTCATTAGACCTAATTAGTCCTTAATGCCCTCTTAAATCCCATTTTAAAAGGGGGCCATTCAGCACGTCCTGGACTGAGACAGCCCTGGCTGAAGGTAACGTTAAGGGGTCTGCGATCAAAAGGAGGGAGAGCACTCGCCAGGTAATTCAAGACGGATGGATTTGTGGGCTGCCACCGGCTCTCACGGCACCAGCCCACACAGACTGGGCAGGAGGGCAGGCAGCGTCCCTTGCAGCAGGGAGCAACCCAGACCCATGGCTTCTTCTCCATGGAGGAATCTCTGATGTTTGAGCCCACTTGTGTCTCCACTGAGATGCTGTATTCTGATGGAGGCAGGCAGCATCAGCAAGGCGAGAAAGAGGAAAGGGTCTGAAGGCTTGGTCAGTCCAGGAACAGTGGATCTGGTCTGACTCTCAATAGCAATGTTTTTCTAACCAGATGTATTTTCAGAAATGTGTTGAATCAATCTGTTGAATCAACACCTCTTCGGGACCGTTCCTTGGCTGAGGAAAGGAGAGCATCTCCCCCTTCACCAACTCATCTCCCATGAATGCAGGAGGTATGAACACAAGCCAGGGCTGAGTGATTAGGGCTTTGGTTTCGAAAGACTCAATGGGGATGAAATCCTGTTTATCACATGCGCCAGMGCCACTAAACTCCACTTCTCCTTGCCACTCCATCCCCATCCCATCTCCGTTGTGAGGCTCAAGAGCTGGAAATGGGATATTCCCCAGCCTGGGCTTTTGCCTGAGCCACACGACCAACCTCCCGCCTTTAGGTCCAACTTTCTCTAGAAACCAGGCCCACGTCCAAATTAATTTTCTGTATGTGTTGTTGGAGTGATTAGATCTGCAAATCAACATAGCCACAAACTGAATAATGCACCAGCGCCGAGCGCTGTCGGGGCAAAGCCCCAAGTTCCTCGTCAAGTTCAGTCCTGCAGAGCCTGTAACTAATGATTTTTCTCATTTGGCCCGGAGTCAGCACTCTGTCTCTCACATGCACACACAAACACTGTACGTGTGCCTCGTTAGCACAGCACGATCTGCAGATAAAGGCAGGGAGGGACAGCGGCGCACCRGCCCCGGGACACTCGCGTGACACCTCGGCCTCGGCTGAGCTGCTCAAACCATGAGGAACGGCAGAATGTTGGGACAAGCTTCCCACCACCCAGCTCCAGTTGTGCTACATGCCCTTCTCCCTTGCAGGGATGGTTTGCAGGTCTGTTTTTTGTCATGTTATTTGAGAGCTGGCCCGAAGCASTCAGATATCAATGAAAGACAAAGATGAGGTCAGTGGTCTGGCAGGTCCCATGTCTGGACACCACCCCCTGGCCACATGGTCATAGAAGTAGAGTGATGGTAGCTCCCAGAAACTCCCCAAGTGTCACCTGTTTGGATCCAGGAACAAGAAACCTGAGGGAGAGCTGGCTCCGAGATRTCTTCTTCTACAAGCACTGGTCCCCAAGGTTTCTTTGTTGGACCCTGATAGTGTCCTCTCCTGACAAGTTAGGGCTTCCATCCACATTCACACCCYTCCCCAAGCCCCAGGCTTCACCTCTGCAGGTGGGCTCTCCCTTGGCCCACAGCCTTTCAGTGCAGGGATGCAGCCCCATTTGGGACCCAGCAGGTGTGCTGGTGGGACTCAGGGCTGCCCTGCAGTGGGGAAGGCAGCACACAGCTCTGGGCTCTCTGCCCTGCAGTCACCCTCTTGCAGCGAGGGATCCGTACCCACAAGCTCTCCAGCAGCCTGGTGGGAGGCAGTGAGCCTAGACTGAAGGAAGGGAGGATGCTCATCTCCTAACTGACCTTCTAGAAGCTACCTCTAGAAGCCACATCTACTGTCCACAGCAAGACACAGKATGCCCCTGGACCAGCCTGCTCCATCTTCGGAGACGTGTCCAGGGCAGGTAGGCTGGGTTCCCCTATGGGTGTTTTTCTCTGCTCTCTACTGAAGGAGCCCAGAGCCAAGTGTGACCGGGGTGACATTTGCATCACTCGACAGTCAGTCTCTGCAGCACTGACTCGKAGCAGAGCAGGTACCTCAGCTCCCTTTGTAGTCACCAAAGGCCCTCTGGAGGTAAAATTCACCCAGCCTGCTTGCAACTGCTTCAAGACAAGATGAACTGCACCCTCAATTCCCCTGGCTGTGCAGATTAGATCTCCATCAACTACAAAACGAGCATGGAGAGACCTCTGGGGCTTCTACCCGTCTGCATTTAATCATATAGTTCCCACCCTTGGTGACTGAAGCTGGGTGAGACAAGGATTTGCATCAATGGAGGATAAGCCAGGGTAGGTGAGGCCTCCACAGCTGGAACAAGGAGAAAGATCAGCAAAATGGGCTTGTAGGTGAAGAAATTGATCTGCCCCATGGGGATGTCTCTGCTTGACAGGATCTGTGCTGGTGACAGCTCAGGGCAGAGAGGACCTCAGCAGCAGATGCCAGCTCCCAGGACAGAGTGGGTGTTCAGTGCCAGCTAAAGCTGACCTTTGGGGTAAGTGGCATTCCCTGGGCTCTCAGCACTGCCAAGCAGTGACACAGTGGGACAGAGACAGATCATCTGTGGCTTTAGCTTGACCAAACTGACATCGCACTGCACCAACCCAACCCACGCCGCTGGTGCCAGCCCAAAGGAGGTGCTGTTTGTCAGGMCTATCACAACATTTGCAGGAGAAGCACCTTTGTGAGTGGCCTGGTCTCCCAGCCTGCCATCCCTGTGCTGCAGACACATGRCATGTAATGCAAAGCAGAGCTGCAAACCTTCCCTTCTGGTGCTGAACAGGGTGATTTTGTGCTCAGCTATGGCTTTAGCTGTGATGGCTGGTTGTATCATCCCCTCTGTTACCCTGTTCATTCAATTTCCTTATGATGAGGAAACTATGATAAAATGATCATTTTTCCATGTCATCACTTATTCTTGGTTGTCAGTCAGATGTGACAGCTGTAGAGGAGATTATTATTTATATTACATCTCCTAAACAGACAGGGACATCCTAATTTGACACCAGCAGGAGCAGCTGTACCTCCATCAATCCTTCTTTCCCCATCCCGTGAGCTGGCTGCCACTGAAAAGGAGACCCTCAGTGCTATTTCTACTGTAGCACTTCGAAACACACTCCTGTAAGGTTCTTTCAAAGGCTATTGCCTTAGCATTAGCCCTGACGAGGTTGTATGCTTAACCCAAGCCCATCTGTCCCCTGCCCTGTCCATGCATCCCTTTCCCCCTTCCTTGTGACCATGCAGTGGCTCATGCAGCTGAACACTAACCTGGCAGGGCTTGGTCCCAGCTGAGTCAAAAAAGGTTGTTCCTACAAAGTTGGGATCTTGGGGGGCTACAAACATGACCCATGAGCCCATACAACGTGCCAGCTGTGCCAGATGACGGGAGAGGAGCAGCACCACCCTGAGGTGGATCTCCTGCGCTAGACCTCACTCACACCAGCAGAAAGGGAAAGGAGTCCTGCAGGTGTAGCTTGTACCAGCTTGCCAGGCAAAGATCAGTACGAAAGAATGTACCCACAAGTACAACTTCATGGATTTACCTTGGGGCCTGTGTCATTCAGACCATCTCCCCGGCTCACGCCCCAGCCAGATGTTGCCACACAGTGCAGGTTCTGGGTGAAGTCACCCTCGGGAGGGAAGCAGTCTAGAGGACTTCTGCTCCAGCCTGGCTGTGTGCTGCACACAGGCCACAGGCCGGACATCCAGGGCTCCCCAGCTATTCACCCAGCAGAGACCGTCCACCCCTTCCCCGAGCATCCATCACCACCCAGCAGAGCCCATCCACCCTTTCCCAGGGCATCTCCATCACCATGCAGCAGAAACTGTCCACCCCTTCCCGGAGCATCCATCAGCCACCATTRTGCTGCAGGAACTTGCTGGGCACCTTTTCCTCTTTCCATGGTTTCCTCTGGGAAGCAAAGCTGTAGAGATGGCCAGACAGAAATAGGACATGCAGGAGACTGGAGACGGCATGGCTTGCACCCACTGCTCAGTTTAGGTGCCTTCAGAGACAATGGGTCAAAATCCATGTCCTGCAACARAACTCTTGGACAGACATCTCCTTTCTGCAGGAGACAGGGAGGGACGGTCATCCCTGATGGTCCCCATCTCCTCTCGGGTGGCATCTAAGCAGTGTCAGGGATGTGCCCACGAGGCCCCAGTGTGCACCAGGACATGGCATGAGGGTGGTGGTCCCCAGCTGGATCCTAACACAAGGGGCTTAGTGTGGGAGATGCWGCCCTGGGCTGGTCTCTGCCGCCCACTCGCAGAGCATCTCCCGGTACCCCACCACGCAGCTTCTCATCCCAAGCCTTTGCTCCGCAGCGAGATCAAAAGGCATCCAACCCACTGATCGCTGGGTTTTGTGTCGAAAGGCTCCCTGATTACCTCACCATTAGCTGCGCCCATTAAACAAAATCCTAAAGGTTTTACACAAAGCTGAGGTTTCAGATGAGAGGGCGAAGGAATGACTCAGTGCCTTTAAACGCCAAAGTCTTCTCCTCCGTCCTGTTTGTACAGCACCTAGCACGAGGGGTCCAGGTGCACGCCTAGGGCTCTGAAACACCGCCACAATTAACTAATAAGGGTAATAGCAGCTGTACTCCCACCAGCACGGTTTCGTTTCATTATTTAAATATTCAGTTGCGCTGGGTAGCACCTCTCGGAGATGAAGTTTCCTTCGGTGAGGTGGAGAATGACCCCCTGGCTGGCCACTGCTGCAGCTCAGGTACAGCCGGGAGCCACGGGAGCAGCCCTGGTGCTGCTGAAATCAAGGATGGGGCAGAAGGCAGCAGCCCCAGGGTCCTGCAGCCCCCGGAGTCCTGGGGCAGAGGGGGCAATGGGGTTTTCAGCTGATCTTAGAAGCCTATAGGGCCAATACAGATATTGAGATCCCCCTAGGGACTTGTCCAACTCAGACCCCTGGCTGCAGACACGTCTCAGCATCTGGGGACGGTGGTCACAGCAGTGTCACCTGGAGCAGGGTACAGGTGAAAGGGAGCAGGGAGGGGCACAAAAACATTCTTCTCCTCCCTTTCCACCAGGGGAGTCGGCAACAAACACCGATTTTCCACCCGAAAAAAAGAGCCGATACAAAACGAGCAGCGCAGCGGTTTGGCAGCCCGGCCTGAGGTTTGGGCTGATGATCATTGACTCACTCACCGCTGGGCACCGAACGCAATGGGAAGGCAACCTCCAGGAGGACAGGTCTCCACGGGGACCCTGTGAACTCCCTGCCCAACTCCCGGGCAGCCACATCCCCCATGGGTCCCAGGGCTGGCTCCCAGCGCTGATGGGGCTCCTGGAAAGCTTCCCCTGCCGGGTCCAGCACACGGCTCCGAGCCGTGGTGGGAAGCACCTGCTCCTATCGCAGAAGAAATAGTGCCATCTGCTGACATTCCCAGCTCCGTTCCTCGAAAGCCAGGGGCGGGTGCTTCTCTCCCCCATGTGATCGGCGTTTGGGGTCGTGCCAGCCTGAGAAACACCGGCACAGGGCACTGYTGGTGGGACAACCCCGCAGGTGACCCATAGGGCTGGGCCATGCGGGCAGCCCGAGACCCCCACGGACAAGCAGGGTGGTCCTATGGTCAGGACAGATTTGCTACGGGGAATGCAGACCCTSAGCACCCCTGTGAGAAGAGCTGGAGGGGAAGGTGCTGGTCACTGCCACTCAAGAGGGTTTAATTAACCGCTTACCCCCTTCACTGGAATTAATGAACACAGTGAAACCCCTCCCACAGGCTGCCCTTCAAGGGAATCCCCCATCCCATACAATTCTTTAGTATAACTTTTTCCTCCCTCTTTATCTCCCTCCTGCAACCTCTGATACAGTGGAGTGCTGGAGTTACTGAGACTCCCAAAGGAATTACTGGAAAACATCCCTTGGCTGGTATGGTGAGGGCTGAGATTATTTTTTTAATGAACCCTCCCAGTCTCACAAAAGCCTCAGCTCCCAAACAAGTCTCTGGGAGGTAACTGCATTTTGCACGATGTGCCCTGCTTGAGTTCCAGACCAGATATAAGGAAGAGATCTTTTACAATGAGGGACGTCAGGCACTGGCACAGGTTGCCCAGAGAGGTGGTGGATATCCCATTTATGGAAACATTCAGGTCAGGTTGGACAGGGTTCTGAGCAACCTGGTGAAGATGCTGGAAGGGCTGGACAAGACGACCTTGAAAGGTCCTTTTCAACCCAGACTATTCTGTGACTCTATAATACATTTATACACACTCTATAGATTGGATCTACGTTATGCAGGGACCATGGCAGGAGATACCACTGGTCTCAGGTGCTGGCAAGACAAAAGCCACTGCTCATGTCTAAAACTGCTGGGAGAAACACTTCCCTGGGAGCATCTTTTCCCACACCAGGAGACATCAGGCCCCCACGTGGGAGGAACCCTGTGATGGGGAGATGATCCCACTCTACCACCTCCCCAGGGACACATGAGCCACACGGGACTGGGTCAAAATGAGAAGCTGGTGGAGCTCGGCCTGGGAATGGCCCGTGGAAAGCAAAGCTGCTGATTTTCTGATCTTCCAAGCTGACCCACCARTAGCAAAACCATCAAAGCGAGAGACACATTCCTGAGGTCTGACCCAGCGTGGCAAAGTCAAGGAAAGATTCCCACTGAACTCAACAGACACTGACTGGACTGTGGCCACAACACTGACGTACAGCCAAGATTTATTTACTATTTTTCCCCCATGGTTTTAATCAAGATTTCATTCCACCGGGGCGCTGTCTCATCCTGCAATAAGGAAGTCAAATTTATCCTACAGAGTCATTTTAAGACAATAGATAACCAAACATATATAGTTAGACATATTACAGCGTATGTATAAATATAAAAAACATGTATATATTTTACATACATACAAATAACCCCTTAAATGAGAGGCCAGCATAAAAAACAGAGTAAACACTGTAATAATWTTAATTATGCAACATATTCTGCCTAACATATTTATTTTTAATGGCAGTCATTTTAATAGCTCTAAGGCCCTGAATTAGTCCAATATGTTCTTAACTACGTTCACTTTAAATACAAATGTTAATGACTTTTCCAGAGGGTCCAGTGCCCTGGATGAGCTTGCTACACACCAGTATATTCTCCTTAACATGTTTACTTTTAATAACAGGTTTAATGATGCACTCGGGGCCTAATAACCACGTTTAGTCACAAAGAGAAAAACCAGCTACAAAATACTTTCTCTAAAAACTAGGCTACAGGGGATTGCCGCGCCGTTTCAAAGCCACACCAGCCATCCTTTAATGTGCCTCTATGTGTTTTGGCTCTGCCTGCATCCAAGCTGGGGAGCCTGGCCACGGATGAGCAGCCCCAATAGATTTTTGCAGCTGGTTTTGGGGTGACCCGGGGACCCCGCGCAGCAGCTGAGCCGCTCAGGGTAAAGGACCACTGACGAACGTGGCCTCACCTYCTCACACCTGAAACGCTCAGCTTTGGGTTCGGGGAGACACACAGGGCAAAGTTTCAAAGGAAGGTGCTCCTGGGCTCCAGCAGAGGCATCCTGGGGCTCTCACTGACGTTGCCGGCAGAGACGTGCCACAGGGAGCGCCTTTGAAAAATCACACCCACCAACCATTAAAAAAAAAACACAACAAAACACCGAAAAACCCCACCACCACCAMCAAAACCCCACCTCCTACCTTTAGCTTTATATTAGCGTTAGAAATACAACCAAATTAAGAGGCAGGCGACAGCTGCTCTCTCCTTTCATGCCCAGATCAAGCCATTGCCGTGGGCCTGCAGCCCCACTCGTGTCTCAGCCACCCTGTCTGGGGCTGGGGGCAGGCGGGACCCCCGGGGCACATCCAACCCAGCAGAGAGGTTCTTCCAGTTCCCCTAAAGAGAGATCCACCCGGCGGTGCGGCTGGCAGGGCTTCCTTCCCTCCCTGGCTGTGTCCAGACTCGTCCAAGCCCGGAGCCGTGCCCTGACCTGTGAAATCTCACGCTCCGGGGAGATGCTCCGAGCTGCCTCCATGCCCTGCGGGGGTAGGACCAGCCCAACCCAACCCTTTCCACCCACAGTTTGAAGGGTCACCCCATAGAGTGTCACATGTCCCCAGTGCGTGGCAGGCCCACAACAACCTGTGCTGGCAGACCTGGAGGTACCCCAGGGGCAACACACTTCTCCCTCCGTGCAGAAGCATTCCAGGGCATGCATCTTGCACCAAAAAAACCTTATGGTTTGTCCTAAATATAACCATGGCAGACTTTGCCAGGCTTCAGCCCCACTTGCATGAAAAACACTTGCAAGGCTTGAACCAGCTCTGGTTTGTCTACCTTCTGCCCCAGGGCCCGAGCGAAACGGGAGGGTGGAATCCAATAGCACGTTGTGCATAAAAAGATTATGCCAAAGATAACCTTATTGCTAATAATAACCCTGGAATCCATCCTGTGAATAGGYCCTATTGAATGCCTGAACACAGGCATTCCTCGGTTAGGTTTTTCTGCCTACAAACATTTCACTTGAGTCTTTAAATACTAATCACAGAATTCAGACGAAGGGTTTTTTATCTTCAAAGTGCTGCAGAAAAAAAAAAAAATTAAAATTAATTCATTAATCAAATATAATTAAAGGGTATAAAAGATGCCTTTTTCTAGCGCAGGGAGCCAACCAACGCAGCGTGAAGCCATCATGGGGACTCCAAGCATCTTTCCCACCGCGAACGCGATTTTCCCGGAGCGGCGCCCGGGCAGTAGCCGTGCCTGTTCCCAGCAGCTCTGCTCAAGCTGTCTTCCTGACATGTGTTAGGCTGTATGTCTGCCACGCAGGAAATAGGGTTTGAAGCTCACAGCCAGGAGCAAAAGCTGAGATTGAGGCTTTAATGAAGCTGGGATTGAGTGGCTAGGGTGGTTCAGTGAAGCAGTAAATGCAAACACATTATCACCTGAGAACTTGCTCCAATTTCACACCAATTAACTAGGAATGAGAGAGGAGGGCTGGGGCTGGCTGCAGAGATGGCTGATAATCCTGTGAATGGGCAGAAATGGCTCGAACGCAGACGCGCTTGTGCCAAAACGAGTTTGTTAGATAACGCCAGTCCCGGCAATTTTGTCTCGGGGAGGGAGCATGTCATTACTGGAGCCGCTTTTATTAGCAAATATTAAAAATATTTGCCGAAATACAGTTGCCCGTGAGGGAAGCACGGGTGGAAAAAGTAATAAAGCAATAGCTGATTATTTTATTTCTCTGCCAATGCGTCATATCACAGGGGAAGGGAAGAGAAAAAGGGAGAGGGAGAAGAGGGATGGGATGTGAAGGACTGTTGGGGCAAAGTCGGCAGCTCATGGAGGGGAATATCCCATCCTCGAGGAGACCCTCAGGATGCTCAGTTCTGGATTTGGAAAGGGTTTGACTTCTAATCCACTGCCAGCAGATGTAGGTCTGAACAGGTCCCCAAAACTCACCTTGGCAGCAGCAATGGGGCCCATCCCCATCCCCTCCACCTTCACCCAGGAGCCAGTTCACCTTCGCTGCATTTTAATATTTGAGTTGTTCTCAATTTTTTCCCTCCTGTGATTATTTCCATTTTGGGAGTTATTGGGGGGGGGTGGGGGGGGAAGGCAGCAATTTAGTGGAAGTGCTATTAAATGGATTTCTACTGATTCAATGCTAAAACAAATCACATCTTGAGAGTGCCAGGCCCCACACCACCCCTCCAGCACCTGTGGGTTTCAATGCCTGTGAGCAACYATCCGGATCCTCCGGATCCACACCGGCCAGGAGACATCCTGCAGCCAGCAGGCTGGACTGGAGCGATTTCTTGCGTTTAGATGAAATCTTGTTTYCATTTTAAAATGCATCAGTGATAAAGAAGTTACTGCAAACGCAAAGGCAAGAACCCCTTGCTGGGTTTCATGRGGACACAACGGGCTGGAGAAGATCTCAAGAGAAACCTCATGTRCGTGGTGAACCCCGGGGCAGGTCTGTGCCCCAAGAGGGGTCCTCAGTGCTGCCCCAGCTCTTCTGTGGCAAGGCAGCATCCGGGAAGTTGTATTACTCCCGGGAGGTGCCTGTCCTGCTCCCCAGCAGGGAATTCCAACAAAATAATTGCAAAAAAGGTGCAAACAGAGGAAAATAAGTGACTGTGATCGTTTCACTSAATATTGAATTACCCCAGGCTATGGGAAGGACAGAGATATCTCCTTTTAAAATCAGGAAAGTGTTTTCTCTGGTGATGGAGGATGGATAGCCAGCAAGGGACCAGGACAAACCATAATATACTAAAAAAGCCAAGTATGGCCCACCTCACTAAGAGCCAAGGAGAGCGCTGGGGCTGGCTGGTGATGATGCCTCATCTCTATGCAAAGTGGGTCCTGGATGCTCCCTGCCCCACTGTGAGCCTGCTTTTCAGCATCCTGCTCACTTCAGGTGCACATTCCCTTCTCATTGTACATGGSAAGGAGGAAAAAGCTGCAGCTTAAAATGAGCAAGGATCAGTAATTGCTGAGCCAGCTGCAGGGGGATTCTCTCCCCAGGGCATGTGGAGTGGGGCGCAGGGGAACACCTTGTTCCAGTTGTTCCAGCCATGGGAAGCAGGGATCTGTGTTCCTTCCCCGCCTGTGGCATGCAAACCACTCTCCCAAGCAGGAAAAACACTTCCAAGTGGCAGATATCCCATTCCGTACACAACGGTGCTCCCAAGCCCCGGTGCAAATCCACAGGGCTCTTCCTGTCCGCGCTCTCCAGCCTGTAATTATCTTAAAGGCAACAATTAAAACTATTGAAACACATGTGATGGGTTTAGGGAGCATAGCTTGGCTAATCCCCACAAGCATCCCGGAGGAGCGGAAGCGAGGAGTTCCCAGGGTGCTGCTGCTTGGCCGGGCAGGTAGGGACCAAGCGGAGCTGCAGGGCACCCAGCTCAGGGGGAGGAGGTGGCAGCAGCCTGGTCCCCAGACAGGTGGGACCCCGGGAGTCATCCATGTGTCCCCAAAACGCGCCCTTTCGCTTAAAGCTCTGATTGTAAATTTCAACGGCAAAAATGTCGTCTTCCTTTTGCCGTGTCCGTCCGGGACTCAGCACGGTGAGTCCTGCTCCATTCCCTGTGTCAGACACCAAAATAATGCCACATTCACACACAGCCCCTTCTCCCTTCCCCATCCTTTACTGCAGCATCCCGCTGCTGTTCCCTTCCACGTGCAAAATGTTCTGCAAATATCTGTGATGCTCTGCTTAAGAAGTCCCAAGGCAAGAGCAAAGAGATGGATAGTGAAGAATTAAATGAAATGTATCACTGACCTCCTGTGCTCATCACTTCTTAATTTATTTGCTTTCCAGGAGTTATCTTTACTATTTTGCTGAAAGCATCACCTTCCAGCAGCCACATTATATGCAGTTTTCTACTCTGCTTTCTTTAAGAAATGGTTACTAACCTGCCCTAAAAATGCTGAACCAGCTTTGGGAGCCTGAAAATGCAGGGAACTACCCAGCAAAAAAGAGAACACAAACTCTTTGTTCTCAGTATCTCGTGATCTTAAAGTGCTCGAGGTGATCTCAGGGGTGTCAGGGCAAGGACAGAGCAACACAGGGCAGCTGCTGGCTCCTCTCTTTTCCAGCCCTCTTGCTCCAGAAATGCAACGCTTTTCATCTCTCCCATATCACCTCTTTTTTTGTGATATGGTGCTTTAAATATTTCTAGAATTTCCAAAATTTCTAYATTTGCTTCTTTTCCCAAAACTTAAACACAATTTAACCATTTGGACTAAAAGTGAGTTATTTTGCCCTCAAAATACCTTTTTTAATGCCCCCCCCTTTTTTTTAAGTTTCTGCTCAAAAGAAGCTCATTTTTGCTGGAAACAAAAGGTCTTGTTACAATCCAAACACATTCAAATTCCCTTTCAATTAAGTATTTAATTTCTGAATAATTACTTTCTCCTTTTTTTTTTTTTTGCTTTTCCTGTCTYGTTTCTACCCCCTTCTCATTTCTAAAATGCAAATAATCGGGTAGAATCCTATTCTGAGCCACTTCTGCTGCTGCTACCACCAACAACCCCAAGGATGCTCCCAGCCCTGTGCTCCCCTCACCAGGAAGGAGCCTGCAGAGGGTCCCAGACCCCTTCCTGTGTTCCCAGCTCCCTGTGGGTATCTGTCCAGATGCATCAAAATCACAGGACAGACACAGCCACGGGGCTGGGGGAAGACAGAAAGACCCATGACAGGTCCAGCCTTGGGTTGATAGGACCCCAAAAGAACTGTGGCTGATTTATGAACTGTGTGAGGGGTTATCAAGGCAGAAAAGCATCACCTGGGGGGTGCCCAAAGTGCTGTGCTGCCCCAAATTGGGGATCCCCTCACAGGCAACATGTGTCTCTTATATTCTCTGTCTATTTATTGCACAAATTCTACAGGTCTCAGGTTATAAATTACACAAATGCCATTCATAGCATCTGCAGGAGAGAAACTTCTCTCATGGCCCACCTCTGGCCAAGGCATCCTCTGAGTGAGCTGCATCTTCCCCCATCACTCTCATAAGTTGCCCAGCAGAAGGCCAGTGTCTCTGCAWGTATTTATGGATTAAAAGCAGGATTTCAGACAAGTGAATCCCAGTTGCCTTTGAGGGCAGAAATAATTTGGGTTTAAGCGTCATTCAGTGGTGTGGGCATACAGCAAATTTTATTTGGGGGTTGCTTTCCATCACGTTAGCATCTGATATTTTATGTGCATTTCTAGAGGGCTTTAGTCTGTTTTTAGCTGGGAAATGGAGYGGGCAGCAGGGTTGGTGGGAGCTCCAGTTTCCCTGAGAAGCACACCCTGAGATGGGAGATTGATACTGACCACAGGAGCAGGACACGGAGGGGAATTTACAGCAGTGCCTGGTTTGTCACAGCAAGAATGAAAAAAAATGGGGAAACCAAGAAGCAACTGAGAGGAATGGAATCCTGTCTCCAGATCCTCAGATCAAAATGTGCATAATCTGGGCACGATGAATGCAGCAGAGTGATGTTCAGCAGCCTGTGTAGCCCAGAGATCAAACAAAGTGATCTCCTCTGCCTTTAAAATGTATGAAGCTGCAAGATCTTAAGGGCAAATAAACTTACTTTGATTGCAGGRCTGGAATCTTGGAACTCACATTCCTTTAATTTCCTTGAGCTGGTTGCCTTCCCCGTGGAGGACATGCACAGGGTGGTGAGTTTTCAATGGAAACTGGTTTTGCCTCATTTTCCACTTCTCTCCTGTTTCAAGGAAAGAAGTGCCGGGCTCCGGAGGCCTACCTGCCTCTTCCTATGCAGACAGAAAGGGCTGGGTGTCTGTGTTTAATTACAGCCTGAAAGAACTGCATTTAAAAGACAACAGAAAGCTGTTTAATTAATACTTATCATTAGCACACATAGGAATGCCTAGCAGCAAATTGCAACAACAAAGCAATTCCTTTTTATTTTTTTTCCTTGCACTTGGGATAAATTTAAAAAAATAAGAGTAAACAAATCATTTGCACCAGGTTTGAGATTACTTTTTATGGAGTGAGAGCACTGGGATAGTAGGTATCACCCTAGGAGAGCAGAGATGTCCAAGAGCAGGCTTCTCCATCTCCAGTTTTTCAATCTCCAGCTCTCCTGGCCAAGAAGCTTATCTTCATCCATCCATCTATCTATCTTTCTATCTCAGCATTTACACTGGGCTCATCCCCATGTCTGAGCGCCTACTTGTCTTCATACCTGTCCATAAATTACACGGGGCCCCCAGGGCATTATAAATAATAATTCAACTCCCAAACCTTCAGAACACTGTTTTAAAGCATTGACTTATAATTCACCACGTTGTGGACTCCTCCCAGTTCATAAATGGTGTAGAAACAGATGACAGCCCAGTCAGTGGAGTAGAGTAACTACCCCAAAATCATTTCCTTGGGTGGCCAYGAGCTGGAAGATGGAGATGGACATTGTGGCAAAGCACAGGGGAAGGCTGGACTGCTCTGCTCATGGGAAATAGCAACATCACCCACAGCTCACTGAGGATTTTATATTCCTCAACTTTACCTCAGCCAGAGCTGCAGTCAGCCAGTCATCCCAAGTCCTGCTTTAAGAAACAGATCTATTAATGGCTCCATTAATGATTGGAGCATTGAACCACAGCATGGCTCTGCTGATGGATGAAGTCTCCATGGGGCACACCACCACACTAGCTCAGAGACAGATGGCTCAAAGGGTAGATGCCACACATAGCCCAACAAATCCCAAACCACACGGGACAGGCGCCCCAATCCCTTATTGGACATGCCAACTACAAGTGAATTGGCTCAGGACAGCAAGTTGCTTTGGTACGTGTGAGTTATTGAGTAGAAACTCCAGCTGAGCCATGACCTTATTCCTCTATCCCAACACAYTGCATTTCCAACCCAACACATTGCACCTCCATCCCAAGGCATTACTTTCTCCTTGAGGTACACAGGAGTTAGGATCATGTCCCAGCCATGTCCCTCAGTGGGAAGGGTGTCCTGACCTCTGGGGGAACATGGAGTCCCCATGGAGTGTGGCCACTGGTTCGTGGGCATCACTGTTTCCTGGATCACATGGGTCAGACATATTTGGGGTGAGGGACCTGAAATTGGAATTTTTGCTGGGGGAAAGCATGAGCAGTTGATGTATGAGATATTTGACAAGCCTGTCCTGGATTTGTGATCAGCTCTGGAAGGTGCAGAACTAAAATATCATTAACCCTGGGAGTATGTGAAGCTGCCAGGGCCCGCAGCCACCCAGGGCCCGCAGCCACCCATCGGTGTCGGGTGAAGAGGCACCACTTTTCTGTGTGCCTTTCTTCCCTCTATTTTCCATCTTTCCATCACACCAGGCTGACCTTCCCTCTCAGCCAGAGACCCAAGGATGAGCAGGCAGAGCCTCAAGCACCTGTTCTGGGGACAGAGTGGGAGATCCTGGTGTGAGAGTGGCCACAGATGCCATGGTCCCCGAGCAGGCAGTGGGACACAGCCTGCCCACGGGGCCAGGTTCATTCCCACATCCCAGGCACYGGGCTGGCACGCGTGGCTGTGCACTGCCCTCTGCAAGCCAAGCCTGTCTATGCTCCCTCTGCCTTGGCTCCAGGCATGGAACAGGCTTTTCCTGCCGTGCTTCTGCCCCAGAGATCGCAGACAGAGTTTTCATAGTGTCCTGCCCCAAAAAAATCTGATTTGGGCTGGGGGAGAAGCAGCATTCTTACCCATAAGGAGGTATTGTTGAGAATTAAACTCCATCTCACCCTGCAAGAGGCCGGACCCTTTACCCATCCTACTGCTTCAGGGCACTGGGATGGGAGCATGGAATGTATTTGTCATGCYTTCTCTTGCAAAACACATCAGGATTTGGTGGGCTGCAAGTCCAGCCCCACTCACCCCTTCCTTCCCAGTGTTCCCCAGTGAGGGGCTGGGGTCTTGCCCTGTGCCCTAATGCCCCCTCCTCCCACTCCAGTCCCGACCAGCCAGCCAGGTTTGCAACCTCTCGCTTGGATGTGGAACTGGGTGCAATTTCAGGCCTCTCCCCTCTCTCAGGGTGTCTTCAGCTATGATTAAGAGCTAAATTACAACTGGGCAGCCATCCCCGGCTGAGAACTGCCAGATTTGGGGARGCAGCTGTTAAAGGCAGTGGGGTCCAATGAACATAACATCTGCATCAATGAAAGGGGCAGCTGATCATGGGGGTCAAACGGGACCAGGGAGTTTCTCAGTGGCACCCCCAGTGATGTCCTGCACCACCCCCAGGGCAAAGACATCCTTTGGGGCAGGGTTATTAGTGAGGATGAAGMTGAGCTGTTGCTTAAACAGCTTTAAACAAGAGGTATTTTGTTGGTTTGGCTCTTMAAGAAGGGTGAACGATGGCCTCGTGAAGCATCACTCCTGGACCCCACCACCATTTTCCTCCCAGCTGCTCAATCCAGGCAAGTAGAGCTGTTAGCACTAAAAACACCCAAGTGCTGTGGTTTTTGCATCACCTTCAGCCAAGCTGTTTCCCTCATCCCCGTTAATTGGGATGGGGCAGCCTCAGCCCCCACCCTGGAGGAGGCACGGTCCCTCCTCTCCTGCAGGGTTTCGGTGGGATGGAAGGAGGTGGCACGGGGCCGGCTGTGCCGSAGGCAGCCGAGGAAAAGGCAGCCTGGGTGCCAGCAAGGCAGCTTGCAGCCCAGGCCAAGCTTCCCACTCTTCCCGCACGTTCTGTAACATCCCAAGCTGAATCACTTCACAGAATTTACTTTTACCCTGTTAAATGCCACTAAACCTTCCAATTAATCCTCCCATTACAGGACTTCCTTTGATGTCAAAGGGGGAATTTTTATTTGATGGCAAAGGGGGATTTTTGCCCCCTGGTATAATTATTCCTATTTTTCTTCCCCCTTTTTTAGGCACAAGAGATTCCTGCCAGATGCATGACTTGTGGAGGCAGCTCCCACACAAGGTATTTATATATTTATATGTATATGATGAGAACGTGGTATTGAAAGACCTGAAGTTTCAGGCAGAAGATAAGGGGAATTTCCCATTTCCTACTTCTTACAGTGGAAGTTGCCCAGGAAGAGTCTGCAGCAGGACAAGGACCAAAAGCTGTGAGATACAGCACTGGAAAGTAGTTATTTAAGATAAGCATGTCCGGGGAAAACATCTGCTGTTTAACACTATCACTGAGCCAGTTTCAATGCCTGGGAATGACCCCTGGCACTGCTTAAATTACAGGAGTGCTTAAAGTGGATCCACTCCACTCTTGCATGCATTTCTCACTGAGCATCTTGGATGCTACTGGGGTTGCTGGGCTGAACATCTCAGCATGGAGCCAGAATCACTGGATAATGCTCAAGAAGGCAACTGTGGGTAGTGCTAAGGAAGCTTTCTGTAACAGCCAGTAATGACAGAACAGGCACAGGTTTACTCAGAGTTTTAATCAGTTTTTATGAATTATGAGGAAAAAGCAGATACAATTGCAGTGCTCTTTACTAAAAATGTTATGAAATTGTCCATGTAATACAACTCTTTACCAAAAATGTTATTAAAGAGTCCAGGTAATTCAACAGGGAAGTGCATTCTTGCTAATAAATCATTGCATGGAGACTCCCAGAATAACACTGGGCTTTCCTGGGAATGGAGAATGAGCCCTTGGAGGCATTGGCCAGCCATGCCCAGTAGCTCAGGTCTGTGTGATTGCCTGCCCAGTGATCCCCCTCTGCCCCAGGGGTGCAAACTGACCCCTCTGTGCCTCCCACTGCTGTGCCACGGCTTCAATCCGGCCCCGGAGCACCTGTGCCCAGTCCTGCCCCCGCTCCAGGGGAGTGGACCTGGTCTCCATCGCTGTTAGGGCCGTGATTTCAGGGGGGATCTGGGGAACCAGGCCRGCTCGGAGCACGGCATCCTGGAATTTGGCTGCAGAGGCTGGAGCTAGGCAACACCGGGGAATGCTGACAAGGAAAGAAAGGCAAGAAAACTTTGGGTGTAAGCGAGCCCTGAGCTGGAGACGCTGCAGGAACAAGGGCTGTCCCTACCTCTTTGGCTGTGAGTAGTGGTAGTGGGCAGCCACGGCAGAGTGGGGGCACAGCAGGTAGTGGTTCTCCTCCCAGCAGCGCCGCATGGCTCCCACAATGTCCTCGTCGGAGGCCGAGCACGACCCCAGGGTCTCGGAGAGCTGTGGGAAACAGGGAGGTTTGCACAGGGCATCACCACCCAGTGCCTTCCCAGCAGGGTTTGTGCCACAGGCACTCAGCAAAGAAGGCTGAAAAAGAGAGGCTGGAGGATGGGTTTCCCCAGGGACTGAAGGAAAAGGAGTTGCTGCTCCAGCTGGGGAATGAGGTGCTGCTGGAAATGGCCACAGGGATGGAGTGTGAGTGAGGGGTTTCCATCCACAGATGCTGCAAGTGTGGGTGGACAAGAGTTGAGAGTCAGCTCCTCAGCTCTGTGCTGCTACTTCCATGCTCTGAGGGAGTTTCTGAGGACTTGTAAGACMCACTCCAGTGCTCTTCTTTCTTTTAATAACACAATTTTTTAGCATTTATCTTGCTGCAGCAAGCAGGAGCAGGCACTGGGCAAAGAATGCTCAGTGGGGGACAGCRCATGAGAAGTTGAATGAGAAAAGGCAGGACCTTGCATCTGGCTCTGTCACAATTTAGATCTTTGGTTTTCTCTTATATCYCTCTCTGCTTTGTGTTTGTGCTCCCCTTTGCTGTAACAGCAAGGATGAACTGCACCAAACTCAGCAGACCCACTCCCAAACACCCAGTTTGTGCTGGCATCCACTGCACAACTCCTCGGTGCGTGGCCAAGGATGGGGTAGTTTCATATCCTACCTAAATAATTGTAGGCAATTTTAAGTTAATTTTGTGAAGAAGAAAGAGCTTTCTTTAAACAAAGATTTTTTTTAAAGGGTCTTTAACATCTCCATGCACACACAAGGATATAAAACTTCTGTTCTAGCCTCATGCTAAAATTTTTGGTTGGATACTTTCCACCATGATTTTTTATTTTGAAAATGAGTTGAAAACACCTGGTAGCAGCAATTCTCCTCACACATATACACGCCCAGTGTTGTGTGCGTGAGGAACTGACCTTTCTGTGCAAATCCCCCGGCAGCTTCAGCCTTTTTGAGGCATTGAACTGCTCCATCAGCCTTTTTATCAGGTGGCCATCAGAGCCCGAGAGCAGCCAGAGGATCCTCTCCACATTGTAAGGCTCCTGGGATAACAAGGCAATAGGTGAGCAGAGGAAATTCGAGCACCTGTCTCAGGGGGAGAGCATCCATGTGGATTTTCTGATGTCTCATTAGGATTGAGGTCCTACAGCTCTGTTTTCCCGGGGCGAAGCTGGGGTGGGCTTTTCGTCTTCCCTATGTGCACCTACATCCCAAGACAAGTCTTTGGGAACAGAATGTCTTTTGAACCTCTGACCTGTCAGAGCAGTCTGGCAGTGACCATCAGATTAAACCAGAAAATGAAGGGATGGCTGATGAATCAACGGTGWGACCACATCTGTACCATCGCCGTGAGGAACCCAGGCTAATAACACACCGTGGATTGGAGAACCAGAAATATCCAGCTGTTTACTCAGGGTTGCAGATGCTGCTGTGAGTCATCCAGCTCCYGCGTGGCTTAATGAGACGCCCAGCTCGCTGCAGGGCTGGCTGATAATCTTTATGAACTTATAGGGCGCATATAGGGCCCGACTGGCCTGTATGGCTGTGTAGCAATCAGTGTTGCAACACTGCAGCACAACTCTGTGCAAGACCATACAGGAGGGTCCCAAACCAATTTCTCTTCTCCCTGTCTCATTCCTGCACRTTCACAAGCACCAAGAAATATTCATCCAGGTGGTTTGGCCAAGGTACCTTGTAGGGACAGAAAGGACAAGGGGCACCAACTTAGAGTCCTCATCTCCCCTCCTGGGCTCAAGTGCTAGGTTTGCATGAACTTTTGACATCTTTCAGCAGCTGACAGTCCCTGTGACCTTTTGTCACTCCATCCTGTCCTACCTTGGGGAGTCATCAGGACTTACTCAGCCTTTCATGTCCTTATCTGGGTGTCTTACGGCCCCAGTTCTGTTCTCCATCTTCCCACCATCAGCTCCCAGAGCCTCCAGCCTCTAATCTTCAGTCTAGTCTGGGTGTAGCCTGCCCTTTGCTCCAGGCTGTCCCCCGTTTCAGGTTGTCCTGAGAAAATGCATGTCAATGTGCCTGGACTTCGATGATTTGCTCCTGGAGGTGCCTCCAGTACTGTGCTCCTGACACCCCTTCTGCTGTCCTCCTTTCTGCTGCTCCCATATCCTTCCCGTATGCTCCTCTTCACCCTGCATTCACACCAGCCTTATGGTTTCCATTACARATCTCTATGTTGACACCAGTAAGTCAAACTGGGCCAGGACACTGGTGCCAGTACTGGCCTTGCCATCTAAGCAAGGCTTCTGCTTCTGTCCCATGCCACCAGAGCTCTCCAGGGCCCAGTTTGGAGGACAGGTCATGCTGGGGACAAAGTTTTGGCATGTGGGCATGAGCTGTGTGGTGCTTCCTGACCTCAGGGACAGAGAACAGCCCCTGCTTGGCCTTGGGTGCTGCAAAGACACAGCATCTGCTGGGATTGTCCCGGGATTGCTCCTCACRAGGCTCATCCACACCAGACTTTTTGCTTCACCTTCAACTCTTTAGGCAGCATCTAATGGGAAAGTTTTCTCTGCTTTACCTTAGTCTGCAGAAGTAGTGACCTAAAGAGGCTGGGCACTCTCCATCCTTGAAGGTTTCCAACACCCAAATGGACAAAGCCCTGAGCAATCCTGTCTGACCTCAGGGCTGACCCTGCTTTAAACAGGTCTCAACTAGAGATCTCCAATTCCCCTTTGGAACAAATGACCTCTTTACCTCCAGAAACATTTGCATGGATGCTTCAGATGTGAGCTGAACAATGATGTCCCATGCAGCCATCGAGAGGGATGTGCAGAGGGATACACTCATCCAGCTCCTTGGGAATCTCAGGAAATCTCCTCACSTGACTGTCTGCCCCCATGATCCCAAAGTCTGGCATGTGCTGACCAGTGCTACTGAAGGAACATGGTCSGAGAGAGGAGCCCAGCTACCCTTGRAGCTCAGAGGAGCCCCACAAGTTCCAGGCTCGAGAGGAAAGCCAACCTGCAGAGCACAGCCTGGTGATAGGGACACAGGGACTTTGTGACTGCAAAGCATGGCAGTCCCTCCAGGCTCCCAGGTCCTCCCAGTGTATTTRAACAGCTTTTGGAAAATCCAGGTAACTTGAGGCCACAGAGATACAACACCAAGGGTTTCCCACTTTGATCACTTCTTTGGAAGCAGATCCAATCCCTGGGGATCACAGGATAGGAATGAAACGGGGAGGTATTTGCTTCCAGGTGTTTGGTTTCTGCATCTCCATGACTTTTCTTTCTGAGGCCTTTGCCTGCCTGCTGGGACTTGTTTTGCTCTGAGCAAGCTGCAGGCGGCCATAAAYGAGGCATTTCTTCTGGACTTCCCTACCTTCTTCCTGGTCTCTCCTCTTGCTCCTGGTGGAGCCTTTCAGAAGCATCAACAAAGCCCTTGAGACATGATGGCATTTATAGTTCTCTAGTGGTCACATGTTGTGAAAATGTCCCTCTCTTGCTAAGCTTGCACAGAGCGAACCCCCAGAAACCCAGCACTCAACAATGAAGAACACAAAGTCAAGCCCTGGAAAGTGAGGAAGAAGGTGTTTGATCTACCCCAGCTCAGCAGTCTGTAGCATAAATGGTCAATATGAGTCACACCTCCTAATGCATCACTGAATGACAGAATTATTCAGGTGGAACAGAGTAAAAGATAAAAAAATACAATATTTGCCRTTTTCCCATTTTGGCCAATTCACTGCATACCTGAATATCCATGGCTGATGCTAACGTAGCCTTCACACCCTCTGCCAGTGAGAAATCTCCATGTTGAACAGTCCTGTGAATGATGTCATTGCTGTTCACCACAGCAACAAGTCRAATTGGGAGACCCATTTTCTGGGCAATACAGCCAGCTAAGAAAAAAAATGAAAAAAAAAAACGTGTGCTGGATGAAGAAACATTCAAAGGAGATTTAGCAAAGAAGTCATTGTACAAATGGAGCATCTAGTTCAGAAGCAGACACAAATGATGTTCCCTAGTGGACTCYGAGATACCTGTCCTCAGTGGTTTGGTAGAGCACCAGATTATAAAATTCAGGGATGCAACGCTCCACCTGCCACTGAACACAGACCCTTGGGCATCTCCACATTTGCTGATGGATAGGCAGGGCACTGAGAGCTCAGGCAGCTGCCAGGTAAGCAGGAGAGATGAAGATTTTGGGTTTTTGCAGCTTATTAATGCTGCCTGATGGGCAGCCTGGAAGTGCAGTGAATATATCAAATCCTATATTCCTTTCACAAGATGGTTCTACATGTATTTTGGGACTGAGGCAATCAAGGGCTCTCGTTTAGAAGGCCAGATTATGTAACTAAGAGTGGTTCTCTTGACCGTGCATTACCCCAGAAACCAGAGTAGAACCAGGCAGGGCTCCACACCTCTGTTAATGTCTCACTTAAGAAATCAGAGCCACAGTATTTTCCCTCTTTTCTGCATCAAACACATTCTGTCCGCTCCTAATGTGCCCATCCTCAAGATAGTTACAGTCATCATCAAAGGGTGGTTTGSGTTTTTCTGCACCTTGCAAATCATCAGTGACACCTAAATTGAGTAATAACCATACATGAGTAATAAAATATAAGTGCTTCTGAAGAAATCCTACCAGAGAGTGGGTGTTTTAATAAATAGCAATACCCAGTATCTGCAAAGTGCTTTTGGTCCATAGATCACAGCATTCTCTCTCTCTTATCTAACCCATCTTTTTTCCCTTTACCTGTGATATTTCCTCCTCCTCCTGTTGGCACAACAAYTTCCACCACTGGCAGCGGGGTGGTATCCAGGGATGGGGTGCACTGAAAGTAAGCATAGAAGTAGTGAGCAATCTGCACCATAATCCTGGACCAATTGATGGAATTCAAGCTCATCAGGTTGTATTTTCCAGCAAAATCGACGTCAGCGAACAGTTCCTTGATCGGCTCATCGATTTCATCGCTGTTCCCGYGAGCTGTCAAAAGGAGAAAGGAAAGATTAGATCTGCCAGCAGCAGTGCATCAGGCACGAGGTGTTTCTGCTCAGAAATAGGGCTGGTCTCAAGCCCTGGGGTTTGCTGTGGCAAGAAGTGTCCTGAGCTGCCCRTCTGCCTCGGGGGCTGTAGGAACCAGGGGCTGAGTGGCACCGTGTGGATGCTGGGTGGTTTCTGCAGCCATGGCACTCTGGGCTCTTCCTTCTGCCAAATATAAACTTGCCAGGAAGGCAAATGCTGCATCTCCTTGTGAGATGCCAAGGTGAGACCTGGCTGAGCAGAGAGGGAGCTCAAGCAGCTCAAGCACCCAGTGGTGATGTCTATCTATGGGGATGGTAGGAGGTTCATCGCCCTGGAAGGTGAGAGGACAGAGGGAAGTGGTGATTCTAAATCCTTTTAGTGCCAAGAAATGGTGCTGAACTCAGTGAAGCCAAATACCAGTCGCCTGCATGGAGGCAGCTCTGATCTGTGGCCAGGAGAAAAAGAAGCCTTGAACCACTTGATTGTCAAACTGGGAATGTTGTCTCCTGCTAGCCAGATGTCTGGACATGGTGATGGCATTGACCTGGCTGGCTGCAGCTGCTAAAGCTGCAAATCCCACTGAGCACCCCCCTGAGACTTTTAGGGTCATGGTTTTGACACAGCAGGGCAATAAAGTGGACAGTCCAAACAGCAGTGCCAACCAGCAAAGACGTGGACGTTGTCTTCAATGACAGTGGTCATCTGAAGTTCCTGTATCTGGGTGCAGAGCCCCTTGGGCAGCAGAACAAAGATGTCCATGTTCTTCTGCCCTCTCACACTCTCGATGGCTGAGCTCCCCGTGTCCCCCGAAGTCCCTGTTTCAAAGTGAGGAAACACCAAGAAAAGCAAAAAATTGATGTGTCAGTCAAACCKGCATCACTGCTTTAAGAAAAAGCTGCAGAGATGCTCTTTGAGATGTTTTTGGCCASAGCAGCAACCCTGGCATTGCCTGGAGATCATGAAGCAAAACCACCCTGGGGCACCTATGGGGAGGGCTGTAGGATGATGGCTCTGGAGGTAAAGGCCTGCCCAGAAATCTTACCCCCAAGGAGTCATACTCACCCACCAAAATAGAGACGTGCTTCTGCTTTTTCTCCAAGAAGTACTGTAAAAACTGCCCCGTGCAGGACAAGGACAGATCCTTAAAGGCGTGAGTAACACCATGCCAGAGCTCCAAAACATTCAGCCCATCTTTCAGCCTGGTCAGATGCACGAYGTCCTTGTGCCTGAACCTGCTGAAGGCCCTGCCGATCAGGTCTGGAGGGAAAATGGTTAAAGGGGCTGTTAGATTGGGTAGGGGAGTGTTTTTCTGACTCATGGCTTCCTGCATCTGTGCTCTTCATGCTCCTGGGTACCTTTCTGCACAACCAAAATTTCTCAGTTGCTGGAGCAGTGACAGATATCCGACAAGGTACTTGTAGTTATTAGGAATGAACCAGCCCAGCTTCATGGTGTTTAATAACTCTTTGGCAAGTAACCCCWGGGGACACTCCACACAATCAGAAAAAACTGCGATGAAATATAAAATACAGGAAACCTGAGTTTTATCACACTGTGCCAYTGAGACAGAGGTTGCAGCTGCCCTCTGGTGGAAGMGATTGCTCTTAAGTGCCAAAAGCTTTAAAAAACGGATCTCAAGCACGAAGCAGGAGAAAGCCCTGGAGGGAGCCCCAGCTGTGAGCAGGGCCACAACATCAGCCTGTTGCAGTCATCAGAATCCCTGTCTGTACACAGGGGACACCTTTTCCACTAGCCCCAGCAAGGTGACCGAGCAGAACAGGGCACAGAAAGGAGCAGGCGATGGCGCAGCAGGCTCCATCCTCTGGGGGCTGTGAAGATGATGGTAGAAGGCAGGCAGACGCATCTGAACCCCCTAAAATCCTTATGTAAGCAGCTCCCCACTCGGCTCACCGTTGAGCGCGTTTCGCGGGACCAGCTCAGCCGGGATGAAGAGGGAGCACAGCTCCTTGACCAGCCCGGGGTAGGAGAGGCTGCTCCACCMTCGCAGGGTGTCCCTGTCCAGCGAGGGGATGCGCTGGGGCATGAGGAGGCCCCCGTCGGGCGCGTAGCCGGAGAAAAGGGCTCCCTCGAAGTCCAGGGCCCTCGTGCCTCCCCGCGTGCTGACGTACTCCATGGCTGCTGGGGAGGCACCGCAGTCACTGCCAGGAACGCAGAGCACCCCCACGCTGGGAACAGGCCCTCATCCCAAACTGACTCCCTCAAAAACTTCCCCTGTGGACAGACAGAACTCCCCAGGGGAAAAAAAAAAAAAAACACCTCTTCCCAAAAAGAGCCACAGGGAGCTGGAGCAGCCAAGGTCAGTGGAGGACACACAGTATCTTGMAAGAGGTGGAAAGGCTGCCTGGGATTTGTGCCAAGGTGGCTGGAGCTTCCTCGTCCTGCCTTCCCTCCACCCTGCCCCGGGAGACACTTCCTGCCTGAGGAAAAGCCCTGACAGCGCAGAAGTCGCTGCCCAAGCACGTCACGTCCCCTGCGGGCTGTTTGCAAAAGCTGGAGCTTTAAAATTAAAACCAAAAATTTTTTTAAAAAAACCAAATCAATAAAAGGAAACCACTGCTTTTTAGATCAGGTTGATTTTGCTCAAAGGGGTTAAGCTAAGGACAGGATTTGACGCGGCGCAGGAAGGGCTGAGCTAAATCCTCCGGATTCGCGCAAACCCCACCGAGCGGCCGCCGGCGCTGCTGGGAGAGGCCATTTCTCCCCCCGGCCCCGCGGGCCCCCCTCAGCCGTCCCCACCTCGGGCCCTCGGGCCGACGCTGCAGCCCCTCAGCGCGGCACAAGGCGGCGGGGAAGCGGCCAAACCCCCCCGCGGCCGCCGCCTCCCACCCGGCCCCCCCCTTTGCACTCGTGCTCACGGGAAACTCGTCCCCGCTGCCGCCGGCCCGCGTTCCCGGTGCCGCAGAGCGGCGGGCAGACGCGGCCCGCACCCAGCCTRGGAACGGGAATGGGCGGGAGAGACGGAGCCGAGCCGCTCCTGCTGGTGCCGGGAGTCGGGACAAGGGGCAGCAGGTGCGAGCGGCAGCTGGGGAGAAATCTGGTTAAATATTAGGGGAGAGCTTTAAGGGTCAGGGTGATTAAGCATGAGGCATGGAGAGTTTGTTGTGTCCAGTGTGACCCTGGAAACACACAAGTTTCAAGTGGGGGAACACGGAGCCACCTGATTTAACTGTGAGTTTGGATTTAAATTTGAGGTTGAACCTGCCTAAAGGAGGGTTTGGGTCAGAAAACTCCAGAAGTCCCTTGCAATCAAAATCGGTCTGGAACTCRGCTCTGCAAAGCAAAGTATTCAGCYTCCCAACAGCCCCATCACACCAACGCGGACACTGAGGCACGGGAGAGAGAGGGGACRTGGGAGGGGTTGTGCAAAAAAGGCCAGTTCTTCACGGGGAAGGGCTGTGCATCCCTTTTCTACTTTTTATTTTAATATAATCAGTGTTTTTTGAAGGGCAAGGTCAGCACAGGACCAGTGACTGCACAGACCCAGGGCACAGCTCAGTGCTGGAGCAGGCACAGGGACTTCAGCCCAGGCAGGCAGGAGCAGAGGTACAAAGGATGGCTGATAACAGCCTGCTGTGAGCCACGGAGCCCACGTCTGCGGCAAGGGACACATCACCTCACAGAGCACTGGAGTCTGACCCTAAATGCATTGCCTCTCTGTTACGGTTCTAACTGGAGCAATGAGAAAAGCCTCTGGTAGAGGGTGGTCCAGTCCCTGCCCCGAGCACTGATGTGGAAAAGGGCTTTTCTACACCCAGCATCCCAAAGGATTGTTTCTGCAGGCTCTTTGGTGGGAGACAGTAGGTAAATTTCAGGCTCTGGACAAAGTTGCTGGTGATGGTGTAGCTCAAGGTTGAACAGGGCAGCTGTAGCAGAGCAGGAAGCAAACAGAAGCTTTTTAATAATATATCTGAGCTCAAACAGTGGGCCAGAGCAGAGCACACATCTAGGAAATCAATAGGAAGGGAGCTACTTATCTATAATTATATAAATTATATCACCAACCAGCCCCCATCTCCACCAGGAGATCTCTGTGCTCAGCATTCCTCATGACATYGCAAACACGAAACCTGAGCCACCCAAACCTGCTATGGTCCCACGGTCCTCTCTGCACCTGTAGCCACCAGGTCCTCATGGCACACTGGTGTGCAGTGGGGTGCTGACCCTGWAATGGAGGTCTGTCCCCATTCCAGATGGGGATCCAGGTCCATTCAGAAGGTGCTAGAAAAAACAGGCAGCAAGGCTGGACCTTGTTCTTCAGGGACGGCTCAGGTTTAAATTGATGGTGGAACCTCCCCATGGCCATCCCTGGAGTCACTGGAAACTCCCAGGCTTACCTGGCCTGCTGAGGGGAGTGGCTGATGTCTCCAAAACAGCCTCAGCTCCTCATCGTGCTCCAGTGGTAGCTGACACAAAAAACTGCAAATAGGATCTCGGGAAAAAACAGTGAAATATTAGAAATAAAGGAAACAGTAAAAGCTGCAGGATATGTGATTTGCCTTCTCTATTCTAACCTCTCCCCTTTCCCGTGACGGTGTGCCAAGGTGAATTCAGGATTCTCCCTCCTTGTTCACACAGAGGCAGAGCACACGTTGAGCTCAGCTCAAATTTAGGCTAGAACAAATCCACAGGAAAAGCTGCACAAGCTGATCATTTTTATTGCCAATGCAATAATTTAATATCACCAATGTACATCTTTGCAAGGGTCACCCAGCACACTTCAATGAGACCTCATCTATTCCCACCACCATGGGACTTTATGCTTCTGGGTATTTACTTACCATATGTCTAATTCTTTTAATGTGTGATTTAGCTGTGTGAGATGATTTCACAGGTGCATCTAATTTTTTATTTTTGTTTTCAAGTGAAGAGCTTGTAATGAGATTGATGATTCCTTCAGCATTACATCCCTCTAAGATGCAGGAGCCCTGCAAAAAAACCAGGTTTATACCAGGATACCTGCTGCTCTGGCTTTGCAAAGAGTCTGTTGCCACTTGCCCTGGGCCTATCAGCAGTGCTAACCCTCACCAGCGAGGTCAGTGGTTAATGCTGGTGCAGGGACTGCTGATGTGGCAGCCACGGGTGAGCACAGAACACGGGGGAAGCACCTGGGACAGGAACCAGGACGACAGTGCCATTTGCTTGGAGGGCTTTTCCCATGCTCAGACCTGCAATTTCCGTGCACTCGAGTTTAGAGTGGCATTTCCTTTTGGATGGAGCTCTGAGCAATCTGGTCTAGTGAAAGGTGTCCCTGCCCATAGCAGGGAAGTTGGAACAAGAGGATCTTTAAGGTCCCTTCCAACCCAAACCATTCTCTGATTCTATGATTCATCCTATGATTCTTTAATATTATTTCGAATTTTTAAAAGAAAGGAGGGGGAGAGAGTGCCCATGCTGCCTGTCAGGACTCATCCACTGCAGCAACAGATCAAGAGCTGGAAAACGTAATAGCCTCTAATTAACCTGGTCTTACTCAGTGCCTCCATACTCCTGCTGGGATTTGCACTTCCACGTTGGACCTTGTCTGATCCTGAGCAGTTCATGGTCTTTGGGCTCATATTTCAGGAATCAGATGCATTTGCAAACTCCAGCTAAGGCTGCTATCATCCAACTTTTTTTTTTTAATGCATCATTTTTCATCCCTCCAGATGGAATTTCCTCAGTCTCTCCACCTTCCAAAGGCCTCCCAAAGCGTGATGAGGACTGAGGAAGCAGAAAGGCATGTATAACAGCGAAATTTAAATTTTTTTCCTCCACAAATCCCCCTAGAATTTCATGTCTCAGCCTGAAGAGTTGCAGCACTCAAAGACAAACACTGCAACACTCTCAGCTTCGTGTTTCCTGAGCAGTTGTTCCATCCTCTCCCGCAAAATGGGCCCCTCTACATGTCCCAAGGACAAGCAGCGCGTTGGGTTGGGGTCCCCGGCCCATTTTCCCGGTGGAGCATCCCCCAGGATCGCTGGGACCAGCGGCTGTGCCGGTGAATCCCAGGTCACTAGATGGCGGCAGTGCCTCGTGGCCAGGCATCCAGGAGGCGATGCACATCCCTTCCCCTGATCCCGTCCAGCCTTTCCCACCCTCCCACGGGTCCCTCCACCCTCCGAGCCGCGAAGGCCCAGCTACCCCAACGAAAGCCGGGAAACACCTCTCCAAAGTTTTGGAGCTGAGGAAAAGGAAGCGCGGGCGATGTCCTGCGGCAGGAGGGCTGGATACGGAGCTGAGTGGCCTGAGAAAATGCAAGAGATCATCGGGATGGGAAGGAAGTTCATTGTTCACGTGATCTTTTCCCGGAGATCCATCCTGGGATTTTATCACCCTCCTTTCAGCAGGATGTCTCCTATCCCCAGGGAGACAGTCCAAAAGGGGCACACAGAAAGGACTCCAACTCTCAACCAGGTCCAGAAAGCACCAAATTTAATAAAAAAGCATCACATAACCCTGAGCAGCACAAAAATCTCCCCATACCTCCCAGTCCTGTCTCTGTCCACAAGCTATCYGGGGTCTGAAAACCACATACAAATGAAAGTTTTCAGACTTATAGGTGAGCCAGGCAACACCAGGCAGGTCCAGTAGAGGGATGATCAAGATATCTGGGGTTTTGCAATGCCATTTACTACCCTGTACAGAGTACATCCCAGTGGGAAGCGTGTTATGTTGACTGAGTAAAATTATATGTGCTTATCACTGGGGGTTGTTGTTACGTGTCCCCTGCCCTCTCAAGCACAGAAGTGTGAACATGCACAGAGAAAACAGGGATATTCCAGGTACAAACTGTAAGGTTCTGGCCAGAAATCAAAGTGTTTCAGTTCTGCCTTTCTCAGAGGCAGATCCACATATTAGTCAGGCTTGGAATCTATGGCAGGGAGGGGGCTAAGGAAGCTTGCAGAGTGACTGCAGCTGCACAAGCAAACGTGCACCCAGAATTATTTATTTGAGCCTCATGTCAAGGAGACATAAGGCAGAAATGTATGACTGTAAATAAATTAAAGTCCACGAAGCTGCATCTTTGTTACAGCGAATGTGGCTCTTCCCCCCTCTTTCTAAACCTGATCTAAATTGCTGTATTTCAGCTGACATGAGGCAGAACTTCAACCTGGGCCACCTCCTCATCTACAAATGAGCACATACAGACTTTTCCACCTCCATCTCTGGTGATTTTGCAGGGCAAGGAGCTGCCAGCACATCAGCCCTTTCCCCTGGGCCAGGTGCAACTTTCCTCAGCTCTTTCCTCAGAGCAAGGTATTTCACAACCAGGTCAAGGACATCCATGTTGGGGTTTGGGTCTGGTAGACCAAAGTGCAGGACCCATTGAGAAAGGCAGAGCAGAAAGGGAGAGCAAGGAATTGTGCAGTGCTGGTTCCCATGGTGGGATATTGGAGATGCTGTTACGTGGAGAAGGTTGTGCAACCTGATCCTACTATGCCAAAGGTTACATTATACGCCTGAGCCAATTTTAGCTCAAAATCTGCAACTCCATAGCATATGGGATCTATGGCCACCCACTTGGGACTGGACAAGGAAGGTGCTTAGTCAGCTTCTCCAGGTGACTTTGGGAAAGTCAGGCAGTCTCTGTGTGCTCCATAATGTGCAAGGTGGGGATACCGGTGCTCAGGGAGGCATTTTGAGCATAGCAAACGTGACAGAACCAAGCAGGACATGGACAGTGGCAATCCTGGACTAATGGCTGATGGCTCCATTTCTTTTCCAACATTTTCTTCCCTTGCCCTGGCACAAACCAGCCCCACAACCAATGAACACCATTTTCTTCTTACACCCTACTCCATGAGCTGGGTGTGGGATGGAGGGCAGCCTCTTCCMACCAAAGGCCAAGCTGCAGGGACAATCTCTGAGGGCATAAGCAGAGGGGTCCATGTGCCTTGGGGAGAGGCACAGCACTGTTCCATGGGTGTTTGAGCCAAGAGAGTGGGAGGTGAGTGGCAGAACCAGCAGCTTTATTCCTACTCTAAGGCAAGATCCCACCAGCAAAGTCCAGCTCTTCTGTGAGCTTTTCTCCCCAGGTGTTTGTTGGCAAGCAGAGCTAAGGCTCCAGTGCTATCAGTGCTAGACCTGCCTTGACCTTGAAGAATCAATACCAACCCTTTGCTCCCTGTGGTACCTTTGCAATAAGGTGACAAGGGCCGAGGGCTGCCCTTCGCTGAATATCAGCATCGATGGAAAGCTTTATCAAGCAGCAACTTCCTGTGCAAGCTACTGCTTTTGGCAGTCTTATCAGGGCTCTGATAACGACATATCTAATCTAAACCTGTACGAAATGGCGCTTGCATGTCTGCAGCTTGGAAGCTACAGCTGGGAGGCAGGAGTCTCCAGCAGACTGCCAAGGCCATTTTAAAAAGAGAAAAATCTGGGAAAGGTGCCGCGTTTCATCCCAGTGCTGTCTTGGTAATGCAGCACAAAGAGAACTTGGTGGAAACCAAGAGGAATGGAGAGCTCACGGCAGCAGCAGCATCTTTTCCCATCCCATCCAACCTTTCAGAGCAACGCAGCCATGTGGCCTGGGGAAGAAACCTTTGTTCCTCAAGGCCCAAAATAATCATACCGGAGATGTGAAAACTGGGCAGCAGACCAAGTTCCCAAGTTCAAGGGCAGCAGAAATAGGGATTACCCAAACAATACTGCCGGTTGAGACAGAGGGAAGCCCACCTGGGGATGTGTTACTGGCAAGCTTGTGACCAAGGTTTTTTTAAAAATGGCTAAGGGTTTGGGGTGTCCAGCTGGACCTGCACTAGAAAAATCTAGGACTGAATCATCAGGCCCTGGCTTGTAGCCTTTCACATTTGAGCCAAGAAAATCCTAGTGTAGAGCTCAGCCCCAGCTTCCCAAAGCAGTGAGGTGAAACTAAAGGCTTCACGAAGTCTGGGGAGTCACTGGTGGGACAGGTAAGAGAAGCAAGAGAGGTGAGGTGAGGTGCAGGAAGACATTCCCAAACGTCCACAAGGCTGCCAGGTACCCTCTCCCGGGCTACAGCAAAGTGCATCTCCCCACAGGGTGCTTTGGCTGTAAAGTCGTTTTTGTAGTTCAGAACTTAAATAAGAGTTTTAGTCTGAACTGGAGGAGGCACAGATTTTTTTTCTGTAGAAGCCCTAAAACTCAAAATCCTGTTTCCCAATATGATATCCAAATCATCAAGAAGCAGTGCAGGTAGGAGGGTGGTTTCTCAGTGCCCTGGCAGACACTGAGTGAAAGTGGGAGCCAAGATTGGGAATCCCAGGGAAGGGTTGAGGGGAAGTCATAAAAGGATGCAACTGCTCCACAAGCAGCCACAGAGGTGACAGAGCCAAACTCTTCTTGATCATGGCAGATGTTCTAATACGAGGCACCAGCCACAAATTGCACTTTGGGACATTTGGGTTGAGCACCTTCTTCAAGAGGTGGGTGGTGGAGACCCAGGATGAGTACCCAGGGAGCCAGAGGAGGTGGGGTTTGAGATTTGGCCAAAACCACGGCTGATCCACTGGTGATATTCTTGCCTGAGAAGTTCTGCATGCCCATAGCTTTGATGCAGGTGCAAAAAAGCAGAAATAAGATACTTTAGTAATTTTTTTTTACAAGCTTCTAAGACTCTATGCTTTATTTTCAAAGCAACTTAAAGGCAGAAGTACCTGCTGGCTTYCCACAAAACGTAGCCGCCTCAATAATTTTTGAAAATGATCCATACCTTTTCTCTTTATACAAACCAGATTCAGGTTTTAGGGTATGGGTTTACTTTAATCAAATTATCAATTGACTTGGCCTCGTGTTAATGCMAATCAGGTGCATTTTCTTGGCCCTGGAAAGTTAAAGTGATATCATATTTTAAAAGATTCTGTATTCTTGTGGGGAGATGTACAAGTATTCTGAACTTTGCTATTGAGATTAAGTTTATCTCACCTGCCATTTGCTCAGCAGGCCTGGCTAGATAATAATTAYCTTGGCCAAATTTCATTCAATAAGCATTTCTCCTTTTTTTAATAAGAACTTCTGCATTTCTTTGTTAAAGAAAATAAAAGAACATGAGTCCAACAGAACACAAAGAGRTTTTATTTTTGATCATTGTTCAAAAATCAGTTGGTTGCATTTCCAAACCTTCCAACAGCAATTCATAGTCCACATTTATCCAATAGCAAATCCAGTAGTATAGATATGTCATAGCTATTCACAGTAAGTAGGAGAGGAGAGGATACCTGCAGGAAACGACCAGGGTCCCAAATGGGGTGAATTCTCTCACGGGCTGTCCATTTCTGTGAACGGAAAAATTTCTGCCCAATTACCAAGAGAGTCCTGGACCATTATATTCCCCTTTTAACATTTGATGAGTGACATCCAGACCTTAGGAGTTTGGCCTCCAGGGCCTGGAAACTCCGCAGTTTTTTTCAAGCCTGAATCTCTCTCCCCATCGTGCAAAGAGAGGGGATCTGAATTGTCTGGAGGAGCAGCAGAGGTCCAGGGCACGAATATGTGGGAGGCACACACATGCTTCCAGGTGGCCCATGGCCAGAGGACATTGGCTGGAGGGAGGCAGGGAGCTGCCAGCCCCAACTGCTGTCAAGACCTGGCCAAAGAGGTCAGTCACCACTGACCCCACGAAGAGGACACTGAAAAGGGACCTGTGTCAGCGCAGCCCCACGTGACACCGGGGTATTCACCTGAGGCAGGGATAAAAACGAAATGCAATTCCTAAGGTGATGTCATTCCTGAGGGGACAAAAAGAGAAAAAAACCCAAAAAGCTCTTTGGAGAAGTTGCTGAATCAACCCACCCCCACCACGAGTGCCCTCTGAATCCGCCTGGCTCCCTCCAGGGTGCGCAGGGATGGTGTTCCTACGGATTTCCCCCCCTCACAGCCAACCTCATCCACTGCCCGTCCCACCGGCCGAGGTTTTCCCTCTCCTGCCTCTACTAATTAACCAGAAACTGAGGTTGAATGTGGCTGGGACAGCGTCACTGTGCACCGCTGCAGCACAGAGAGTGGGGCTGAGCCAGCAGGAGTGGGACAGGCGGCAGCAGAAGGCTCTGGCAGCGTCTCCAGATTGTAAGGAGGTAGGTGTTTTCCATTCATATCCATGATTTCACTTCAGAAAAAAGGACGAAGATGCTAAGAGAAGGCAAAATGAAAGAATTGCAAAGAGGAGAAGGCGTATGAGTGAAAAGGGGGGAAATCTCTGAGCTGACTTTGGGAGCGAGGAGGAATTCTTTGGGGCAGAGGATGAGTCGGGAGCAAGAAGCTGRGCCTGGGAGTCCAGACCCAGAGGATGGATGCTCAGATGCCATGCAGCGATCTGGGATGCTCAGCCAAAGGAAGAGGAGCCCAACTCTGAGTTYGACTTTGGAGGGAGGAATTGGGCTCAGTTTGCAGGCTGCTGCTGGCCCTTCTTCTGATGCGGCACTTGGGAGAAATGCAGCTCCAAGGGCTGGAATGCTCCTTCAGTACAAGAGTGACTGYGGCTGCTACGGAGAAAGGAGATGAAAGGGGGTTTGGTAGATCACTAATGCCACCCTCTATCCACACAAAACCTCTTTGTCAGAGGCAGGACCATAGTGGTGGAGCCTGAATTAAATGGCAGTCTTCAGATGAGCCAGTGCAAGGCCAGGAATTGATTAGTTGTTTTTTCCTCAGGGGACAGTGATGTGTTTGTGCCCCTGCTACCTCTGGGTTACACCAAGCCCCACCAGAACAGGTCTGTGAGCAAGCCAGTGCCTGCCAGTGTCCAGCCACTATGGTGCCAGTGCTAAAGACCCACCATGCCCACACCAGTGAGCAGAAACCCCCMAGTGCCAGCTCCAGGGGACACACAATCACCACTTTCCCTTCCTCCAGGTACGTGCTTCCAGACTGCAAGCTCATTAGATGATTTGGCTTGTTCCTCTGATAATTAACCTCTTTGCACAATTGTTCTTTTTTTTTATCATTTGTTTATGGAGACCACATTGCAACCTCCATAAAATGGATTTTATGGGGTTTTACCTGCCCCCACCTTGTGAATTGCAGTCTCTAAAATGTAGAGCAATTTATCTCTGACCATTGCCCAGTTTTACGTTAATGTTTGAACACGGCCATAAACCAATTACATCATCTTACCTCTGGCCAACTTTTAAGGCAAAAGGAACGGTATAAAACCAAGCTCTGCTCACCAGCAAGGCACCTTCTCTTGTGTTGGAAGCACAGAGAGCCTTTTCATCATGAGCTTCACCGGAAAGTACGAGCTCCAGTCCCAGGAGAACTTTGAGCCCTTTATGAAAGCCATCGGTAAGTGCCTGCATGTGCTATGTGCTGCTTTGCTCCTGCAGATCCCACGGATTTTTGGGAGCCAGCCACGCTGATGTGCTGATGATGTAGGTTGAGACATCCCTGAGATTTCCTGTTTCTGTCTGTCACCTTGTAGTTGCTGGGGTTTTAAATGTGTGTGTGTGGAGACGTGACCTCAAAATAGAAGAGAAAGCATTTCTCTGGCTGGGGGCTGGGGGTCAAGAGATGATGGATGAAGTTTTACAGGAAATCAGTCCTGGCAGGCTCTGCAGCCACTGGCCAGCGTGGCTGAGTGTTGCACACACGTGATAAGCCAGCCGGACCTTGGTGGCTTAGGGGAGCTGCAGATCTGCTCCATCAGGCTGTGAAATTTGAGGGTGAGCAGGACATTGCTCAGCCACTGTGCTGCCATGCTGCGAAGCCCCAAATTCCACCATTCATCAGAGAAATAGTCAGYGTTGTTTAAATGCTAAATGACAAATGTGTCTGATTGATTTCCATTTGTGTCTGTGACAGGGAATGTGGTCCTGCAGGGATTGGGGGGGGTTTGCACTATTTCTGCACAGCTATGTGCCAGAAGGGCTCTACCTTTCAGATCACCTTCAGGCTTTGGGAGAAGATTTTATAAACTGGTACTGGGGAACCCTGAATCTCGTAAAAAAACCTGCTTTGTTCCTTTATTCTGTCTTGACTTAATCCATTTTTCCCTGCCTGCCAGTGGAGGAAGGAAAGCAGGATTTATTCTTAGTCAGGGAGGTGGTGTTTGTCCTCCTCGTCAGGTCAGTGAGGCACAGGACACATCTAGTTCCCACACAAAATTCAGGATGACAATATTAATCTTCCTCCCCAGCAGACTCAGGGACATGTGGCTCTTGGGGAAGCATCATCAATGAAAGGTTTTTCCACACTGGAATAGAAATTTTCCCAGCTGTAGSTTCCCAAATCCTGCTGCATTCATTCAGCAGCAGCAACCTGCCCACAGATGGCCCCACGGTTCACCCAATGTYTCTTGTTCCTGGGCAGGGCTCCCTGATGACCTGATCCAGAAGGGCAAGGACCTGAAGAGCATCTCAGAAATTGTGCAGAATGGGAAGAAGTTCACGATTACTGTGACCACTGGCTCCAAAGTGGTGAAAAACGAATTCACCATTGGGGAGGAGTGTGAGATGGAGATGCTGAATGGAGAGAAAGTGAAGGTGAGTGATCAGCCCCTCCTCTGCCAGGGCTGCAGGGGCTCAGGGACATCAAATTTCCTTTCAAGCCATTCCCTGTGCATTTGAGAAAAGGGACTGACCATACCACAGGTATTAAAACACCCCTGTGAAAGAAACCTTGCATTTCCGAAGCTATTTTGCTAGTCACTTTGGGAAACACTGGAAGCCAGTGTTTTAATATCCCATTTGMAAAAGGGGGATAGAGATGCTGTGGTGAATTTTTTTGACAGCAAAAGTTCTGAAAGACTTGAGGTGGAAAAGGACTGACTTTGTGCCTTGTTGCAACACAAAACATACCTCCACCTTCATTTGGTTGACTCAAAGGAAGTGCAAGAAAATCAGACAATGAATCATAAACCAATAAAAGTCTCCTTTTAAGTCGCGGTAGCTGTTAACTTCTCTGATAGCCTTTCCCACTGCTTCTGTTGACACTGGGTGAGATGATTTGGCAAGGTGAGGAGTTGTCACCCTTGAAATTGGGCCAGCTCCTGTTCCTGAACATTTGTTTCCAAGGGTTCATAAAATGGCAATTGCTTCTCACCTCTACCTCAGGAGAAGATGCTATTGCAGGGACTTTGAAARCAGGAGGGATGATCACCAAAGAAATGCTCCATGAATGGGGCTCTGAGAGCTGTACCAGCTGTATCATGGTTTCCAGCATCACTGAAGTCCCTTTGGCATAAACCAGGGGGAAACAGCCATTAGGAGAGTTTTCCCCCCTGGAAATCAGCAGCTCAAGGGCAGTTGAACACATCTKATAGCTGAGCAAGACAGATAAACAGAAATGGGCTTTGCTGGCTTATTTATTTGATTAATTTCGTTGATCAGTGGTAGCCGCCCTGCGGGTGCTGGTGCTGTCTGTAGCCTTTTTAAATGTGCAGCTCCCAGGGAACAGAGACTCGGCAGACGTGCCTRTCCCTTGGAGAGCTTTCCAGCCATGTCCGAGTTTCTGAAAGCTCCTTAAATAGTTTCCCACCTTGACTGAGACTGCTCCCAGCTCCCAGTCACCTYGCCCCAGAGGAGGCTGCTGCAGCCTTGTGCAGTAGGTGGGTGGTGGAGAGGAGGTAACACACCCTGGCCCAGCTCAGSTGGCTCTGCAGTCCCCTCCTAATACAGCAGGGGAAGGACAAAATGCAGGCGATGAGGTGGTCTCCTGCAATGACATGAATGCCTCTGTCTCCCACCAGGGTCTTGTGCAGATGGAGGGTGACAACAAACTGATTGCTCAGCTGAAGGGGCTGAAATCCGTCACGGAGCTCAACGGAGACACCCTCACCAACGTAAGTGTACAAGGGCAATGGCTGGAATAACAGTGCTGCCTTCAGGGGCCCGGCCCTAGGAAGCTACAGAGGTGCTGGGGACCTTGGGAAGGTGCTGGAGCAGAGCACATGCTTGCACACAGGCTCTGCAGCCAGGCGCTGAAGGCAGCTTCTCATTAGAGTATGATCCAAAAAGCACTTTTGAAGACCCCAGTTTAGGCATTGCTGATGAAACTTTCAGGTGGTGAGGGCATTTTCTCACCCACSCAGAGGTACAGGTGTGTGCCTGGGCTTGGCACTCTGAGAGAAGAGAGGTGAGGCAGACTGATCCCAGATTATCCCTACCTACTGTGGGGTATTTAAAGCTTTAAAAATCCAGTTTATGGAAGTTAGACTGGGGATCAGTCCTGTTTTGATTTGCAAGATCAGCTCCCTAAATACAGTTTGGAGCTAAGCACCATGATGATCCTCATAGGTCCCTCCCAACTTGAGATATTCTGTGATTCTACAAATCCACAAAAAGCTAACACTTTCCATTTGTTTTTCAGGTAATGACCGTGGGTGACGTCAGCTGCAAGAGAGTCAGCAAGAGAATCTAGACACCTTGCACATGCCGATCATTTTACCGAGTAAAATGTGCCCATTAAAATAAGATTTTTATTGAAAGCATCTTCATTGTTTTCCACCTCTTCACTGCTACTATAAATAGACACCAGCCTCCAAAGCTCATGCAAGCACGAGCAGAAATTGAGCTAAGCTGTGCTGATGTCAGGGAATGGARCTGAGGGAGGGCACAGGCTTAGAGACATTGAGTGACCCATTCCTGGGGACAGGTGCCAGCATCCTGCTGGGGACATCCCGGTGGGTCCTGCACCCATGGCTGCCCTGGCTGGGGAGCACCGGGCAAGAAAAGGGCTCTGTTGCCTTTCCTTACAGACGTGGCCAAAGAGATCACAGTGGGACCAGCAGGGCCAAAGGATGGTTTAGGTGGAGTCAAGGAAGTGCCAATGGTCCTGTTTGGAAAGCTGCCTTGGGGAAGCAACCAGTACGGGGGCAGTACACATGTACCAGTTGCTGTCTTCATCCTCACACCTCTGCAGTRGGATCCAGCCCCACAAGCTCTGGCCACCCCCCTGCCCATCTCCTCCCCATCCCTTCCCACCAGCAGGAGGGCCACAACTGCCTCCAGGTGTCCAGTGGGTGTTTCACCCCAAACTGCACCTGATAAGTCGGGTTGAACTGGAATTAAACACTTCTTGCAGGGTGAAATACAGGTTTTCTCTCCTGGCAGGAGAYGGGCTGGTTGTTCACACTGCAGACAGAGGGAGCACCAATCATGTCCCATGCTCTTGCTTGGCACTGCAGGGCAGATGGAGATGTGGTTTTCTGATACACAAAGGAAAGGAACCTCTTCCTTCCTATCTGCCTTTTCCAAGCCCTGTGCTTGGATGATGATAGGGAATCATCACTGGGAAACAAGTATCAGGCTGGTGTGATACACCTAATGGGGATGATGCTCTTACAACCACTCAAAGCTGATCAAGACATCAGGAAAACACCACAAGTGCTTCCTCACCTCCTTCTGCAACTTCAACACATCACTAAAGGACCAATTTGTTCTCATGATCATCTCTCCCAGGRTTCCTCTATTTCATATGACAGATCAACATTGATCCTCAAGCCRAGAACCGAACCAATATGGGTTGTTACCACAGACAGACACCTCATGGAAAAATGGAAGGGCTTAGCTCAGCAGTGCCCAAAAAGCAGATGTTGGTCTCCAGTGAATTCAGATCTGGGGAAACATCAGCAAAACCACTGAGAAATGTCAAAGAGGAAAAGCTCTGGTTTTGTTTTCTTGCTATTGTGCTGAGGAGCAGGTAGGGGATTCTTGAACAAACCTTTTCATCTCCTGGCTGCCACTGAAAGCCTGCAGCAAACCAGCTGAATTTTGAGATAGATGGGYAGACAACAAATACCTTTTTTTATCTAGAAATCCAACTTGAGCCATTAGACTTCTCCTTAATTCTGTTGGCTGTCCGCTGATCTATGGACTATCCCCTTTTTCCTCAGTGCAAAACTGATTAAGCACCTGTCCAAGTCAAAAGGAAGGTTCTTAAAGGTATCAGAGCCCCCAGCTCACYCTGAAGGTGGGCAAAGGTGGGTCCCCCTCCCTGGAAACTGCTTGTTCAGTTAGAACAATCCACACAGCCAGTGCGCACACCAGAGCAATTGGCTTCTGGCATGGACACATCTCGCGTCCATCACTGCAGACATTTCCTGATYTGTAACTAAGGAGAAAAATGTATCCCAATTAACTTATCTTGATGTAGGAATTCCACTTAGTCTCACCTGCAAAGAGCCCACAGTTTGATGTTGCACCTGTGCCAGCTGCAGAATAATTTTTCAGCAGTTTTTCATCAGAAATATATCATTTAACACAAAACACCATCTGTGGGTGTTATTCAGTTTGCATTCAATGCCCACAGGCGTACATGACMCTGCTTGGAACCAGCTTCACACTTCCACCATCCCACGGGCATCACCGGAAAGAAATGATGTCATCCCAAGGAAGTGACAGAACCACTTAGGAAAAATCAATTAAAATTTAACAAAGGACTTCAGAATCAGGACTTGYGAAGAGAGGAATAGGCTTTCCAATAAAAATGTGAATAATTTTATAACAGGTTTTTTTGCTTTCATTTTTAATGCTAGTGATAGAAAAAGGATGCTSTTTCTGCCAGGACCTCTTCTGCTCTAAGCCCTCAGAAGATTTTTCAGGACGCTCCCCCAGCAGGTCCATGCCGTCAGACTCGTGCCACTGGAAACAATCCTCATGGATATATCACATTGCTTTATCACATTCTCAATGTTTGGAAGTGCCACAGGTGGTGTYACCCCACAGGCATGAATTTGTGCCGAGCTCGGGGTTTATTCCTTTTTGTGGAAGAGGCCTGGTGCGTTCTCATTGCTGGGTTCAGGCATGACTTGGATCTTCTGGTTTTTGAGGGCAGCTTCCCTCATCTTGTAATACATGAACTCGTTCTGCTGGAACATGCGCAGCTCCATCTCCGTCTGCACGCGCATGACCTGAGGGACACAGCAGGTTACAAACACTGTGCTGCAGGGCACCTCGAAGCAAGTGAATAAAACACTGCCAAAAAAACGGGCACTGTCCTCCAGGGATCTCCTAGGCCATGCAAGACTGAGTGACCTTACCCTCCGCGTCCCACCAGCAGGACCAAAGCTGACTGGACACAGCTATCCTGTTACTCTCTCTAACCCGTTTGCCTGTGTCCTGAAGGTGGCACCAGCTCTTCCTGCATTCAGCTCTTCCTGCATTCAGCTCTTCCTGCATTCAGCTCTTCCACAAGCTACTGGGAAGCCTCATGCTCCCAAAACTGATGCAGGACCTAGAGGTGATGCTGTGCAGAACCAGGGAACGAGTGCACTTCCCACCCACATCCTAGGATTGACCCTTGGTGTGGCCCATCACCAGAGTGGAGGTCACCTCAGGTGGGAGGAGAAGCATGCTCAGTCCCACTGTTGCACCCCTTGCACCCCAGAATTCATCATCAGCAGAGTCATTCCTAGTGCTGCATTATAGCAGAGGATCAGAAGGGATTTTAGGATATATTTGTACACCTGTCTGTTTATTCAACCCTTTGTTTAGGAGCACACAGATAAGCATGTGCAGTATGTCCACTATTTTCCTCCTAAAGTGTGAAGGGAAACACAAAAATGGAGGCACTGGGATCTCACCCTTTGCTCCATACAGGGAAACAGTCAGCAGACAGGTCGGCTGTAGGAAGTAGATATTAATTTTTCTGAAGATACAAAATTGCACTAGTAAAGGTTATAGCTCTGCTATAATGGGGACTAAAACATCAATAAAGGATTTCATCTGGTATCCTGTAATTTTTTGAGGGGTAATAAAGGAGAATGCCATAAAGCCAACAGGCCACATTAAGYGAGTTAAAGGTTAAAGAAATGATAGATCCCCAGCTGCAACAGTAAATAGTTCCTCAYATCTGAGTAGATGTAATTCCCTGGGATCTGCAGCTCTTGACTCTAAGCTATGAAATGCACCCATCAGTCATCTGAGGAAAAAACACACTGCTGCTTAGAAGGAGTGGGGGGTAGTAAATAAAGAAGAATGGATAACAATAAGGAAAATMATTTGGTAAACTGGGCACATCCACCATGTGTAATTTTATATAGTCCAATTGCAATGTCATCCATCTGAGAGCAGTGAAATCAGGCTGTTGGAAGAATTGGAAGGCACAGCAGTTTCAAAGAAGATTCAGGGGCTCAGCTGCCCTTTTTMATGTATGTTCTAGTGCAGGATAAAAGCTATTTTTCAGGGATGAATACTTCCAATAGGAATGGACATGCATTTCCCAGCAGACTGTAACATAATCTAGATTAAACCACAGCCCTAGGAAGAAGCAGTCAGTACTTGATCCATCTCTCAGCTCTCATGGATGGTTGTTTCCACAGCTTGACTGCAATCTTGCCCAGGTGGAGAGCAGAGCCAATACAGGAGACAACACTTACCTCCAGGTCTTTGGTAATTGGGTGGGAAGGTCCGTGGGTGATCAGGAGAATGGCATAGGCTTTGCAGATCAAGCCGTGCCCAGCTTCAATGAGGCCGGCGTGCCAGTGGGTCACTCCCGCCCGCATCACGGCCATGCCCAGCTGCGCGTTGTTGGGATGGTATATTTTCCTGGAAAAACGTTGGGTAATTKTAGTTCAGGAAAAATCTGGATTCCCAAACGCGTGTCATTGACACGATGTTTTTGCCAAAGAGCAGGCTGTTTACCCAGGTGAAGAGCCTGTTGCAGCCGGTGCCCCTGAAATGTGCGGCCCTGCTTAGAAATGGCAGGGACCTTGCCCAAGGACGGAGTTGTACAGGGACAGGAGTTGTGAAAGACGGGATGTGAACAGGGAAAGTTCATCACCTGGCTTGGAGAACACCAAACTCTGTCATCTTACATTATTTTGGTGTAAACAAAACCCAGGTCTGACCCTACASCTCAACTTGACACACTAAGTGCATTGAGAATGCATCACCAGCTTCTCATTCAAAKTGAGAAGAGAAACAGGTGGTTCCACAATCTCCAGAAATGCTCATCTCACCCTCTGCAGATGCACCCCTTCCTCTGGGATTGCCAGTGCCTGAGGTGGGAAAAATAAAACCTTTCCTCTACATCCAACTTTAAAAGCTGAAGCAGAGTTAGAAGCTGCTTGGACTTAGCTGAAAACCTGCCTTCAAGGGCTTATTTGGCATATTGAATTGSCAGATCTTAAAGCAAGAGAGGAAACTACCATGGTCCTCATCATGGTCTGAAAAACTGAGGAACACGGAGGGGAAGGAATTTCCTCTGTGTCAGTCAATTAGCTCAGTGCCAGGGCTGGGACATGAAGTTGTTTGTCAGGCCTGCAGGCCAGGGAGGTGACTCTGTTACCCCTCTGCAAAAGAATAAAATATCACAGGCCTTTCGGGGTAGATCTGACCAAAAAGACAAGTAAGGAGTATGAGATGCTCTCAGCCAGAGGGTGAATGAGATGATGAAGTGGGACTTTTCTCTCTTCTCTACAGTTTCCATTTTTTTTCCTTTCCTTTTTTTCCTGTTAAATACTCATCAGCCCTGTCATAAAACCTCAGTAATCATAAAGCACATCATTTTTAATGTGAGGTTTACCATGGATCTATGTGAACTAAACCTGAATTTCTATATTCTCCCAGAGCTTTTACCACAGGACTATAACAATTAGCCAAGACAAAATCCATGTACTATTAAAGAGTGAGGGGATATCTTGAGTGACAGCCATCTGACATGGTTTCTCTTTTCTCTGCAACTTCTCCTTCCTGCAGGGTGCAGGGCCACAGAGCATCTCCTGCAGCGACAGCCTCTCTGTCCTGCACCCAGGCTCTGTGTCTTGCTATCAGGGCAGCCCTGAGATGCTTCTGAGACAAAACAAAAAGGCTCATGAAAGATGTACCCAAACCATTTGTCAGTTCCACTTTAGTAAATCAAAGTGTTTGGGAGCTCTTGTGCATTTAAGAAGGGGTCCCCATCTGAATTTCACCACCACTGCCCTGGGGGCAGCAGACTAAGAAAATGATTCCTGTAACACACTGCTTAACATTGCAYGAGCACAGAGAGCTGCCAAGAGCAGAGCACAGACGCACAGGTAGCCATCCACCATCCTCTTGGCATAGTCAGCTGCTTCCTCAAACATCTGGAGGTAGGAGAGCACCTCGGAGGCGATGCTGAGGATCCTCAGCAGGTAGATRTTCGTGTCCCCCAGCACAGGCTCCTGCTTCTTCAGGCAGTCACGGCACAGCTTCACAACCTGGGTGGGGAAGAAGGAGGGAGAGGAAGGGTAAGTCTGAGCACCTTTGGTCCTGAAGCTGCCACGCCAAAGCCCTGTGGTCTGCGTGGTCCACACCAGTCCCAGAGGCCGAGTCGGCCTCTGTGAAGGTTGGGGAAGAGAGGATGGGCCTTGATTTGTTGAGAAACATCAACATAAGGAAATGATTGGCACTCAAAGCTTTCTCTCCCAGGGTTACACTCAAAACTGGTGAGGAAAAAGTCCGCTGCTCAGGAGAAAACTCCAGGAGGTTGGGTATTGTCAGATGGCAAGTGCCTACAGGACTCTTACACCCAGTGCCATCCACCCAACCTCCTGCAAGCACTTGGTGCCAGGAGCGCTCTTAATGAGCCCCTGGGGCTGGAGACATGAGCTGCACTGTTCCATGCCTGCATCTAGCTGTGATCCAGTGTCCAGATTTGTGCTGTGAGGGGCTTCAGCCATTTCCCAAAGGAAGTTAAAGCCCAGAGGTTGTTACTCAACCTGAAGTGCTCTCTGAAGAGAACAATTAAATATTTCCTGGGTGAGCAAAAGAGGGAGAAAGAAAGAAAGAAGAGACTTGAGCTCTCACTCTTTTCCCTTGTAGTCTGGGCTCCAGGTGGGACATGAGTCTYCCACACCACACACCCATCCCCAGCACCTGACAAATGAGCAACACGAGGAGCCAGGAGCTGAAGAGATCAACGCAGGCAAAGACAGCCCACAGCTCCACATGCCAAGACCCCTGGCTGTCCTATCCCACTCCCCACTGTCCTTCTTTTTATGAGGCTACCTGGCAGAGCTGACTTGTTACTCCTGCCCTGTAACTCGTGTTTTTCACCCAGGAGGCCCTTGCTTCAATGCCTGTGTCAGTCAGAGGTGCTGGAAGTCACCTGAAATTTCCTTGTATCATCACTACAAGAGAAGTTAGTCTGGGATGTCTCAGTCACAGTTGTGCTGTACAGAGGGCAGAAACCAGTGTCAGCTTCTTCAACTTGAGCTGCCAAGAGGGCAGGAAGCACATGAGGATATTCAGGTTTCATCCCAAAATCACGAATGTAGAGAGGGACAAGGCCTGCTTGCCTGGGCAGTGTGTGTACAGCAAGAGAGCAAAAGCACCAGGACTCACCTCGTGGTAAAGCCCCTCCATGCGGGCCTTGTTGATCTTCTCCAGCGTGTCCTTGGAGAGCTGGATCACCTCCTTCACCGTRTCTGCAGAGGGCTGGGGAAAACATTAGGAAAACCAATGAGCAAAATGCACTGCCTGGCACATGCCAAAATACCTTGGTTGAAAGGATACTTGTTCCACAGTCTGGGAACCCAAATCAGCTTAGTGGGATGCTTCCCATGTCACCCRCTTCCTACCACTGGCTGCGTGTACCAGGGTGCCCTTCAGACCCGCCCAAGGCTGAAATGGGCTGAAACGATCCCAGTTCCAAGTTAAGAGGTGAAGGTCCTGCTGACTTCAGCAAGGGTGTTGCCCATCAGGGTAGTGGCCGTGTACCTCTGGCATGCGTGACTGGGTTCCTCCACTCTCCCCCCTGCTTCTACCCTCTGCAAAAGGGACAGAATTCACCCTGCAACTGACAGGTCTCATGAGATGCCAGAGAGGCTGTGAAAGCCACCAGCTGGTGAGTATCAGGTGCTCCTAGTGCAGCTGCTTGAGGGAAATGAGGCTCTTGAACAAGAGATTGGTGGAATAGGAAAGATCCCTGAATTCTACCCACCCTGACAAATGCTGCCATTAGGTCCCAATACCTAAGACAACTGAGCTCAGATTTCAGCTGCACCCAGAGAGGGAAATGTGTTTTCCCACACACCTCAAAGAAGTTTGTGTTTCACCACGCATTTGGAGGCATGAAGCACATCTAGGCACACCTGGCAAAACACTGACAAGCTCATAATTAGCTCCTCCTCTTTCTTCCTTTAATGCTGAAATATAATATCCAGCACAAGCATTCATCTTCTGCTTTTCTGAGCCCTTCAGATTTGCATTTTTCCAGCTATTCTAGCTATCATGACCTTCCCTTTCATAAATGGGAAATCTGAAATCAGCCCACAGTCGCGTGGCTCCAGGAGCTTGTGGGAAGAGCTTGGTCTGGAGACACACAGCAGAGCCAGCAGCCAGGAAGGACCTCTGGGTCTGGATCAAAAGCAGAGACCCAACACTGCGATGAAGGACGCAAAGGTTGGGAGTCAGGACTGTAGGACTGTCCTTTTGTCTGTTTCCCACATCTGGTCAATCAGATTTTTGAGGAATCTGAAATTCAGCTAGCTGGGAAAACCTCTTCAAAGTTTAGCATGAAAGGAAAACCAGTATTTTTCAGAGCCGTTTACCCCCCCATCTATTTATGGATACATTTGTGTGTGTTATGATTTATTATTCTATATTCTTATACTGAAGCTATCGTAGCTRATCAGGTTTGGGCAGCTGCCTGAGCACCACACAGGGTGTCCTGGGGCTCAGAGCACACCCAAAGGCAAAGTTAAGGTCAGTGCAAATCACATTGCCCTGCTCTCTGAGCCAAGACTCCCAGAATAGGTACCTTAAACAGCATTTCCACTGTGGCTTTGTCTAATAAAAATCCTCTCTTGCCTCTACTGGACTTCTAAGTCTGTTGCCATCATAAACAATGGGAACTTTGCTGCTCTTTGGGAGGGGTGAAGGACTGGAGGTCGGAGCAGCTGTTGGGGATGGAAGCTGTCAATCTTCCATGTATTCCTAGCACTTTTTCCACACAGCTGCGAGCGCTGCTGCTCCCAGGCAAGTGTGCCTGAATTTTGGATATGCAACGCAGCCAGCGTGCTCTGCGGGTGAGCTCAGCCCGGATGCTCATTGTCTGCGGGTGGGGTGTATTTTTAATAGCTGAAATCATGCACCTTGCATAGTCAGAGGCTTTTTCTGCACAAGCACTGCTACACAAGCACCTCTAATGCTCACAAAAAGGGGATGGTGCCTCCCTAGTGGAAGGTGCGCCCATGGCAGGGCAGTTGGAATGAGATGATCTGTAAGGTCCCTTCCAACCTAAATCATTCTGTGGTTGATGGTCTCACTGCTCAAGTCAAGGCTTGATAGCAGGGGCTGAATGAGAGTTGAGATTTTTTTATGCTGTCTACTGGAGGACATGTTCAAAAATGTTTCTGCAGAAAGCCAGGTAAAAATCCTTCTGTATCAGAGAACTGAGCACAGCTTTACATTGTAAGTGGAGAAGTACAGTAGTCAGGATTACCTGTAAAATGAAGATTGATAATTCAAAATGGGATTATTTAGCAGGATGTTTTGCACTAGAGGACTTCTGAGACCTCCAAGGAAGACACAGATTACTTAAAAAAGAGCAGTCAAACATGTTAATTCCCCACAGTCAGTCTGCCCACAGCAACTGTGCAAAAATGTCAAGTGATGGTGCAAACTCCCTGTGACAGGCCTTTGCAAAGAGGGACTGGAAGTTCAGGCTTCCCACATTCATGGAGCCAGTGTGATGGTACAAACCACAGAGCTTCTGCAGTGCTGGTTAGTTCTGTCACCATGAATCACCTGCAACACATTTCTCTTTCTGCTGCTCAAAATGTAGATTCCCTTTCAGTTTCTCAGAAAAAAAAACCACAATCTAAATGCCAGCATTTTTCTCAGCTCTAGACCTAATTTTCCAATATTTTTGCATTCTGTCTGTTGATGGACATTAGCTTAAAGGCAACTTCAGTGGGCCTTTTGAAATTGAAAACTGCACTTATGTTGCATAATAAGGATTAAGCTGGCCTTTCATGGTAGGCTTGAATTGGTGTTGTGCCCAATCACAGCTCAGGTCTGTTCTCATTTTTCACATTGGCATTAGTCATGCTTTCGCCAAAATCTGAGTCTGTTCCTATCAAGAGTGTCCCCGTGCTGAGAAACCACAGTCCTAGAGACCCTCAGATGCCCTGGTGGAGGAGACACAGCCACCACTGGCTTTGGACACAGCAGGACAAACCATACCTTGCTTTCCCCTGCCTTCACTGCCAGCATCAGGTCATCCTTGATCTGTTTCTTGCAGTGCTCGCAGGTGCAGTCGAAGTAATATTGCTTCTTCAGCTGCTTCCGCCGCTCCTCGCTCAGGTTGAGGAAATCCACATAGGAAACAGTCAGCTCATCCCCGGGAGAAATCTTGCTCAGGGCCCGCAGCTCGATCCTGAGGGCAAAGGAGATGGGATGTGCACTTGGAGAAGCAGCAGAAGCAGAAGTGCAGCCACAGAGACACAAGGGACAAACCCCTCGCCCTAAGGCTCTGCTTTAATTCTTCAAGGAAGCAATGCAGATGTGAACACCAGTCTGGTTAACTGAATACAGAGCAAGGACACAGTCACACCAGTTTTTCCTGACCCTCTRCAAGTCTCTGGTAGGGATATGTAAAGGTCTGAGCTATAAACAGATTATGGCTCCATTATTTTATCCAGATGGGGGCTGAACCTAGACATCAACTTTTATTATGTTGCAGGACATCTCACCAGAAAGAAAAGCTTTAAGATCAGAAATACCCAACAAAATGCTGAGTTTGGACTTCGGGTCCTTTTTTATGTACTGCTTTGCATGCTGCCCACACACCCCTGGCTATACTCCCAGATCCCGAGCTGTGCTGCCTTCGGTATTGTTTTCACTTTGAAAAGTTAAGACAAATTCCCTCTGGGTGCTGGGTAAGAGATGCCCTCACCCTGTTCCTGTATTTCCACATAAAAGCTTTGAAGTAATTATCTGGAAATAGTCTRTTTTTAAATAGCTCATTTGACCTATTACCACAATTCCACTGCCAGTCTCCGAAATCCATGGCAAGGCCCTGATGACAGGATTTGGARAGCCAGACCTTCGTACCTGCCCTTCCCTCGTGTCATTCCCTGCAAAAGGTCTTACATAATGTGGACACTCAAAACGATTCCCTTGCTGTTTCACTCTACRCGCCGAACCTCCCAGTTACTCTGGGCCATCTCTCAGTTGCAGGGGCTGAACAGGCACAACTGGCTGAGGAATTTGGCCAGAACAGGAAAAAAAAAATCCATCAAATACCAACTATGAGGTGGTTCTCCTGTATTCACCTCCTCCCCAACTACTACTGAGCTCAACAGTGTGTTTAATGTACACACCTGCTCTGAGATGGACCTGGGGGGGACCTGCTGGCCCCCACCTGAACATGAGGTGCTTTAGGTGGAAGCCAACAAAAGCCTCACTACAGGCAGAGGTGGCAGAGGACTCACAGGTATCACCAGGGGCATTAAAAGAAGGTCTTTTGAGGAGGGCGTGACTTATCCTGTGTGATCATATTTTTGCAAAGGGATTGTAATTCTCCTGTAATTCCCTTTTGATTCCTTTGTAATTCCCATTACAAGCTCCCAGCACCGAGGACATAGCTCTGAGTCTTCCAGCTGTGCTAAAACTGCTGTCAAAATTACTCTCCAAAGCTGGTCTTGACCTTCTCTAGGTATTGTCATATCAACAGCATGATTCATACAAAATATATCACTAAACATGCCATTGCCACGAAGGGCAGCTATTAGTTATGTCACAACCACGAGAAAATGCCAGACAGAGAAAGGTGCAACCTGCTGCTCCAGGAGAAAGTGCAGGAAAAAGAGCAATTCCCATCAGAAAGGTTTACACATATAAACATTCCTGTTCACACTTAACAGGATCCTCGTTAAAGTGAGTCATGCAACCAGGGAAGCAAAATCAAGCCTCTGACTTTCATGATGCCCCTGATAGCCCAAGCACTGTGGGTATATTTTAAGCAGCCCTCCCTTGTGTGGAGGGGATTGACAGCCTTTGGGATAAGCCAGGAAACACATGGCATATTTTAAATACTGTAGTTAAAGAGACACTGTYAGCCAGGAGCACACCACTGAGCCTGTCCAGGGCTCCTTCCCCASTGTCTGCCACRAGCAGCAGGGACCTTGATGGCTGCACRCGCAGGCACAGCGAGTGCCCGACAGCTCAGAACTCAAATTGCCCCGAACRGCAACTCTAATCAGAAGTGAAACTCATTTGCCCCTTTTTATGGCCCTATCTATAATGTTCTGAGTAAGCATCCATGGTGAAGAAGAGCACTTCAAATGTATTTCACATCTTGTTTGAGGAAATTGCATGTCTGCTTGAAATTGAAGTTTAAAGACAACAGTGTCCCCTTAAGAACACTGACTAGAATATACCAAATGCCATGAGTTAACCAGAGACCTTTTGTTTTTGCACATATTTTTGTGATTTATTTAGTTTGGATCAGGTAACAGTGGCATCATTAAAAGGTGTAACATTAATCAGGTATTATGATAAAAAGGAATTGAAACCTCCATCTCACGGTACTGCTACTGTAGGCAACACATTCCTTGGGCASAGTTTGTTGCAGAAGAAACGTGGACCGTTTAGTATGTCAGTAACACAGTCATTTCTCATCTCCTAATACGCAAGGTTTTATTTTGGGCTGTACAAGATTAGCGAGACCTTGTTCTGACTTTCACCTTGCCATGGTCAGGGGAGGAGAAATGAGAAGTGGAGAGGGGAAATACTGACAGGGAGGAAGCCAAGGGAGAGGGTGGGAGGGCAGAAAGGGAATTCACCCTGGGGAAGACAGTCACAGTATTACCACTACCATTTTAATTTGCTACAAAATGCAGAGTTAAGTGAGGTTTGGGTTTAGTGGGGCTTTACACAGGGGAGGAGGAGAAGTTTACAAAACGGGGGAAGTGAAATTTGGTGCAGACAGAGGGAACCCCTTGGGCTCTTTGCCTCTTTTCCATTAAACATGGAGCATGAGGGGTACAGGGTAATGGAGGAGAACGATGCTTTCGAGACCGACCCACCTCATCTGTGTGTGGAACATTGATCTTACAGCCTCATGACTGAAAGATAAAACAAACATCTGCAGTTTACACACGTACAAGTATAACAACAACAAAAAATGGGTACATGGCATAGCACTGGACATTGTAGTGACAGGAGACAGGGGGGTTCCCTGTTCCTGGCTCATGTGGCACTGCATGAGACTTCCCTTTTGCTATGCAGCTGCCAGGACCAAATTGCCCATCACTGGGCCATAGAGGATTTGGTGGAGAACTGCCCTGGCACTGTGATTTTAGGAGTGGTCTAGGTCAGGGAATGTGCAAAACCTGTTCCTGACATTTGGCAGGCGCGAGGGGACTCGATCTCCTGCACAGAAAGGTCTCCACTGACATCAGCAGTGGTGCTCTCTGAAACACGGCTTGAAATGGAAATCAGACCGGGATATCAGCCACCATTTACCTGGCCAATAACCAGTTTAAAGTCAGTAACCAGATACATGTGGGAGCTTTGACAAGCTGCCAGGCAAATAAATGCCATTCCTCTACTTACCGCCCAGAAAGTCAGGGTTGCTCCCACTGCTGGTTACCTCCTCCACTGCTGGGAGCTGGTTGGAAAGGCTCTCCCATTTACCCCACTATGGATCCAGTCCAGGGCAACTGGATATCATAGAGAAGACTCCAACCTGACTTTGGATCAGACACTATTTCCCACCAAGGTAATCATCCTAATGAAGTTTTGTTTTCTCTTTGCTCGTTTACCAGCTGCTTGGTAAATGCTGGTGTAGTTTCATCAGGGGAAACCAGCAGCAATAACTGGAGTGCAGAAGCAATGTGTTAGTTACAGAAGGAGAGGCTGGAGGGGGGGTTAAGATATAGAGCTGAAGTTTGGTGAAGACAGGTAGCTGTAAAATCATAGAGGAAATCCTGTGGCTGTGCAGTTTTTGGCAAGCAACTTCCCACAGTTAATACCTTGCACACCCTGCAACCTTCTGGATCAAGAGCAGTTTATACCTGTCATGGCTTGGAAGCTGGGAAGGGCAGAGCATCCCTCCTGTGGGCTGCCTCCACTCTCAGCTCTGCTGAAACGTCCCTGCATTTCCCTCTGAATCTCTTTCCATCTCACTTGTCCCACAGAAGTTTTCTTASAGGAACTTGGTGGGAATGAGGAATGTCCACAGGCTGAGAGCATCCTGCGCTTGCAGGTGACTCTGCTTGCAGATAACAATCACAACTGTCATTAAGGTCCCATTGCTAAAGAGTTAATCAGTGATTAATSGAGGTAGTACACTCTCACCAGATAAGGGTTGTGTTAGGAATGGTTATAAACACTTCAGCAGATAGTGATACACATCTGATTGCAAGCTTTGGTTATAAGAAACTCTTGGACTGTGGACTCAGCATAATCCTTAATCATTTACTAAGTGGAATTACTCCTTAGCTATCTATAAATCAAGCTTCGATATAAGGGGTGAGTTAAATAGCTGCTTACTGCTTTATCTACATATTTTGAGTCTAGTTACAAAATTCATTAAAAAAACAGGGAAAAATTCTTTGCTGGTTGCTGGATTTGGGCTCAAATCTTGTGTATTTGTTAGTGCATCAGATGATAATTTTTAAAGTAACAATGAGAGAAAYCAGCTCCTCTTTAGAAAGAAAATACTGAATTTTTTTTTTTTTTCCTGAGCTAGAGAAGGAAACAAGAATGAATGTATTTTCTGGGGCAGGGATCTGACCCCAGGGTTGGCAGAGCCTGCTGGGTTGCCTGTTAGGATGCATCCCCACTGCACCCGAGGAAAGAAATCCACTCACTTGCCGTTGTTGAAGACCACGGTGCAGTTGGGCCAGCAGTCATGGTTGGCCTGGCAGAGGTTGGGGAAGATTCCCACGCCAACAGCCTGCAGTCCTCTTTGGTCACTGAGGGTAAAGCCATTGCAGCTGATCTAGTCCCAAAACACAGGCAGGAAGAAGCGTTAAAGGAGAAAAAGCTGAAACACTCCAGTCGGGATAAATCATCAGAAGAGAAGCAATGCAGGATCATGCAGAGGGACCAGCCCAGGGCAGAGCTGAGTAAATGTTGAGGAATATTTGCTGTTAGTGTTCGCTTGGGATGCCTAAGATAAACTTGGTTTGGCCATGCACTGCTTTCCTTGTATTTGGTTCCTGCAAATAATTCAGAAAAAGGTCACAGGAAAATGAATTCGAGGCAATTCAAGCAGAAAGCAAAGTTCACACTTATTAAAACAGGTATCAGTTAGAAATTAACCTTGAGAGCTGCATTCAAGCTGGTCATGTTTGATGGGTTGTCCTCAAAGTTCATAAAAACCAGCTACTACTCTTTGCTATGAATTTTCAGAATGACTACTTTTGCATGACATACATACCAAGAATGAATTATTTTACTTTTCTATATGTTACACTATTACCACGTATGAAGTGTTTTTAGTCACAAACATAAACAAAAGAAATATCCGCAGAGAGAAAATTTGATAGGATAAACCAAAGGAAATAATTAACTTAACTCCTGATTATTTTACCCTGTTCATAGTTTTATTTGCAGAACTGATTCTGTAGTTTTTCTATACTTTGATACTTCTCCCCAGACAAGCTATGCTGGTCACTAGCTCATAGGTCCCCCTGTGTCCAGCGGACTGGATTTTCTTTGTGGAGTGGGTACCAAAGGATGCTGTGTCCTCTCCCTGTGCTGGGGCTGGCAAAGGCAACTTCTCTGCCACAGCAGCCACTGGCAGAGGTGTGAGCAGAGCATGTRTCTCCTCTTGGCAGTGTTGGGAGCTGAGGGGGTAGTGCAGGGATACCCTGTTTGTACCAGGGCTGGGAGCAGAGCAGCTCAGCCTGAACTGGCTTCTGGGAGTTTCCCTTTCTGCTACACTGACAACAAAAGTTTGTAGTTAGCAAGTTAGTAATGGATATTATTAAACATATTTAGTACCTTTTACTGACTTTGTTATATATACTGCATAAATATAAAAAACCTAACGCACACGATGTTAATAGACATTAATGCATCTACTAAAACAGATCTGCTATATTCAAATATATTCCTAGGYGTATTTACCAAAAATATACTTCAATTTTCTCAGGTCTCCCATGTGCAGAGAGATGCCCAGTGGGACTTGTGATGACAATGCAGCACCCGGGATTGAGCAAACCACTTGTYTGCATGTTTAGACAGCCAAAATATTTCAGCCCTCACCCTTTTGAGCCATGCCTCAGCGTCCCAGAGTCAGTGCAGAGGAGAAGCAGATGGGGCATGGGATGAAGTCAGCCATCCTCAATCAGGCCAGCTGGAGAGTTTCTCTGGAAAGCTGGGATTAAATGCACTCCCCCATTTCTCCCCCACCCCCCCGACATACCACGCCAAAGATGTGGGAGATGAACTGCATGCCAAACTGCTGGCAGTGGGGCGGCCAGAACTCCAGGAAACTCTCCACGTCGGCGCGCAGGTCCTTCTTCTCCTCCTCTCCAAAGCTGTCCACGTGGTTCTGCAGCTCATCGATGGACACCAGGCAGCCCTCGGACAGCCCACTGCCCTCCCTCTCTATCTTCCACAGGATGCGGGCAGCCAGCCTGGCCAGGAGACAACCCCAGCGGTCACCACCACCACCACAAGGAGAGGGAACAAAGGACCAGCAGAACTCGTGTCGTGGGTGGGAAATAGTGCTGGCAGACCGACTGAGGCTCAGCATCAGGCGGGTGATGGATGGTCACCACCCACAGCCTTTTGAAGGAAAGGGAGATGCCCCAGCATCTGTGTTCTCATCTGCGAAGTGCTACAGAGCCCCAGCCCTCCACAACTGTTCTCGTTTCCTTGGGAATTCCTCTCATTTTCTTATGGTGGAGCCAGAATGTGAAGACAAATAAATCTATCCTACAGACAAACTGGGGAAAAACTTGCCTCCTCTTCCACTTTTCCACACCTCCTAAACCATCCAGGGTAGGTTTGCCTCACCATGTTCAGAGTTTCTGAGGCCCAGCACCAAAAAAAAAAAAAAAAGCAGGAGCACATCCCCTGCACCACTGATGCTGCTCCAGGTCCCTATCCCTTCAGCTCAGGGATGCTCCTGGCCCTTCCTAAACCTTCTCCCACCTCCACCCTGCCCAAATCAGGGCTCTTTGCCAGGTCGCCAGGGGCCAGCTCTCACCTGATGTTTTCGGTGGGTGCCTTGCCGTGCCTCTTGATGGCAGAGCACTCGTTTTTGTGGTTGAGCCAGGCTGCTCTCTGGCAGGTCCTGTCACAGTAATAGGCAAACTTGCACTGGCCGCAGCGGTGGAGCCTCTCCTGCCGCTTGAAGCAGGTGTGACAGATGACGTGTGTCAGGCTGCAAGGACAGAAGRACACGTTGGTTCAGTGAGGGCCAACTCTGCCCAGCGAGGGTCCTGCCCGCTTTGCACCCCTGGCTCCGTGCAGACACCAAGGATGGACCCCTCAAGATTTTTTAGGAGGATGAAGAAACATCCCACGCAGCTTAATCCTTGTGTGTTTGTCCTTGTGTGCTGTGGCTGTAAGTTAAATGGTCATGGAATAACAGGGACCCCTTCAAAAGGGGTGTTTCATCTTTGGGGGATTCAAAACTGGATTTCCAAGAAGCATCCTACAATTGTATGCATGTAACTATGACCAAGGCTGGGGGAGGAATGCACCAGAGGATGCTGATGAAGTCTGACCTCACATCCTCCCTCTGAGAGTGTCCAGGGTCCCAGAGTGAGGGGAAACCTCCCCCATGTGCCCCTTTCCTGTGTCCAGCTGCTTGTTCCTAGGACTTCATTCACTGAGACAGAGGGCAAGACACTTTGGTCTCCTGCCCAAACAACTTTGGAACTTTCCCCTTGCTGTTAGAGAAGGCTTTTGACTGCCTGATTTGGTGTCTCCAGCTGTCTGCTTCTCCAGGCAGCCTCCCACTTTATCTGGGCCTCCAGCCAGGCTCAACAGTACAGGAGAATTTAAATTCCTGCCACTCACACACTGCTGGTGCCAGAARGGAGGTTCTCCTCATTGCAGAAAGCTCATGGGCCCCAGAGAGGTAGTGATCAAGGGAACATTCATCATTGTCCACAGTGCAGAGTGGGGAAACGGAGGCAGGAGGAAATAAAAAAATTATTGATGATCCCATAAGGAGGATGTGCCACAGGCAGGAATCAGACCCACGGCCCCAGAGAATCCAGCCCAAATACTGTCCTGCCTCTCTACTGYACATATATATATACCCATACATATGCATATTTGTATCTACCATAGCACATTTAAAATGCATTTTCTTTTCTCCTGCAGTTTTGTGTGAGCTGCTGACATAATCTATCCTGTGCCTTGGCTCTTGCAGGATAAAGAGGGCCACTGATTTAGAAGTAGGATGACCTGTAGCAGACAAAACCACACGCAAAAACGAGGTTTGGAAAATGAGGTTTAGGAAAGTGAGCAGTGCTGGAGGGAGCCCAATGCAAGGCAAGCACCTGGGGTGTGGTAGGGGGAAGAATGTGTGCAGGAGAGGGGATGCAGCCAGTTCTAGTGTTGAATGGGAGAGCTGAGAGCTGGTGAGAAATGTGAGGCTGTGCTCTGTCAGCTGTCAAGTCAGGGGGGCAGAGAGGTGCAAGAGAGATTACACTCCTTGTAAGGCAAAGCACAGCCAGAGAGCTGATAAAACCTGCGTGGTTACATCCTCCCGGGAAGCACAGGGAAGTATCTCACATGGGGAATGGGGCTCCCTCYTGCCACCTGGGTGTTTTGGGGGCAGTCAGAAAGCAAAAAAAATGAAGTTTCCTTGTAGAGAGGAAGGACTGGTTGGAAGGGAACACAGTAAAACCCAAGTCCTCCAACAGGTGCTTCTGTCCCCTCAGTTTGCTCCCAGAGAACAAAAAAATACTGAAATTCTGGCTTTCCATTGTGCTGTTTATTGCAKAGTGTGTCCAGATTTTCCAAAGCAAACCTGCCTGGCAGAACTCACCACCAGCTCTGGAAATCCCTCATTTCTGAGRAGATGCAGAAATGCACAAGAGAAGTTATACAAGACTTCCTGAGAAATCAAAGGAACAGCCCATGCGGTATGAAAACTGCAGACACAATTACTCACAGGTAATCTGACCGGCAGGTGTAAGAAATACTGCATCTCTTACAAAACCCTCGTGGAATCCTCCGTGCCCAGAAATGCTTCCAAAGAAGACTGGATTTATTGATGCTGTGTGTTATCAGGACTCCAGAGGCCTGGGCTCAACTCTTGGCACAGTAAAAAAAAAAATCAGGAGACACAARTACTTGAGATCTATTGCCTAAATCTTCAACTAACTTTGCTTAAGCATCTGCAAGCACCTGAATCCCCCAGGTGCCCCTTAGCAGTTGTGCAAAGTGCTGCTGTCTCAGAGGAGCTCAGGGCTGGATGCCCCAAAAGGGGATGGCAAAGTGGGGCTTTCCCTGGGCCAGGTTCTGAGACTGTCTGTCCTGCAACAACACCRAGGACACCAAAGGCTTGCAGTGGCTCACAGCCTCCCCTCTCCACCCYCTCTGCAGTGTTAAGGTCCCCCAGGCAGAGCAGCCTGAGATTAAAGCTAAGTCTCTCAGCCTGTGGAAACCATTGGTCTATAAAAAACCTTCTCTGTCTGGTCTAGAAAGTGTTTAACCCAAAATGGCTCCAGGTACCCCAGATCTCCCCTCCCAGGACAGAGGGCAGCCCACACCCACGTGGTTAGGATGCACTGAAAGTTTCTGGAGAGAACCCTGGGGAGGTGACTTCTRGTGTGGCACCTACCCAGGAGCCCTGGAGGTTTGAACCCTCAGGGTCTTGGTGCTCAGCTTCCCCTGCTTTAACAGAGACAACACAAGTGCTTTCTCCTGTGTCTGTGCCACAGCCCCTGAGGCGATCGCTGCCATCTTCCACACATAGTGAGAACTGGTTCTCACCCTGCCCAAAAGCAGGATCTTCTTTAATACAGTGATGTCTCCAGCCCATCAAAAAGCTTGCCAGGTCGGGATTTAGGGCTGACTTGGAGGGCAGATGCCGCTGACTGACTCACTGAATGGCTTTCTGGGGAGCCTCAGGTTTCCTTGGCCTCTCACCCGAGCATCAACCAAGCTGAACTCTGAAGGTTTCACGTGCTCTGGTGTTATGTAGATGAGATGCATAACTACTGCTAATCCTGGGTGTAGCTACAGTGACAAAAGCAGTGATTCMGTGTGCCAGACAACAAATGCAAGAGGTAACAGAGCACTGGCAAGTAAACCYTGGCTCCTGCAGGCACAGCTCACAGTGAAATCAGAAGAAACAAATGACTCCTGTGACTGCTTGGACTGGATTCTGACGGATTAAGATCTGCTGGACCTGCCAGGACAGAGGGCTGAGCACTGTCACAGGAAATAYATTAACCTCATCTCTGAGACACGTACAACCCAAACATCTGCCATCCAGCACCAACAACATCTCACTCACTGGCTTGGAAAAGGCAGGTGAGGTGGCTTTAGTGCAGAGAACAGAGGAGGATTTCATTGAGTAGCTGGTGGGCATGGGGAGTAGCTCACAAACTGTTTAATGTGGGTTCATGCTCTCCTGTAAACCACAGATGATACAGATGGCCTTACACCTAAATCCTATTTATCATTGGCTGGCTGGGCATCTCTCCTCGATCTGCTACAGAGAACAGCACAAGAACACCTTAAGGTGTAGGCAAAACCTCCTTGGCTTTCAAAGCAGAGGCTGTAACACTTCATTAAAGACAACAGCCTAAAGAAATGCACCTGCTGTTTCAGCAGTGAAAGGATAAGGGAGGTACTCAAAAGCTGCCTTCTACTGAGGCAAAAGTATTCCTAAAGATGAATTATTAGCATGAGAATGGTTTTGCTCCTTTAAAAAGGGGTTGGAGCTTAGTACTTTCATCTTTAAAATGTCAGGGATGACATATCCTAATTTGTCTGATTTGAGTGGAGGATTTATTTTAGATTAACTTTTGACTATTTTATTTTTAGTCTTTCATTACAAGATTTCCCAGCCTCTTTTTAGAGGTGTGGGTGCAGTTTTCTTAAAAMAGCTAGGTTTTCTCCCAGGTTTTATTTAAGCTTTTGAACAAATGACATAATAATAAAGAAATCAAAGACCAGAACATTTTAAAACATGTGAATATGATCACATTAGCTCTCAGTTTTTATTAGTATCAACTCAAGGAATTTGTTCCCATAATCTTTTCAGAGCCATGCTGTTACGGAAAATTTTGGATTTCTTAGATCCCTAGGTCATTCCAACTACAATAACAGAGCGCCCCACATTTCCTTGGAAAACATTTTGGCCCCGTTTCATACATCAGAACAAAGTGCAAAAATTGCATGGTCTCACTTTTTTAGCAATTTGCAGATCAGTCATCAAGCAGATCTTCAGGTGATCTTGGCTTTGTACCACAACACCCCTCAAACCCTACTGGTTAAAGAGCAAACCTTCCCTTGGCAGAGGCTGACAGAGACATATGAGGCATCCCCTTGCTTATAGGAAATGTAACTCTTACAGGCTTGAGAGCCAATTGATGTGCCAGAGGAGAAGGGCACACACAGTACACCGAGCCCAGGCACTGGGAATGCCATCGTCGTGAAGGTGCCAGAGAGGGAGACCTGGGATCTTCAATGGGAAATCAGAGGGAGGAAGGATTAGAGAACGTTTCAGAGAGAGGTACCATCAATGGGGAATGCACAGGGGCTTTGCAGATTGAAAAATTACCCCAACAAAAGCAAAGAATCCCTTAAGATACATTTCCAGCCTTCTGCTTCTACGTTAGGGCAATGCAGGCCTGACATTGTGTTTTCAGAGTGATATTTCWGCTGGTAACAGCAAGGCTGAATCAAACAGAGATCAGCCTGTGTCTATATTTTATCCTGGAAACCATACTGAGTTCCGCAACCCATTTCAATCAATATTCAGGGTCTCTCTAAGCAGCCTGCTCTCAGTCACGTAGAAGTAACATGCTTAATACAAGAGCCAGCGCCAAGTAAACACCGTGTTAAGAAAAAAAGCTATAGAATCATAAAATCAGAATGGTTTGGGTTGRAAGGGACCTTTAAAGGTCATCTAGTCCAACCCTCTGCAATAAGCAGGGTTAGCCTGGTGAGTTATTCCCTGGCTTTAAAAGCTGACTGTGAGCTGGCTGATGTTTACGGGAACCTCATTTTTCTTTGAGTTTTACGTCCTTCTAGATTAAAAGTCTCTGGCACTGTGTAAGAAACTGCTGCTCAGAGGACCATCATTGGGCTGAAGAGTACARGCCCTCACCAGCCTTAATGGCTTTAGGGGCCTTCAGGGACCTTGGGGGTTCCTGTGGCCATCAGGGGCTTCCAGGGTGGGATGCAGCCTGTAGATTTAGACACCTGGGTGTGCCCATCTGTGCCCCTGTGTCTAYGTAGAGATTCCACCACAACATTCAGTGTGGTCTGGAAAGTCATTCAGCTCAAAGGTAGGTGTCTGGTCAGTGCACATTATAGTTTTCCATTGATTATATGGGCACYTAGGGCTGGATTCACTTGTCTGGACACAGGAGTCCAGTGTTAGGCTCTGCTCAGTGTTAGGACACCTGATGAYAGAGTTTTGTCAAAGAGAACATTCCTCCTTTTCCTAGCAAAATAAAATTATCCACACCTCCCCAAACTCAGCCTCCCACCAAAAGGCAGACATCCATAAAGTGCACTTGGGTGRCAGACTCAGGTCCAAATTACTTCAGCAGCTCCTCACATCTGTACATCTATCTATCTATCTACATATATATCAGGTTGAAGTTTGTGCTATGATATCCAGTTGCCCTGGTTTGGATCCACAGTTGGGTGATGGGAGAACCTCTCCAACCAGCTTCCAGCAGCAGAGGAGGTAACCAGCAGTGACAGCAACCCTGACTTCCCGAGCACAAAGCAGAGGAATAGCGTTTTATTTGCCTGGCAGATTGTCAATGCTACCACGTGTAACTTTGTTCCTGACTTTAAACTTGACCACCTGGTTATTGGCCAGGTAAATGGTGGCTGATATCYCAGTCTGATTTCCATTTCAGGCTGTGTTTTAGAGAGCATGACTGCGCTGTGTCTCCACAGAACTGCTCCTACTGATCTCAAAAAGACCTTTTCTCTGCCTGCACATCCTGTGCAGCCACACAGATCACTGTGTGGCCACTGCAGTACGAGTGCCATCCATACACAATATTTCAACAGCAAAATTAGGGGAAGATTTCAGGATCTCAGCGTCCACACTGGGATCAGACTTCCCAAAGGACTGAGCTCTTCAAARGGCTGCCAAGTAGAGACCAGCTCTGCACTGTAGTGCTTCTGTGGTGGTCTTTATGCACAAAGAAAGCTGAGATCTCTGTAAAATCTGGTCACTTATTTGGTAGGACCTGAGCCAAAAACCTAAACCCAGCAATCATTCATAGCCGAATCCCTTTTCCATAGCACACATACACAGTGCTTTCAGCAAGACATGGGAGATACTGAGGCGAATTAGGATGAGGGACTCCGGATTTTGAGTTTCGCTGTGCAGGCTGAGACCCTTTTTAATAGTGTAGACAAAAGAGCAGTTTTAGGATCTATACAYGTGTGTTTGTGGGCCAGGAAAACCACATGCCTCTTCACCGGACTTTTCATCCATGCAGAGGCAACAGCAGCTCTTTCAGGGTAAGACCAGCCACCATGGCCTAGCCTGGATTTATTCTTGTAGGTCCTGCAAGGATCCAGGCTACCCTTCTTTGAAAGCAATCAGTTCAATGGGGTTTGATGCAGTTCARTACCCTGGGACAGCAACAGAAGGTACCAACCAAAAGCCCTGGATGTGAAAGAAAAGCATCAGGATGATTTCCGCAAGATAAATGTGTGTTTCCATTATATCTCAGGCCCAGGCTGTCGCCTGCCAAGCACTAACCAAGTATTTAATTGGCACTGCCTGTTTCAGAGATTTTGGGAGTGCATTTCACCACTGACCTATATAAAGTGCTTTGGGGTGAAATGTGTCACAGGAGGGTAAGRATCCATTATTATTGCACAACAGTTGCAGAGAAGTGCTGTGTTTACCTTGACTCCTTGCTGCTCAAYCTCTGGACCTGCCCTCTGGGAGCTAAACAAGCCCAGCCTGGGCAGGGAGGGAAGCAGGGAAGCACATCTCTCCCCATCCGAGGTTTTCTGCTGGAAATATAAGCCTAAGACACAGTCTGCAGTCTAAAAGCTGATGCAGTGATAGCTTCTGCCCCTATCTCACATTACACAAGTGACATTTGAAAATGCAGTGAAGTTGTAGCTCTTCAACAGGGGCAGCTCTGCTCTGTGCATGGTGCTTGCAACGTTTCACAAAGAAAAAACTCAACACACCATCAAAAGCCAAATGTTTTCAGTGGTGTAAAAAATAATATTCTTAATAGGGCATGTGGCAGAAATAATTGCCCAAGGCACTTCCAAAGCAAATAAAGTCTCACCACAAGATTCCAGCTGGTGACACTGGAGTACAGGAGCTAAAAGGACACATCAAGGAGAGATCATTTTGTCACCAATGCCTRTAATTGGGCTCAGGGTTAGGACTTCAAGAACCCAACACTTTAAAATGAAAAATGGCACTTTTAATGTGAGCTCCTGCAATGACATATTAAAATAAAAACTAAAGGTGTCATTGTTGCTATTGCAAAGATTCATAATCATGTTCACCCACTGACAGTTAAAGGGTGAGGAAACAGTGAATGAAAGACACACAAGAAACTTATTTCTTGCTCTGTCCATTTAAGCAGATCASACAGTGGAACTGATCAGCTTCAGCTACAAAATGGGGTTAAAACAGAGTCAGGACCTCTGCTTGTGCCTGACTTCATTAACAGAGCCAATTTAATCAGAGAAAGCTCAGCTAGGCAGAATTGCTCACAGCCCTGTTTAGTGTGCTGGGTATTTACTAAAGTCACTGGCAGTTTGGGGCTAAAAATTCAGGCTCTGGACTCACCATGATGCCCTTGAAGAACACTCAAAACTTTCCTAAGCCCAGAATGAAACTTTCAGCTGCCATCTAACTCCTCAGTTTAAAAATTCGGGCCACATTCTGTTCTCAGCACATTATAAGGCTGAACAAATTCCATTCGTGTCGGAGGTTTAGCCAAATGGAGATGAACATAGAAATTTGTTCTTTGTGTCTTTTCACTTCCAGGTTATCTAAGTCAATCTTCCACTGATTCAAAGGCCAGAAGTGGGCACCTACCAGCTGCACCAGCAGAGCAGGCTGAGCAAAGGTTGTGATTAAAACAAGCAGCAGAAAAGAAAAATGTCCTTGCACCGGAGCTCGGTTTCTGGCTACATCAGTGTGAACATAAATTCAGAATCAGTCTCGTGCAAGAGCAAAAGCAGACGCTCGTCTCCAGTTAGCTCAGCCAGCTGTAAATATTAAATCACTTTAACAGAAACAGTGTCACTCGCTGATCCCCACCAGCTCCCAGTTCCAGGGCAGCGGGTGATGAAGCTGTGGGTGCGGCTGGAGCTGGTACACGTGAGCAGAGCACAATGGAACTCACTTTTATCATGCATTACCCATCAGAGGCTTGAGACTGCTGTACCTGAATTACTCTAACTCCTGGCAGTTCACGGGAGCGCAACACGGGGCTGGGTTCGTGAGGCACTGAAAATGTGCAAATTTCACTGCTTTTCTAAAAGCTCACGACACCAAGCGCCTTGCAAGGTCACACCCTGGAAACAGACTACACCATATTAAAGTCAAAAAGCTGATCTGAGCCCTGGGAAGGACATTCACTGTAAGCTGTGAATGTGTCTTTACAGAAGTGCTTCTGACTTCCCTTCGACCCCTTCTCTGATGTCGTCCAGACGCTTCCAAACTTCGCTGACATTTTGCAGCGAGATTACTTTCGGTCTGCGCTGTGCAAGTGCTTTTCCCTTACCTGTCAAAAACCACGGCTGCATAGGCTGGCTCCGCAAAGATGACATCCCCAGGCAAGAATTCCTTCTGGGCTTTCAAGCCCCTGCCTTTGCCTGCAGTTGTGAACACTTCCACGGACTCCATTCCTCCTCTGGTCATCCCAGGGACCCCAAGGCTTGGGTATCTCGGAGCAAGGCAAATCTCCCGTCGCTCCCAACAACTCCGACGTGCCCCGAGGCCACGCTTATAAAAGGAGGGCTGGTCTCCCCCCACCGCTGGCCACACCAATTCCCATAGGAGGGCGAGGGGGTGGGAGCAGGAGCGGCAGGAGCCGGGGATCTCCGCACGACACCGCCGACCTACGCAGGGAAGGGACAGGGCTGGGGTTTCTGCTTCATTAGGAAAACYCTCTCCGAAAGTGACGTTTGGAATCGTTTCTCCCAGCCCCAAGAAGTTGTGTATATTACGACTCGGCTTAATTTATAGTCTTCCAAAGGAGGGAGAATGTATTCTCTTTGCAGGGTATTTTTAGCGACCACATGCTTCTGTCTCTCAGGAAGCAACAGCTGAGRCAGTGGGATGGGGAGGGCTGGGGTGCCCATTTCTGACCCCTGCACTGTCGTCTGGCTTTTTCCAGAAATCAAACAAAGCTGCTTTATTTTTACCCTCAAAGAGATGGACAGCAACGTTTAGAGGCAGGGATAACAGGGAAACACGTGCCTTGACATTCTCAGCATCCTGTCACCACCAGATCCTGGAAAAGAGGATTCACTTCCCAAATGCCAGTGGCAGCATGTGTACGGAGCAGTGTGGAAGGAGCTGGAAGGACACCAACAGTTCAGCACCAAATGAGGGAACAAGCAGCACATCTTAGACACTCTCACCATTTTGGATGCACTAAAATCTCTTTGAAACAGCACCTGAGAGCCGTTCCCACCTCCAAGGCTCAGCTGCAGGAGAGGATCTGAGCCACCTGAGTGGAAAAAGAAGGTCCACCAGGGAGATCAAACCTATGAGCAGCAAGGTCCTGGCTTTACTCTCTGCCCCAGTGCAAGTTCGGGGAGACACAAGGAAAGGCCCTCGTGTGTAAGAGTGAACCTCGCTGTGAAAATTAACCCAGCCCAGACTGCCCTTCAGCATTTTTTTATCATTGAATAGCACTCCACGGGGCTGGTTCCTGCTAATCTAACCCTCCCACCCTGAGGAAACCTGATGCTGTTTCCTCCTCCATCTCTAAGCACTGTGCAGATAACAATGACTGCAAACCTCTTCCCACATCTCCGTGCTGCACAGAAAAATCTGCCTAATTAACAGGGAAAGTGAGATGCAGAGAAATAAAGGGGTAGATCCTGTGCATCCTGTGGCAGTAAGAGAAATGCTTTACATTTCCAAGGCAGTGGGAAGTATCACTGGGCTCTTCAAGACACAGAACTGCTCAGTACCTTCTGCTAAAAGCCTCTGGCAATGCTCCTTGCCTGCGAATGAAGTCTGGGATCATAACAAATACCCTGTTTTATGGCCTGCCTGCGTGTGCCAAGCACAAACAGCATCAATCCGCAGCTCCATAAATTCAGGGTGATCCAGCTATTCATGTGATTATGAGCAGTATCTTCCCCAAACAACCAGACACCTCCACTCCTCCYGAGGGAGGCCAGAGCTGTCCCAGCGCCATCAGCACAAGCCTCCCAGCGTTCACAYGGTGCATAGAAAAGTCGCTAAAGGCAATTAACTCCTACGAGCAATTACAATTTTAACTGCAAAGCCCTACGTGTGTGATGGGTGATGTCAGGATGTTCTGGTCTCATCTGTTATTCACGGGTGATTCCCTGGGCTGCAGGCATCTTTTAGAAACTGCCAGAAGGACTTTAGCACCTCAAAATTAGTGCTGGTTGGTTTTTTTCCTCCCAAACCCACACAGTTTGGAGTGTGGCTGTATCGAACCCAGTCATTAATCACACTAAGCACAGCTTCTAATTCCTAGATAACAAATAATACAGAATAGAAGAGAATAACAGAACAAATAATAAAATTACAACAAAGAGTCTATCTTTTCAAAGTAAATGCTGGATAATGGGGATTCCTTCTTGTTCAACACCTATTTGGAGCAGTGAACCTACTTTGAGCGCCTTGAAAAAACATTGAATTTCAAACCAGCTGGAGAAGAACACCGATTTTGGAGCATGGAGCAAGGCTGACCATTCAACAGGAGATTATTCTGCGCTTTGGGTCTGTCTGGATTCTGGGCTGGAGGGGTGAGTGGCCCCGTCCTCCAAACAGGAGAAGTAACAGCACCCTCTGCTGCCYTCTAGAAATTATTTAAAGCACGATTTTTATCAAATTTAATGGCAGCAGCTTTGGACTGCTGTAAACTGAGCTCAGACAAGTCATAAATTAGGGGGGGAAAAGAGGGGAAAAAATCCCGGTGCTAATCAGGTGCTCCTCAGACTCATCATGTCACTGCAATCCAGTTTTAACCATCCAGTCAGTCACAGGGAGGGGGAAGGTCCTGATCTGGATGAACGCCCTTTTTGGGGCAGCGGTGGGGAAAACTGGGGGGAAATTACTCTGCCCATTCTCCTGGGGGTGGGAACAATGGGGGCTAAGGGGAATTTGGCCCTGAAGAGGGATGGATCCATGGGGTCTTGAAGGGGAGAGCTGGATATTAGGCAGTTTCTAGCATTTACTAGGCAGTTACAGGGCAGTTACTGGTAATTGTTAGGCAGGTATTAAGCTGTTCCTAGTAGTTGTCAGGCAGGTATCAGGCAGTAACTTTTATTTACTAGGCAGTTACTGGGCAGTAATTAGTAATTTAGTAATTGTTAGGCAGATACTGGGCAGCTACAAAGTCATTACTAGCAGTTGTTAGACACTAAGATGTTACTAGAGGTTACCACACAGTTATTGCAATGTTACTAGTTATTAGCAGCTTTTGAGAGGCTCTTGTTGTAGTTATTGAGCAGTTAACAGGGACTTGCTAGCTCTAGTAGTTACTGGGAATTACTAGACAGATACTACCAGTTCTGAGGCAATTACAAGGCAGTTACTAAACAATCACCAGCAGTCACTAGCTGTCATTGAATGGCTTTATAAGCATTGACTGATCAGTTGTATAATGAAAATCAAGTTAAAAAAAAAAACTAAAACCCCACACACTTAGCAATGCACAAATGTGGGCTTTATTAAAAGTATGTGAAACATCCATTAGCAGCAGCTTTCCCCATTGTCAGTTAAATTTAGTAGTACTCTTGGAAACAGAAATAACTCCAGTGGAATTAATCAGTCCCTTTAGAAAGCTGACAGTTATTTTAAGCAGTCAGCTTTCTGCAGGAAAGTATGTGTGCTCTTCAAAGGAATATGCTGGGGGAAAGTTGGAATATGGTCTCGCTATGTTTAGGTTTAAATTCYGTTTTTCACACATATTTCCTAAATTGAATTGCCATGTTTCTGAACAACTTCAAAAGTACTTTGACCTTCTGGGAATTTCAAGGGATTTTAAGAGTCTGAGGGTTGTGTTTTTTGAATCCTCAGTGTTTAGAGGTAGCTCACACCCTTGTTTTTAGTGCAGAGCTGGTACAGGTTTTGTCATGAGCCAGATGCAGCAAGGATTGCTGCTTGTGCTTGTCAGTTCATACCTGTGCCAAACAGAGCTGTGGCGCTGCATATTATGGGTACTTTCTGCTTTGATAGTCTGTGAGAGCAGAAGGTAGCCTTTTCTTAAATGCAAAACCAGCAGTAACTTCCAGCTTTAAAAAAACTCAGTGGCACAATTCTTAATAATTTTATGACACATACACACACATGTCCTCTTGGGGTTTTTGTTTGTTTTAGGGTAAGGGGTTTCTTTGGACTCAGTGGTAACAAGCTATAATCCCTTGGTACCTGTAGGAATGTGGTCAGTCTGCAGTTACAGCCGTGCATCCTTTTCCAAGGCTCAGTAAATAGCTCTCATACGTTATAAGTTACAAGTTTTCCCCTCTAGCTCCTTCAGCACATCTTATTCACTTACTGGAGAGCAAAAAGAGTTTGGGTAGCAATTTACTGCTCGTGTTTCTCACCCAGTATTCCACAAGCCTGTCTTAAAAAGCTCTGGGAGTAGGCTGAGAAATAACATTGCACAAACTGCTCTTTTACAATCATTTGGGAGCATTTTTAAGTCAGAAGAGAGCTGGGCAGAAGGACAAGTACCCTGTCTTGACCTGCCCCACAATGCCCCTCTGCAAAGTGAGGATTGGGAGTTGTATTTCTTATTGCAGTCTTAACACACAAGGAGGACTAAAACATGACAGAGTGGGAAGGGGAAAGGGTTCCTTATCCTRAGGATTCTTCTTTGGAAGGAACCAGCCACTCAGCAGATACTTAATCAGCTTCCGGTTGCACCCTGGTCATGTTTTGGTGGTGTGTTTCAAGAAGTAAAGCACAGCTGGATCAAACTATGCTCACAGAAATTGAAACAAATAATCAAATAATTGTTCTCTGAAATCTTGAGCTATTTATTGCAGAAAAAATGTGGCTTTTTTTTTCTGATGAAAGCAGAAGAGCTGATTTCAGTCTGCTGCAGCATTGACAGGCTGGCCCAGCTCTTGTGGGTGTGATAGGGAGGAGGAAGCCAAGGACAAGCTTAGCTGTGTGCTGTAGCCAGATTAGTGATAATGTAGTGTTCAAGGATGCCTATGTAAGTTAACTTTTGTTACAGTATTCTGTGGGGAAAAAAATCTTAGCATTTGAGTGATGAAACTAGTTTATGGAAACATGCAGTGCCAGCATGAACAGCATTCACTTCCAAGCAGAATCCTGTTTGGTGTTTCGTTTTTTTACAATCCCCTGAGCTTTGAAAACAAAYCAAAAATAACTCAAAATACATTCAGTGACTAAGCTCAGTGAGAAAATGAAAATTTAGGGCTACTACAATATTGTTTCCTTGGAGAAAAGTCTTYCACTTAACTGCAGAAATGGAAATCTCTCTGGTTAAGCCTCCCCTCCTCATATAGGAACACAGTGCTGTAATATCAAAGTCCAGTGTGTTTGATAGGGGATTTRAAGCCTGTTCCTTTCACCTGCCCTTTCTAAGTTGCATTTCTGTGGATATCTGAGTGTATTTCTCAGCTTGTCTGTACAGTGACCGTGCTTCCTGCTGCCCCACAGCCSAAAGGGACTGGATTTCAGTGCTGCTTTTTGCCTGCAGTTTTGAACACCTGATACTCTCAGCATCCAAGCTTTTGTTCACCTTTCATCCCGTTACGGRGCAGGACTGTGATGGCATCATTGCAAGCAGTACAGTTTGAACACCATGTAAAGCTGCATCCAGCCAGCTGAGACAGATGACTGCGTGCGGGCGCCTGCCTTTCCTGCTTGCAGAGTCAAACAAATTAATGCAGTGCTCGTTAATTAATGCCGATTAAYCCGTGCTGCTGGGACGGGCTGGAGCCTGCACAGCCACAGTGGGGCTGGCAGGGGGTCCTGGCGGGGAGCGCAACCCCACGGGCTGTGGGGATGTGCCTCGGAGTCGCCGTGTGCAAGGGCCCGTGAAATGAGGAAAGGTGGGAGGCAGCTCTTGAGGAGCTGCAGTTGTTGGACCCGATTCCTGCGTATCCATCCACTCCTCAGTAAAATCCTGGTTTTGCTGTTGGCGTTGGAGGGTGCGATTTGGCCGTGTCATTTTGTGGGTTTAGYACCTTGGACTTGAAGCTCTCTGCCTTTGCCTTAAGGGGTTTGTCTAGCCTTGGCTTTTTCTTCACTCCATTATTCTGCCCTCTGTCTTTGCCCTGAAGAACTGGGAAAGAAAAGTTAATAACAGGCTAAAGCTGGGAGCATTTCCTTTTTAATCAAGTGGTAGAAAATCCTGGGTTGAATTTTTTAAATTACCTGGTTTCTGATATTTTAATTAATGTTAGTATTTTTCCTACCACATTTATACTGCCCTGAGGGACTGCTTTTTTCYCTACCTTTCCTATGTGGAATTCTACAGATTCCTCTACAATTAACGCAGCAAAAGTAGGAAAACAGACAGCAAAGGTTTAAAGTTGGAAAGATGTTCTCAGACTTCTCTCAAGTAGTAAAATATGCAAGTATAATAATGTTAAAATGTCCTTAAGCCTTCTCACATCAGAGTTTTAGTGACTTTATTGAATTGCTGTGCCACTGAGGAAAAAAAAATTTAAAATGTTGGATGTGCTTCTAAGGTCACAATGGAGAATAGAGAAACAGTAAGCAAATAATTATCTTTCAATTCACACAGTAAGAGTCTGATTTATTATTATTATTAGGTAACTTGTTTGGTTTCAGATTTCCAAAATCCACCTCACCTCAGTTATTTTTATTCTTTTAATTTATTTAAAGTGCTTCAGTTTTTTTGTTAGAAGAGTCTGAAGTTCCCATTGCCTTCTCAATGCCCATAATTCCAGTGTTTGAACGTTAAAACATTCACTATTATCTCAGRCTGCTTTTAATTTCACTTCATCGATTGTATTATCTGCTGTGTCTTCTCTCAGAAAGCACAAGTCAGAAAATTATACCAGTAAATAATATGCTGGGTCTCAAGCATGCACGTACTGTTATGATCTATTCTGCTTTAATAACAGTTTCTTTCTATTTATTTGTGCCCTTTTTWAAGTCACATTGGAGATAATGAGAAGTCATTTTTATGAGAGCAAAGGTGGATGTGTTTAGGAAGCTTTTCTTGCACCACTCTTTGTAAAGTTTAAGTGGTTTTTGGTAATTAATGATCCATGGCTTGTCTTATGCTGGAAGACTTGTAAGAGTGAGACCAACTCACTAAAACATTTTGAATCAAATTATGAGCTTACACCCCAGYCTCAAGCTTTAAAGGTGGTATCATAAAAAGTAAAATTATGAAGCAGAACTCCAGGTGTGGCTTAAGTGGAACATTGACTTAGAGGGAACAGTGATGAGGCAAATACACTGACTGTGTTTCCTCAAAGGAGTCACTTACAAAAGCACTTGGTGTGAAACRCCTGTTTTCTAATAAAACCAATGAATTCAAACATAGATTGTTCATACCCTAACTGAAAACAGTCATTTTAAGTGATGCTGTTTATGCCAGTTCTGCTGTTTAGGATAATATTGAAAGGTCCCATCAATGTTACATTCGTAAGAAATAAGTTTTAACTCATCCCTTTGCAGTAGGTGGCTCATTTCTCCCGTGGCACCATTGCAGGATTCAGAGACACACAGAAATGAAAAGCAGATTTCAAACTTAACTGCCTAAATACAAATGTACCTCCATGTGAGAATGTAGGTTCAAGGGTGTTGACCGAGTCTTGTTCCCTGTCTCTGTGCAGAGGCATGAGCCAACTTTCCAGCCTTCTTCTTTCTCACCTCCTCCCACCTCCATCTTTCTCCTCTGTTAGAGCACCACAGCCTCTGCAGCGTGTCTGGAATTTCAGTCTGATGGTAAAGCAGCCCTTTATTAAAATGCCCAAGTATCTCAGATGACTTCTGTAAACAGTGTTACAAACCCAAGAAGGAATATGGATTGACTTTTGTGTGCATATGTTTTGCTTTTCTAGCATTTTGCGGGCATTTTGATAGATAAAATCTTTTTGGCACCTATTCTGTGCCCTAGACTTTAAGTTCTTGAATCACAATAAGAGCTAAAGTAATCACAAGAAATACTATATGACTGCTGGGAGTTGGTAGTAAAAAGAATCATGTCACTATGGGTAGCAGTTGTCTCCAGGATCTGCTTTCTCTGGCCTTGACAATCCAACAACAATTATATTTTGTTTCTTTTTGCACAAATATCTGCTATTTAAAGGACATTAGGCAGTACATTCATGGAAGTATAGGCTGTATTTCACATTTTCTTTCTAGGCACACAAGTGAAGTGTGAGGAAACAGGAATAGGTTGCCAGTCTTACTGCTGGATTTTCCATTTATGCCTGCATGGTGCCTGAACACTCATTTCCCATTCTGTCTAATTAGCTTTGACAGGTACTTTTCTCAGCCCAGTTCCCTCTGAAAAGAAATATTTCTGTAGTGCTTAGGAAGGATRATGGGGCACAGCAAATGGTACAGGTGAGGCAGATGGTGTGTGGTGAAACTGAAAACGGGGCCATAACTGCAGAGGTACCAATCTGTTCAAGGGGATTTCTCACCCCAGAAGCCAGAGGGAATTGTTACAGTGCTCCACACTTCCCATGAACATGGAATTAAACCTTTGAGGGATCTTTGCCCTTCTTCTAATGGGACTTTATGAGTACCTAAGGCTAAATATCTTGTACTAAAATCACTTCCAAAACTCTTCTTAGCATTTCAGTAGGATCAGATTCATACTTTGATTTCCACAAACTCCTTATGTGTGTTGTTTCACTCGTGCATCCTTTTAGATACAGAAGCTGCTGTCAATGTCTGCTGTGGTATGTCAGTGGACTTCACAAACCATGAACTCTCACGGCATGTCTGTGGCACTACCTGGTGTCATAGGTTTCAAAATACAGCTGAGAAATCTGTGGCAAGGACAGACCATGAGACATACTAAGAATCACATGAAGAAATACTGCCATTGGGTCATGGTAAATAGGAGACGTGGGCTGGATTCATGTCTCCAGTCTGGAGATCTGKTTTTTTCCTCCAAAGTTTGGCTGTTGACAAACATAAAGTGTTTAGCCTAAAAATAATGGAAAAGCAACACTGAAAATTACCAGTCATCATGTGGTATGAATGTTTGTATCTTTTATTTAAAAAAAAAAGAACAAAATCTTATTTCTTATATTTCTAAAACATTTTTACCAATATCTTTTTATTAAGGAGCAGTACCTTTGTGACAAACAGTACTTGGCCTTCCCTGCAATGAACCATTTTTTAATGTCAGAAGGTTGATCCAGTCACTCCAAATTCAGGATACCAGCACCATGAAATATTTTGGAGGCATATAAATGGCAAGGTCAGCCTGGCAGTTCTGCAAGGCTACTTCTTCTGACTTATACTCTGAAAAGTTTCTGATGGCATGGTTGCAAACTGTCAGGTTGCCTGTTCTTTTAAAGAAGTTTTTCTTAGTTGCCAGGAAAGATGTTTTGTGAATCTGAAAGCTGAAGCCCTCGAGTTTGGCTTAATATTTATAGGACTGSTTGCACACAGGCAGTGGTGGCGTAGATCTCCCCGTGCTCTGTCAATTTTGTGTGTGACAAATGGCCTTGAGGCATAGTTAGAAGGAGAAAGGTCAGACCTGCTCGTGACCCTTCTCTGGGAGTGAGCAGGGACGTGTCATTTAGCAGCTGTAGATGTGCATCGTGGCCTTGGGAAGGAGCCTGCAGTGTCCCAGACCAAACTGAAGAACAACTCACTGCCTGGTTGGGATTTAAGGAAGAGACACATCAGTTTATTCCTGAGCTTGCCTCCATGCAGGTTATCAGGATACAATGTATGAGTGCACTGCCCAAGATTATATATATATATATATATATATATGTATGTGTGTGTGTGTGTATATATATACACACACAATATATTTGCCTAAAAATCCATTAACTACATAGAAATAAAAAGAAAAAGGCTATGCTTATTGTACATTTTTTTCCATGTGGTTTGAAGCTGAAATTATACCAGATCAGGGTTTTTAAAAGTGGTTACCCAGCACTTCTGAAATTTCTGTGCTTCCAACCAACTTCAGTAGCAGCTGCTGTCCCTGTKTGTGGATCAGGATGTTCTGGCCTTGTTTGGGCTGGGGAAAGCAGAGGAGGTTGTGCTGTGCTTGGCTGTGTTGCAGTGGCAAAGCTGGAGCTGAACTCCTTGCTAATGTAAGAGCAGGGGAGTGCCAGGAGCTGCATTAAAGCAGGTGACATGGCCATGCTCATGGTGCTGTTGTGCCTTCCCCAGCCAAGTTACTGTTTGGGAACCCTGCCTGTTTCATGTTATATGTGTTAATCATCATCTTGTGACCACGCAGAAAACCTGAGCAGAGCAAACCTTTAAGGTTCCGAAATCGAGACAAATGTTATGAATTCTGTGTCTTTATTTTTGGAGGCTATTTCTCTCTTGGGGCAAATGAATTATTGGGTTTAACAGCACTACAAGTGTTAGACTGAGGTAAGAGGTTATTGTAGCTCTGCATTCATCACTGCTGGCTCAGCTGGAGTAGCATAACTTTGTATTGAGCCCAAACAGAGGGACCACATTGTTAAGAGGTGGGAAATTGAGAGAAGGAGAAAAGACAATAATATGAAAAGAGACCTAAGATGTGATGAATTTACAAAGAAGAATCTTAAGTCCTGTCGGCCTTTTTACAATATTGAAGAATGAAAATGGCTCTTGTAATAACAAAGAAAAGGAATATTTAAAGCTGTCCCTAGAATACATTTCAGTGCAGTTCGTCAGCTACTGCAAAGTATTGAGGACAAGAGACAGGTTCAGGATAGCTCCAGTAGGCACAATGGATGTTACTTGGCCAACCAGATTTTGCTCCCTATAATCCAGTCTTTTCATTACCRTGGTCAGCCAAGAAAAAGGTGAACAAAATATAATTTTTAATTTCACAGTATAATGTTTTTAGTTTTTCACTTTTTAATGCTTTTAGGATTTTTTTGTAGTGTGCACTTGGCAGTTTTTTGACTGCCAAGAAGGCTGTGCAGTTCAGGGCTAAGTCAAGGAAAATACACATAGAGTGCTGTCCTTAACTTGTATAAAGAGATCTGTCATTGAAACAAATACATTTTTTCCAATGAGAAGTTGTGCAAATTGAAATAGAGTGAATAACGCCCATGATAGTAACATTTCATGGACTTCTACCTAACTGCATTGCAATTGGCCTTTTCTTAACTGGTTGGGGGTTTTTTTAATAGAGAATATTGTTCTATCTATTTTTCTCTAGGTAGTTGTTTTTACAGTCCAGTACACTTGAGCAAACTGTTGCAATTTTCCTCTGTAAATGCCTTTTCTGCTACAAACATTTGTAATTTATGTATTTCAGGTGCAAGAAGGGCTTTCATCTGATGGCCAGAACTAAGTCATTGGATTTTCTTGTGTGAATCCAATCAAGTTATTGTGTCCATCTTTCTCTCCTCTGCTTGAAGGGGTTATGCTGTGTGAATCTGTAACAGTATAACATTGGATATTTTTGGATGACTCAGACTACAGAATACAAAAGGTCTAAAGAATGGGCCACTTGGCCTGTTGTACATCACAAAAATAAAGTTTTTATTAGAAAATTCGTTCTTCTGTTGGGGACTGATGGCACACCATGCCAATCAGCAGCATTTTGATACCCAGTTTGGCATTCCTTGTTGGGGCCACACTCCTGGGGTGATACTGTCTCAGATAATGTTTAAACTGAACTTACTTTAATTAAATCTGGACTGACTAGATTGGTATCTGTTGGTGCTTGCTTTGGGTCAAGTATTTATAATAGTATTTAATTTTTCAGAATGGTTTATTCTCATCAGCACATGACAACAGTTTACTGGACTTGCATTGCTTCAGACATCAGAAATACTCTTTGTTAATGTTTAAGCCATGGTGACACTGCAACTGTAAACCTTATCAGTCCCTTTATAAGTACTAGTGTAAAATTCATAAATTCTAGTGGAATTCATACATTCTAGTGTAAAATTGCAGCAGAGACCATATCTATCTATCTATAAATGCTGTTTATGTCGTTATGTCAGGACTGTTGCATGGGATGGGATCATGGTGTCCTTTGAGTTTTGTCCCTCTTTTGCAGTCTCTAAYCTACAGGTTCCTTTTTTTCAGCAATTGGGGCTGGTTATTACCTGTGCCCTGTGTGTAATATCACACTTACTTCCATAGTAAATCCATTCCATAACTCCATTCTCACATGAAAGGAAATAGGCCCCAGATTAAGTGAATCAGTAAGTCTTCTGTTACTATTTCTCTGTTGTTTGTACTTTCAGAGTTCTTCATGGGCTCTGTTGTCTGCTGTTAAGTGACTTCAGTTAGTTCATGGGCTGGTTTTGGGTTTGGGTGGGCTTTTTGATGTTGTTTGGTTTGCTGGTTTTAAGAAGCACTGTCCAGTTAAACATCCAACAGTGACTGAGATTCAGTCCTAGAGTTCTCATAGTTGCATCTTCTGTGACAACACCAGGGAAGGTCCTTAAACCTTTGCAGTTTTCCCACTTATTCTGCTCTCTGGGGATAGCAGCACCTACTTTGGCACAGCATCTTCAGCACTCAGCCTAGAAGGAAGTGCTCTGAACTTAGACATTCCCTTTGACAAGGCAAAGAGGGCATTAATCCTGAAAAGTGCCAAGTCTGCATCAACTRTGTTGCTTTCAGGATTCATCAGCATCTTACATTTGGCATAAAGTATTCATGGGATAGATGGTAGCTCCTGTGCTCTCCCTTTTACCCAGGAGAGGGCTGCAGACTGTTAACTGCAGAATGGATTTTGTGGTGATTTCAGATGTACTTCTTAGAYAGTGCTGTGCAACCAGGCTAAATAGCAAAATTGCTTACACATTAAGCATTTTGATAAGATATTTTATAGAACTGTTYAGGTTGGAAAAGACTTCTAAGATCATTGAGCCTGGCCACTAAAACATTTTTGGTGAAAGCACAATAATAATATAACCACAAAAGACTGATGTAGAACTGATATTATTTTAAATGTTGTTTAGTAAACAGAATTAAAATCCCCCAAAATAGGAGTGTAGGAAACCGCTTTAGGCCCATCTACACTTTAACAAAATTATTCCAGATGTTTTTGCTTTGGTTTGCTTTGCTTTTTTTGGTTACCTGGTTCTAAGTGGAAAATGAGTGCATTAAACATGAACATGGTTGTAAGGTGTATGTTGTCCAGCAGATTTTTCTCGTTGTAATCCTGATTTTTAAGGAATTAGAGCAGCCCTGCTGAGAAGGACTTGGGAGTAGTGGTGGATGAAAGGCTGGACATGACCCAGCCATGTGCGCTGGCAGCCCAGAAAGCCCCAGTTGTGTCCTGGGTGCRTCCAAAGCAGTGAGGGCAGGTGAGGGAGGTGATTCTGCCCTTGGGCTCTACTCTGGTGAGGCCCCACGAGCGGAGCTGCCTCCAGATCYGGGACCCTCAACGTAAGAAGGACATGGAGCTGTTGGAGCGAGACCAGAGGAGGCCATGATGATGCTCAGAGGGCTGGAGCCCCTCTGCTATGGGGACAGGCTGAGAGAGCTGGGGGTGTTCACCTGGAGAAGAGAAGGCTCCAGGAGACCTCTCAGCACCTTCCAGTACCTAAAGGGGCTACGAGAGAGCTGGAGAGGGACTTTTTACAAGGGCATGGAGTGACAGGAAAAGGGGAAATGGCTTTAAACAAGAGGGAGGGTTTAGATTAGATATTAGGAAGAAATACTTCACTGTGAGGGTGGTGAGGCACTTCACTGTGAGGGTGGTGAGGCACTGGCACAGGTTGCCCAGAAAAGCTGTGGATGGCCCATCCCTGGAAGTGTTCAAGGCCGGGTTGGATGGGGCTTTGAGCAACCTGATCTAGAGTAGGGGGTTGGAGTAGATGACCTATAAAGGTCCCTTCCAACCCAAACCATTCAATGATTTTATAATTCCATAATGGGTTCAAGATCTTGTGCTGCTCCTGGGACTCTCGGGTGAGACTTTCAATAAGCCATGGGCATTGGAAACACATCAGCCTCTACAGGGCCTGGGTTTGGCAGGGAAAGGCAAGAGAAAGAGGGGAATTGCATAGTCTGCCTGCAGTGTTCAGAGCTGGGGTTGTGTAAAGGATCTGGAGCCCGTGTGATGTCCTACTGAACGCTGCTGGACTSAGTGAATACAGTTAAGTTCTAAAAAGCGATCATTTATAAGCAACTTCAAAAGAGGCTGTTCAGTGTCTCATTGCCTTCAGGTTGCAGGAGAGCTTCTGTAAGCCTTGATGTGGGATCTGAAAGCCATCTCACTGCTGGTTTGCCCCAGTCCCGCTGTGCTTTCCCCAGGGTGAGTCTGTTTGAAGAGCCACCTGTGCCGAGCTGCTGTGCTCAGTGAATGTGCCCAACTGAAGCTTTCTGTTGTGGGCTGTTGCGGTGTGGGATAGAATAGGGACCAGGGCCCTCAAAACCTTCAATTCTGTCTGATTTGTCTTACTTTTAGTTTTGTGAGTGTAAAAAGTAGGTTGAAAAGCCCTGAAGAATAATGTAGTCAATGCAGCCTGCTTTTTGTATGTGTGTTTAAGAATTTGTATTTTGTGGTTGGTTGCAATCTTGGCTCTAGATTTTTCCTGCTACTGCTAAATTATAAATCTGGATATATAGATCAGCCACTGAATTTCTGCCACTCTGTCATACAGGGCTGTGCAAATTTGGCCAGTGTCAATTATTACCAGGGCACCCTTGCTCYGTATGGTCCCATAGACCTCCTTTTCTTAGGAAGTCAGTCTAAGAAATCTTAGAGTAAGAAAACTTTCCAGCAGACAGAAAGGCCACGATGTAGTACTCCACTTGTACTCCATGAACACACTAATTGAAGGGGAATAAGTGCSAATTTACTTGCTCTTGAAACAAGAGTTGCACTTTTGGAAGTCAGGAGGAGGAGATTAACATCTCTGAAAATATTAAAAAGACATGATTTGGCAGAAAAAGTAAATGGTTTTGGTTTGTTCATTGATCGTTCCCAAACGTGTACATGAACTCCATACCCTCCTCGCTCACTCACTGGAAAGTGGTTGCGGAAACTAGGTAGAATAGCTCTAAACAAAGTTTCTTGGTGTCAAACATGAAAGATAAGATCTCAAATGAAGTGTTCATGCCACATTTCCATTAAAAAATGATTAATCTGTGACACAAATGCTGCAAATGAGACATAGCAGATTCTCATCCAGCAGAAGTGACATACAGCTCTAATTTAGGTGAGCAATAACCAGTTTCCTAAGGTCATAAATAATGGTTATTGTTCACATGTTTCGTAATCTCCTTGTTCCCAGCCTTTCACATTTGTGCAGCAGTTATCTAAATGCTAGACATTTAAAGTACTAGGCACGGAGATGGATGGCTTTATTTACCCTTTACTTAAATACATCTTTTGTCACTTACTAGAGACAAAGGAATCCTCACTATCTGTAATGAAAGCTAATTCTGCTCATCTGTTCCTCCCATTAAAGTTAACAAAGCATAACAATTCTGATTTGAGAAACAAACTAAGAAACAAATGGAGCCACTGCTCTTTGTAACATCTGAGCAGAAAGTCTTGCAAATCTGCCTGCAGACCTCTTGGAGCCAGCAATGTCCTGGGCTGGTACGAGGGCTCCTCTCTGAAGGCAGATTGCTGCTGCCACTTTCCTTCCTTTCTCCTGAAGGTTGTCATCCCTTAGACATCCTTGTGTCCCTGTGTCTGCTGTTCCCACTCACAGGCAAACAGATCTGCTGAAACTCTCCATAAGGGCAAACACCATTAGAGGGAGCAGGAATGACAGGAAATGCCTGAAAGCARTGGAATTGCTTGTTCAATGAACACAGTGGTGCCCAGACACTCCTCTCTGAATGCAGCTGTCACATTCACTGTCCAATAAAGAGTGGCATGAGTGTGCTGGTCTGCAAAATAGTGTCACTTTTTTATAGCTTGCTTTCCCTTTTAGGACTTTTTATACTTTGGTTTCATGACTGGCTGCAGTATGTGAATAATTTGTAGTGAGATCCTAGTGCAAGGTCTGTCTGAAAGAGGCCACAACTGAAACAGGACATCTCAGAGCGAAGGGAGCAAAWGGTTGTTTCCAGGGTGGAAGGTTCTCGTCAAAGAAAGGGAGAATCACTGAATCACCTTGCGTGCCCTGAACTCAGGCTGTGGTTTCAGCAAGGGAGCACCAACTGGGAGCACCAACACCTGCCAAGTTAACCCCACTGTTGGCCTATGAGCCACATCCTTTTCACATCTAACCTGCTACCTTGTCCAAGCATGTTTCTGTAAAGATTGAGACATTCGACCAAAATCTCCAAAAATCACCCAAATACAATGCCTTGAGCAGCATCTCAAATGTACCATTTATCTGTGGAATCAGATTGCGGTGTCAAACAGCTGTTTGAGCAAGTTAGAGAACTATTACAGCTTAATTAAATTAAGGGTTTTTTTCGGCATGGAGCTCTTGGCCAGCCCTGCCATCCCACAACACGGAAKCTGACAGTGTGCTTAGTGGCTGTGTGCATCTGCCAGAACACCAAGATCAAAGCACCAGGGTGAGGGCTGGGAGATTTGTAGTCTCTTTCCAGCCTTTCCACAGGCTTCTCCTGTGATTTACAACTTACCACGAGCGTGGTGACAGATGAGCTCTTCCGGCTGCAACTTCTTTAGCCGCAACATGTTGTAGCTGCTGGTTTTKCTGGACGTCAACTGGTGGAAATGGCCTGAGAGAGGAGGTCAGAGCCCTGCCAGATCTGCTGCTGTTTCTCCAGCTGTACCTGTTTCCCACCCTGCTTCTGTTTTCAGAGTGAGGTGATGAGCAGCTAAGCACAATATCTTTTTAACCCCAGCCAGATGTAACAGTTCTTGATTATACCCTAAAACAGGTGTCACAAAAATAGTCACAAAAAAACCCCARTGAATAGGAAACTATAAATAAGTGCAATAAATCTGTGAGGCAGTTTTGGAAAAAGAGCATCAAGTGTTCCTCATCTCCATTTCAGAGCTTGATTTACAGTTGAAAGCAATGAAGTGCTATTTCAGCCAGGTTTTTCTTCTGGCAAAATGAAGGTTTAGGCATTGATTCCTATTGAATCTAGGAAGATTCTGGTTTGATTTCAGAGGGTTCCAGCAAACTGCCTGGCCAGCTTTGCTCCTGGGTGTGTGCTGTCAGTCACTCCTGCTCCAGGGTGGAACGCCGAGTGTGGGCATAAATCTTAAATCAAAACTTCCACAAGTCCTGAACACCTGTGGGAGCCCACCTTGCGCAATGTGCTGGGTACCACTTGTCTCACAGTTGGGCTTCATTGCAGAACTGGTACCTAACAACACCTGGCAAAACCACAGACCCTCAGGTCGCAGACCTTTTCTTCCTGAGTYGACAGGCTCAGGTTCTTGCTGTTTCAGTACCTGAGATATGAAAGTTTGAAATAAAACCAGATTTTTAATGGGGGGGACTGTGAAAGAAGTGGTACATTGTGGTTTTTTTCTCTCCGAGAACTGTGGAGAAAACTGAAAATCTTTTTTGTGTGGGAGAGAGGGGAGATTTAAAAGACACCTTTAAAGTGAAGTAGGATTTCTTAGAATTAAGAATGAAACTGTTCCCAGCAATGTTCTGAGCACTAACCTAACAAGCAGCTGAAATTAAGCGGTTTTCCCCAAAGCTAAGTGCTAGATATTTCCAAACCATCTGCATTCTGAATTCGAGCTCCACAGACTGAACCACACTTACTGATAATATCATGATATGTGAGAAATAAATCGGCTGTGATACCTCTTGCTCACAGCTAAACTTTTTCCCTCAAAATGTTTCTTTTGGAACTGCATTATATCCATCTCTATATGTAGCTTCTTTAGGTGATGGAAGGTGCTAGAAGGCTTCATGAAGCCTTCTCCTCTCCAGGCTGAACAACCACAGCTCTCAGCCTGACTCCAGAGCAGAGGTGCTCCAGCCCTCTGAGCATCTTTATGACTCTCCTCTGGACTTGCTCCAGCAGGTCCACATCTTTCTTATGCTGGGATGATAGCCAAAAAATGTGAACAAATCACTCTGCSTTGCTCAGCTTCACCCCAGTAATGCTCCCTCTCTTGCTTTGTACTCCATGTGTTGTGGCAACACCAGGAAATTGGCTGCATTTCTGTCTGGAAAAATGAGTCGCTGGGGCAAAGTGGTGTGTGACCACCGAAAYGTGAGACTTCTCAGCAGCTTGCAAGATTTGGCTCTTTTGCTYGCTTCTTAGAGGCCAACAGAAGTTTTGGTGTTGCAGTTTCATGCAGGTCCAGGTCAGGGCACTGTGCCAGATGCACTCAGCTCTCGTGGGTTTCTCTCAGGCAGCGCCTAGGCTCTCCTTCAGCAGCAATATCTGTGCCTGTACACAGGTTCCTGGGGCCATGTCAGTGGTGCTCATGATGCAGAGACCTCAGGACACSTTGGGAAGGCACCTTTTGCACTTGTGTGCAGTGTTCAAATTTGAGTGTGCATCAGCAATTTCTTCACACATGAGCTCCTTCCCTGCTCCACGCTCTCATGYTCAGGGTGGAGGAAGATACCTGGGAAGTGATGTGAAATCAACACCGTGATAGCAGAGTTGTATCCTGGAAAACAGCAAGAGACCCCATCAGATTTGAATAAAGTCTGGATTTTGGGACTCTCTGTGAACGGTCAGCAGCTGGCATTGCTGGCATTTGTGTTTGTTCAAGCACTCACAGTTCTGTGATATTTTTTGAAAACTCTAGGGATGATCTCTTCCCTGCTCAGTTATTCCCTGTCACTCTCTGAGGGTATCTGTACTCACAGCCTCAGCAAGGAGATGGACTCATTCCCTTAGAACTGCCCTTAAAATGAGGGGATTTTATGGAAGAGGCTTTGCYTTAAGAAAAATCCCTCTCCTCAGAGAAGGTGATACCAGCTGCTTCACTGCCTTTCTTCTGGTTTGTTTACAGCTCTTTTTATTCTTCTCTTTTTTTTTTTTTCGTAGCTCGACAAGTGGAGAAACCCGACCGCACACGCTCGGGGGTGCCGGTGCCCACCCCGGCGCTGTGCCTGCGGTGGAGGTGCTGTGCTGTGCTGTGGTGTGGTGTCACCCACCCCGAGCACAGCCAGCCCCTGCCCGCCCTGCAGCTGCAGGCAGGGGGGTGTAGACCCGTGCACAGCCTGCCCTTCATCTCTCCCCTCTGTGCTCCAAGCGGCGAGAGGCAGCGGCTGGCGGAGGAAAGGAGGCTGAGACAGCCCCCCCGAGCTGCTGTCCAGCTCTGCCTCACTGCGCGGCCTCAGCCGCTCTCCAGCGCTCATCTGGCAGCTCCGTCAGCTTTCGTTACGGTTTTACTGCTCCGTGGGAGCTCTGGCTGACTGGGTTAAGGTTACCAATGAGGTTTCTGACCAAGCATGAAGGAAGCGAGGACAGACATCCCGCGGCTGTTGTGGCAGTGCTTTCTTGTTCATTGGTGGGTGTGCTGTTAAAGCAAATGAGCCTTTGTGTTTTTTTTCTTTTGTTTTTGTTTTTTTTTTAGCAGTGTTTTATAGACATTCTGATGCCATTTGCTTAGGCAAACATAGGCAAGCAGGCATCTTTGTAGCATTACTGCAACATTTGCTCATGGGGAGCAAGGGTAACACAAGGGATTTTAAGGCAGATGTATTTCCCCCATATCTTTTAGCCTGCGCTAAGAGAAGTAACTTTGTGTCTTTCTAATCTCTTTCCAGGTGCCTGTGGCTCCCATCCACTGGTGAAGCTGCTGAGAGCAGCTGGAGGAACGAGGGTATTTTGATTGCCTCATGGTGTAGAAGGCATAATTCTTAATTACACTCTTGTGTTAGCCTTGCCAAATTCAGGAGTCACGCTAAAGATAGATATCTCTCAAAATCGGAAATTGTTTCTATTGTGTTTTATTTTTAAGAGAAAATGAGTGAACCCACAAGAATTCCCTCTGCAGGATACAACTTCAGTCATTTCACCACTCCTAAGAGTAAACTAACTCCCTGCTGAGTTATTCATGACCCTTCTCAGCCCGGATGATGCATATCTGAATGCTTCCTGAGGCTGCTGTGAGGAATAAATCAAGCATCTCCTTCCACACTGAGTGCTGGCACATCACAGAATTTCTCTGGGACTCTATGAAACAGAAAAAAATCATCACAAACCAGATTCTGTCCCACTCGCCAGATGAGGTACCCAGCATTTTAGCTCTCAAGCCAACTCTCCTCATTGTGCCTCTGAACCCTGATGCTCTTCTTTATCCCTCCTCCTAAAACTAATTTCTTCCATTATGCTCATACACAATAAATTGTGATCGGCCAGGATATAGCACACTGCATTTATATCACTATATCAGTCTCTCCCTGGGGCTTTCTCACTCCTGAAGGATGATCTTGAGTGACAGCCATGCTCAAGAAGCAGGAAAACTGGTGTTAAGGAAGGTGGAAAGCACCTGCTGGAGGAAGGGGTAAAAGTTAGAGGTGGAAAAGAGGGAAGATGGAGGGGGAAAGAGTAGGAAAAGAAAAGTCATGGCCAAGCCTTGAGTCTGAAAGGCAAAATTTACACTGGACAGTGACTTTGGTCAAAATGCTGATGATGGGTTTGAGAGGCAGCTCTGACAGAGCAATCTGCCCATAGAGGTGTGAAATGAACCTTGAGAGTCTTTAGGGCTTCAGAAGGCAGAACCCCCTAAAAAGCTCCAAGCTCTGTTGAATGTTTTTGTGAAAATAAAATGTTGTTAATCTGTTTGGAGCTGGGAGATCAGCCTGAGTTTTTCTGAGCAACACGCTCAGGTACAAGCCTAGCCAAGGAAAAACCCAGGTGCAAATTCTTTCTGCGTTTGATTTGAGCCCATGTGGGATGTTTAGGTTCAGGAGAGCTGTAAGGTCCTTACCCGAGGGCTGGATCTGGAGGTGGCCCCAGATTGGATATCTCCACTTAGCCACTCGCCTTTGCTTTGGAGGAGGTGGAGACTGTGTGCCTGCTCAAATGGAGGGAGGACCAGCTGTGGCACCTCTGTGTGACTGCACTGCACCTTCCAAAACCACCACGATCCTCTGCAGGTCCATCACGCCAGGTACATAAGAAAAATAGCAGAGAAGCATCTCTGAAGTCCCATGAGATATATCCAGAGATAAGCAGTCACCTTGGGTTAAATTATGTGTTTGGTACCTTTCTGTCGCTTGTGGGCTTTTTTCAGACTCATCAGAGAACCCCAGCAGATTTGGGGTTCCACCAAGGCTTCTTTTTACATAACTTGTTTGACTTGAGTCAAAACCGCTCCTCAGCAGCACCTCAACCCGTAATTTTTCAGAATTTAATCTGAATTACTGCCATGGGACCAGATCAGTGGGGCCAGTGACCTGCTCACAGTCTAAAGCAGAAGCAGCCAGGCTGGGCTAGAGCTGAAAACTGCTTTTGATCTGACTAGATGGAGCTGAGGAAAGCCAGAGCATTGTGGATGGGCTGAGGGCTTACACAGGCTTGCATGTACTGCACAGACAGAATCCCCTATATCCCAGAGCAGCGAGGATAGGGACAAAAACACCAGGGAATAAATCCACTTGTGTTACCCACACACAGAAAAGCAGGGAGGTTGGGTAGAATCTTTTCTGAGATCTACTGAAACTGCTGGAAAAGCAGGCAAAGCCTGGGGTCCTGCCCCGAAGCTGCGCCCCAAGTGTGTCACAGCCACAGCAATACTGCTGCTACTGTGAGAACAGCCCTCCCTGGTTTGTGGTGATAAACAAATGACAGTAAAGGGGGGGAAACTTCATAATTTTGTGAACTTTCCAAACCCACGTGCACACGTGTGCCGGCCGTGCGGCGGGAGCAGCTCGGTGCAGCTGCAGAGGATGCTGCTGCCGCGCGTGCAGGGGTCTGTGCTCAGCTAAAACCTGTGTGTAGGTGTAGGAACCCCTTTCCCCATGGCTATACCATCACCCCCCCTGTGTCACACTCACGTTGCACACTTGGGACCGAGGAGTGGATAATGTGAATTTTCTGTGGTTTCTTTTTCCCCAAAACACATTCAAGGGGTAAAAGCTTTGTATGAAAGTGTAACTATTCGCTGGGAAATTAATTCTCATGAAACATGAAAGGTGTTAGCAAGTAAGAAAGGTGCTTTAACCAAAACAACTATGTGTTTTCTGTGAGGCTTTGTGGTGGGGAAAATGAAGGGAGCAGCAAAGCGTAAAGGGGACCAGGTACTGGCCCTTTCCCAGGTGGGAAGGCTGGAGGGAGAGTTCAACCTCCCATCCCCAGGGTGAAGGGGTTGTATTTGTGGCTCTTGGAGAGGAAAAATGGATTTCTGTGGTTTTAGACTGTGATTTATTTATTTACATTTTCATGAGCTCGCTTATAATGTGTGCTTTTAAGGGGAAGTGTTTTTATCAAAGTTTTGCATTTCTTTAAAACACCTATGCTGTGGCCACATGTCGTTTCTTTGCACTTCTCAGCCTGGTGATTGTGAAAAGTGGGTTTTAAACTCATTTCTCAGTTTTTAACTCAGTTTCTGCTGGGTTAAAAACCTCTGTCTATTTATTTCAGCATGGATTGCAAAGGGCTTTTTGTCTGTGTAACCCCCCCCACCCCCATGCCCCACCCTCAGAGAGTACAAGACCTTTGAGATGAGATAGAGCACAGGCTGGAAATGAGGTGGGTAACCTAGTTTTTGAAATTGCCAATGTTTTAAAATTGTTTGAGACCCCTCATGAATATTTGAAGACTCCTGCATTCAGAGGGAGGGGGGAGATGCAGGTTGGGAGAGGCAGAGTGAGAGATGGGAGTGGGTTTCTGCACAGGCTCAGAGCCCCACTCTGCAGCCCAAGGCAGAAATATTTGTGTTTCAGTGAATATTCGGCAGACAAAAAGCAAGTGAGGGATTTGGGCCTATAAAAGAGAAAAAAACTCCACATCTTTTCTTTCTACCAGAATTTCTCTGTAGCAGTGTAGCTGGTACAAGCCTGGGTAGGGAGCAGCTGAGAGGCGGCGATTGAACAGACAGTCCGTTCTCTAACAGACAGGTTTATTGAGTACGTGCACAACTAAGAAAAGCAAAGCAAAGCAAAGCAGTGACGTCCAGGCTCCGAAAACAAGATCTCACCAATCCGTTGGCCAGACGTCTTGGGAGTCTCGGGAACCTGGAGGTAGTTGCTGCAAAGGTCCTTGTGGATTCAGCTCCTTTAAGTCCAAGGTGATTACAGGGTCTTTTGTTCTGCTGATCTTTTACCATCTTTCCAAGTCTTTGAGGCTGTTCACACCCCTGCTGTCTTCAGTGGGTGCTTTTCCAAGCTCAGGTGTTATATTTCCTTCTCTTTCCTCCCAAAGACACTGTCCTTGGCTTCCCTTACCCCCATCTCCTCGGCTTAAGGACTCTTAAATCACACAAGAGCAGCTTCTTCACATTAGCATTTGGGGACAGGAGGTTCAAAACCAAGTTACTTATGCTAACTTTTGCTTCTTTACTACGAGGGTGATCAAACAATGAAACAGGTTTGCCCAGAGAGGTTGTGGAGTCTCCATCTAGGGAGATAGTCAAAGCCCAGCTGAACACAGTCCTGGGCAATCTGCTCTAGGTGACCCTGCTTGAGCAGGTGGGTGTGGACTAAATGAAACCTCTCAAGAGGTGCCTTCCAACCTCAACCATTCTGTGACTCATGTCAACTGCAGGCTGCTTGGCCTCTCCTCCCCTCCTGGATGGCCCTCTGATGACAGAGAAGGCCATCCCTCACATCAAGGTCTGGTATGGCGTGTGTCCCCACCGCTCAACGCCTACTGGGTTGCAGCCAACAGCGGAGCTAAAAGATCTTCTTGGTGGCAAACACAGAGGCCAACCCAGTCTTGCCCTTGACTATGGCAGGAGGCGCTTGGCCAGCCCCAGTCCTTTCATCTCGTTGTCAATGCAAAGCTTCACCTGCCTCATCCGGTAACAAGTGGCTACCGTGGCAAAGCACACACAGACTTGCATCAGCAGTATGACTACAACGGGGTGCAGCAGCGCGTTGAAAATGCCAGTGGCCGTGGGGGACCAGCCAAAAAATACTTCCCACCAGTGGTGTTCTCCCACCCTCTTAATTCGTTCCATTACCTGTTTTATAACTTTACCATCATGGTGAACGGTTATTAGGATCTTTTTAGCTTCGGCCTTGGCGTTTTCTAGCAGCTGCTGTAAATTTGCATGCTCTAACATTTCTTTTACAAGCGACAAATCCATACCGATGGGGGTCGGGGTTATACTACGGTACAAGGTATAGTTTCTGATTAGCAACTGGCTAGTAAACACAGGCGGTTTATACACAAAATCGCAGCCTCTAATAATAGCTACATTGCAAGCACACATATTTGAGTCGTTAAACACGGTCTGGTTATAAGCCTCATTAATTTGCACGTATTTACACGCCGTTCTGAAGCACACGCAGCCTTTCCCCACGTACACTAACACGGTTTTGTTACTGCTCTGGGGGTTGATCTCAAAGTGACACACCCCTTCTTTGGTGTCAAAGCACACATCACTCGCCTTAAGGGCGTCGTCTTCGCATATGAATCCCAGCCCCCTCTCCAAAATGCAGGCTTCCAAATCTACCGTTTGCCACTTCCCATCAGACACYCTCGCCCACATGCGGTGGTCCAGGGGGTAGACCACAGACCTGTTTGTGTTTACCCCCAGGGCCACGATGGGGTAGACGTTTTCGATGCGAGCCTCCGCCACGGTGAGGACGTGGGCAATGACTGCGTTGAGGGCCTGGTCGTGGGTGAAGTTGACGAGCCTCCACCAGGCTTGGAGCTGCCGCTCCTTCTCTGTGGCCGCGTCCCACACGATCTTCCGGATCTCAGTGGGCAGGACGCCGTTGTCGCCGTCTCTCAGGATACCTGCAACAACACTCTGCACCCACATCTGGGCCTGGATGCAGCTAAGAGCAAGAGAGACGTTACTTTGTTCGATGCTCAGGGCTYGCAACAGCATCTGATGGTCTTTCTCACTTATTTTTTCCCAGGTGGGCAACACCTCTGACACGAGCCACTGCCCCATCCCGAGGCTGGCCAGGGATGAATTCAGAGGCTTGAGGAGGCCCTGCACACCCGAGGTGACAGCCTCCAGCTTGTTTGCCAAGACCTCAGCATTCATGCTGTTGAGGACTCCCAGCCCGGCACCTCCTCCTCCCAGCGCTGTGGCCAGCAGGTCTCTCCTGGCCCGGGTGCCCTGGATGGAGCGGCTGTGGAGCCAGGCCAGCCAGCCGGTGTGCAGGGTGGATAGGAAAGGGGCACAGTGTGGTCTGACAGAGGAAATATTAACAGTGGACAGAGACAGCACCACCTTCTTCAGTGACCGGACAGGCCCAGTCAACAGCTCCTGGATGTGATTTTTCTTGACTACATAAGGACCTATCTTGGAAACRAAAGGGGGCAAGACAGCAATGATGGTAAATCCTTTTTTAAATCCTTCGGGGCCTCCTATCCACCACTTTCCTCCAAGCTCGGGGGACATTTCTATGCTCAGGTTTCCTCGACACCACACCTGGAGGGTTATGATCAGGTGTGGGCAGCGTCCATAATCCTGATTATACCATGAAGCATCTGCATCTAATTCAGATCTATCRAGTGTTTTGCTCTCACGGAGGCAGCTCAATTGAATGACCCACTTGCGGCCGTTAGGGGCTRCAAGGGTCACGGTGGTGCCATCAATTTGCATTGGGTCAGTTACACTTTCTTGGGAGTATTTAATTTCCAGTTTTACCTGGTTGCCAATTTCAACATAGCGGGCTGCATGCCAGGCCAAAAAATGGCACTTCGAGATCTTAACGGCTGCAAAAGAGGGTGTTGTGGTGCTGATCTTGAATTTAAAGGAYAGCCCTATGCTGTTGTTTGCCCAGAGGCAGACCACAAAGACTGGCTGGACCAAAGTAAAATTGTACCAGCAGTCCAATTTTTCCACAGCACAGATTTTTTTCTGGTTCTTCTTAGTTTTTACTTCAGTTACAGAGATTTGAGTTACTCGCTGGTGGGTTGATCCATTAATTACCCTGCACCCTACCTTTATTTGCTGTCCCACCTGCCCCAGCAGCTGTGGAAGTCTGTTTGTGCTATCCCACCCCCACTCATTTTCCAAGTACACCTCTGTCCCATGCATAACCACTGTTGACAAATTTAAGCCTTTGTTAGAATTTAACCCCATGATTCCTGTATGTTTTACGTAAGCTTGAGACCAGGGCCAATCGGTCCCAATTTTTGTGTACCTCCTAACCCTGTGCTGGGCTGTGGCCTGTGTGTCGAGGTGCCTTTCTAAGTGAGAATGAATGACATTTTGTCCAAGGTGCTGATGGGTGGCTTGGGCACACTGGGTGCTCAGCACTATGCACATACCAGAAAGCAAAGTAAATCCTGCAATCACAAATTTGAAAGCATTTTCCCTGCAGCGCAAACAAGGCTGGTGATGCCACGAAGTTCGCCCTTCCCGCCGGTCACAATCGCCTTCCATTTTCCTTTATCTGCAAAACATAAGCAAGGCGGGCTCTCCAGCCCCGTTAGTTTCCCTTCCATGCTTTTAATTGTGAAGAATGGAACCATTTTTCCTGCCTTTTTGCCCCCTTTCTGATTTCTACCTGGTACACAGAGGGGCTGGCTTTGTTCACAACCCTAACAGGCCCCATCCACTGGGGTTCCAGCACCTGGTTCTTCTCTCTAACCCGTCGGTACATTACCAGGTCCCCCGTGTTCCACTCCATGGGGCGCAGCAGCACTCCCAGCTGCTTATCCATCTTGGGGATGTTGGTCTCCTGCACTGAGGCGAGTTGGTGGTATGTGGCTGACACCGTCCTGAGCATGTCCTGGACCCACCTGTCCGTCAGCACGCGGGGCTGCATTTCGTCCGGGGGCTCCCCTCCTTGCCACCAGTGTTCCAGAAGCTTCGGGTCTCTTGCAGGAGGAAATTTTGTGGGAGAAAGTGCTTGAGATGCCATGGCCCCCCGTAACGCCAGCAAGGTCAGTGGGAGCTTCTGATCCCAGTCTTTCCTTTGCTGGTTCACGAGCTTCCTCAGTGCTGTCTTCAGTTGTTGGTTGGGCCCCTCTGCTGAGACGGGCTTCTGGAAATGCCCCATGATGTGAAGCTTTTGCTTGAGTCCCAAGGCCTGGCACACCCCTTTTGTGACTTCTCCGATGAAGCGTTGGCCGTGGTCTGAGTCGATATCCTTTGGGATGCCCCACCGCGAAAAGATGTGCTCTACCAGGATCTTTGCGGTTGCGCTGGCCGTGTCGTTTCGAGCTGGAAATGCTTCCACCCACTTGGTGAAGTTATCACTRATCACTAGGCAGTACTTGTTGCCTTGGGCTGTTTGGGGCAGAGGCCCGATAAATTCCATCTGCAATTTGCTCCACGGCCCTGAAATCCTCTGAGGCCCCAGGAGGGCTTTGGCTGTTTTGGCATCGGGATTGTTGGCTGCACACGTCAGGCAGTTGCTGACATACCTCTCCACATCCTCTCTCATTTCGGGCCACCACCCAACTCCCTGCAGCCTCACCATGGTCTTGTCTGTCCCCAGATGCCCCTGCTCATGAGCCAGGGCCACCAGCTCCATCCTGACAAGTTCAGGCACCACCCAGACTGGGAACTCTGCTCCCTCTCTCCGCGCCAGGACCAGCCCCGAGATGTCCTTCCACACCTTGCACCCTTTGTACTCCCTGCCCTGCGCTAACTCCCGGAGCCTGGGGTCCTGCGCCTGCAAGCCCACCAGATCCACACTCTCCCAGTGCCTGCTGGGAACGACTGACACTGGGCCATTCTCTGAAACCTTGCTGGCCTTCCACATCAGCCCTTCTTTCGCACCTTGCTTGGCTTTGGCGTCTGCCTCCTTGTTCCACTTGGCTTCCTCTGTTCCCTTCTTGTGGGCCTTGACCTTAATGATCTGGGCCGGGCACGCCCTCTGCTCCGCCAGCCTCGCAAGGTACAGCAGCTTTTTGGCATAGGTGACGGGCTTGCCATCGGCCGACTGCATGTCCCTCTCCCTCCAGAGCGGCAGCCACTCCAGCGCCACACGCACCACCCAGCCCGAGTCTGAAAATACGGCCAGCGGCTGGTCTGCCGGCGTGTTTTCCAGGGCGGCCATCACGGCCACCAGCTCGGCAGCCTGGATGGMGTGCGGCAGGCACTTCCCCTTCACCACCTCCCCGGTGCCCCGGTTGACAGCGGCRTAGCCCGTGTAGGGCACCCCTTCCTCGTGGTAGTTGGACCCATCTACGAACCACACAACGTAGCCTCTCTCCTTGGCCTCCTCCAGGCTGAGGCTGCTCTCAAACAGGGGTGCCCGTCGTGGCTTGGGGTCAGCAAGGGAGACCCCTGGCTCCTCCCCATCCCTCTCTCCACTGATTACCACCCTGTAGGCACCAGGTGAGGGGTCCCCAGGGACCTCCTTGTTGGTCAGCGCCAATGCCCAGTTGGCCATCCTGGGGTAGCGCAGGGGACCTTCATCCCCCTTTCCCAACAAGAGGTACCTCACCGGGGTGTGGGAGGTTCTCAGCAGCACTGGGGCTGACCCCACCAGGTACTCCCAGTGCTGCAGGGCCCAGGTCAAGACTAAAACCTCCCTCTCGTAGTCACTGAACTGTTGCTCGACTGGCGTCAGGAGACGCGAGGCATGGGCAACAGGGAGCAGGTTGGCACCGTGTTGCTGGCCCAGGGTGGCCTGCAGCGCCCTCCCTGTGCTGGCCAACTGCAGAACATARGGTCTGTCCCCCCGAGGATGTGCCAGCATAGGGGCTCGTGCCACCCCCTCCTTTAAGGTCTTCACTGCCTCGTCCTGCTCTGGCCCCCATTCCCAGGTGGTGTTCTTTTTCAGGAGGTGGCAGAGGGGGGCTGCTTTCTCTGCATAGGCCTCAATGAACTCACGGCACAACCTCAGGAGAGCCAGGAAGGACCTCAGGGTGGTGGCATCGGATGGTGCCAACATCTTCTGTATTAGCTCAACCCTCTGCTTTTCCAGTGAGCGCCCTTCCTCCCCCAGGGTCACCCCCACAAAGGAGACCTCCTTCCAGCACAGCTGGGCCTTTGTGGGGTTGATCCTGAAGCCTGTCTTCTGGACAGCCTGCAGCACCTCTGCCAGCACCTCCAGGTTCTTCTCCTTTGTCTGGGTGTGGATGAGGACATCGCCAGCACAGGACAGCACGCTCTCCCGGTGGCTGAGCTGCTCCCACATCCTCACCACATGGGCATGGCAGATGGCAGGGGTGTTGTGGAAGCCTGGAGGGACTCTGGTGAAAGCAAATTGCCGTCCTCGAAGGGTGAAGGCAAACTTGTGCCAGGACTCAGGGTGCAAGGGGATGGCAAACGATGGGCTGGTCAGGCTGAGCACCGAGAACCACTCGGATCCCTGGGAGATGGCTGCCATGATGTCAGGGTTCCTGACCACTGTGGAGGTCTGCAGTGGGGTGACTTGGTTCAGAGTGCTGAAGTCAACTGTCAGCTTCCACGTTTTCCCATCGGCTTTCCGCAAGGGCCACACGGGGGAGTTGCTGTTGCTCTGCTGCTCCACCAGCACGCCCTGGTCCAGCAAGGTTTTGACCGTTTCCCACAAGCTGTCCTCAGCCTCAGCCGGGTACCAGGGCTGAGGCTGAGGAGGCGGATCCGGCCCTTTGATTGCCACAACAACATCAATCTGCCCACAGTCCAGCTTGCTCTTTGCCCAGACCTGGGGGAACTGCTCTGTGACCCGTTTCACCCGGGGCTCCCACTCAGGGTGGACCAGGATCTCAGGGGCTTTCACCGACATCACCCTGTGGCTCGCGGGGATGACGGGCAAATCAATTTGTGGGCAGCGTAACAGTGCCTGATTTGCCAGGTCCACCACYACCCCCATCCTTGTCAGGGCAGAGRTGGCTAAAATTCCTGGCTTTCCTTTCATTTCCATTTTCCCAAATTTTTCAGACCCTTTGGCAGTCCCAATTTCAAAGGGTATGGGCCCYGTGAAWGGCACTGAGGATTTTTGGCTGTTCGGCCCTGTCAGTTCAATAATTTCAGAGGTTTGGAAGATCCCGGCTCTGCCAGGGCACATATTCAGAATTGAATAAGAGGCACCAGTATCAATTAACATCACTTGTCCAAGCACCCCTCCTCCAATAGTTGTATCAACTATCAGGCGCCCCCATGAATCGGTCTTAATCGGTGCCACAAAAAGGGGCGATGCGGGTGCCTGGCAGCCCTATTGCTGAGCCTTAGACCCCGGGTCAATCGGGTGGGAGCTGCTGTGCTTTTTGGCCTCGTGCAGGGCCAGTTTTTGGAAGAGCTCCGCATCCGCCAAGCCATCAATGTCCTCCTGTTTCTCGTATTTTATCAAGCGCTTCCTCAGCTCAGCCCGCCAAGGGTTGGACTTCTGAAACCTCAGCCCTTGCTGGTTCTCCTTCCCCAACCCCCCCTTGCCATCAGGATCTTTTCGGTTGTCTCCTTGCATTTTTCTCATCCCTGCATTTTGGAAAGGCATGCCCGAGGTTTTCCCTTTCTTCCCCCCYAACATGTACCCTGGGAATGCCTGCTTCTGCAGCTCAAAATTCTGGGTCAAGATCTGCTCCAGCTCCGACAGAGGCTTTTTGGCTGCGTCTCCACCAGCAATCACCCGCAATGGGGGTGTCAGCCCCACCACCAGCGGCTCCTTGAATTCAGGCCTGTCAAAATTGAGGGGGGACTCCTTGGAGCCAGGCAGGCCAGCCATCTGGTAGAGCATCTTTTTACGGTTAACATAGGCATCGGGCCTCTCCTCGGGGTTTTGCTTCTCTTGGTGGAAGAGCACTAAGGGGTTGACCTCCGGGAAGAACACCTTCAGCACGGCCAGCTGGACATCCCCCATATCCTGGACATTGCCCATCTGCACATCCCCCGGCAGCGCCGCGAAATCGTCCGGTTTCATGCACTTTCTCACAATGTCTATCAGCTCACTCACAAAGTTGCCGCTCTGGCACTGGGGCAGACGCTGGACCTTGGACAGCCAGCTGATTGCTGTCTCCTTTGTCAGTGGCCCCAGCATCTTCCCCACTGTCTTGAGCTGCTCGGGRGTAAACCAGAGCACAGCCCTGTTGGTGTCTATGGGCTGCAGTGGGACGTGGCTGACTGGCTCATCGTGGGGGGCCTTTTTATCTTTGGAAGCCTCTGCCTCCCCTACCTGCAGCTGGCACACCTCCTCTCGCAGAGGAGCRTAGGGGGATGGCCTGGTGGGGCCGTTGGCACCCCACACATCATCCTCATAATCATAGTGGGGTGGGTGYGGGTCCAGGGAGTCCTCCCCCTCGCCACTCCCGATCTGGGTCCTCTTGCCCTTTATGGCAGCCACAATGCCCCTCGACACGCCCAGCTCTGCTTCCAGCTCCTGGATCTTGGCATGGCATACCTTGTGATCAGGGCCGGTGCCCCGGTCCCGCTGGACGTCCTGCAGGACCGCCCGCACCGCGCTCTGCGCATCGTGGGTCTCCCCGATCCACCTGCCAACCTCCTTCTTCAGCTCCTCCGTTTTCAGCTTCTCATAGCCCAGCTTGCTCTCCAGCCGGGTGATCTCCACCGCGCTYCGCAGAGAGTCCCCACACAAACCCTGCACCTCCGCCCGCAGGTTGTCCACCTGCATTCTGAGCTCCTCCTTGGCCTGCTCCAAGGTCTGCACATTCTCGAGAGCCTCCTTCAGCAATCTGGACAACTCCCTGCTCACCATCAGCAAACCCTGCAAAGCCGCTCGCTTCTTACACTTGTTTGTGGGTTTGGGCTTTTTGTTCTCCTCCGACCAGCTCTCCCACTGCTGGCACAGCTGCTGGTACGCCTCCGGGCCCTGGAAGGAGCCTGGCGACCAAATTGGGGGGAGACACTTCTGGAGCACAAACTGCTCCAGGTTCCAGCTGCTAACGATGTCGCTCATCATAGTGAAGGGGACGAGATCTGAGACGGCTCCGTCTCAGGGCAAAGCTACCATAACACCAGCACCGCCAACCCCTCCACGGAGCAAGGCTGCGACCCCGCGACCTGCCCCTCTGAAAAGCCCCCCGGGGGGGAAGCCGCACCTGGGCCCGAGGGAAGGGAACGGTGGGAACGGGAGGCCGCGGCCGAGCCGGCAGCTGGCACGAGCCACCGGCTCCCGGGGAGGGAACGGGGAAGGGACGCGGGAGCGGGTGAAGCGAAGGAGAGACGGAGTAGGACCCCAGCAATAAGATCTCACCAATCCTTGGCTGAATGTTCCGGCAGTCCCAGGAAGTTGGAGACSGTCGCTGCAGAGTTCCAGCAGATCTGGCACCTTTAAGGTAAAGGTGGTCCCGAAGTCTCATCCCGGTGATTTTTATAGCCATTGGCAGGTCGTTGTTTGGGACTGATGACACCTGTGTTTACTTCCTTGGTGGCTTTTCCTCCTCCATGTGCTGCCTTCCCAAGGACACTTTCCTTGTCTTTTCTTATCCTCTTCAACACTGATTAGGGAAATCACACAGCAACACCTGCTCTGCCCCTTATCTGTTTGGGGAGGTGCAGGATTAGTCGCCGCTCACGCTAAACCTCTGCTTTCACCAAGTGTCCTGAAGAGGGAGAGCTGGAGCCTGTCCTGTCAGCGTCCATCCTTCCAAATCCCCCCCTTCGCCTCCTCATTTACTGCACACCCCATTAGCACCTGGGATTTGGGGGGAGATCACACATGGAGCTCACACCCGACACCTGTAATACACATGGTCCTGCCAAACCACCCCCCAAGCACCGATCTGTTTGCCAGGGGGGATGAAACGACAGGAAAATTCACACAATTCATCATTTAGATCCGTTTTGGCATGTGGTCTTTAAAAGCAGCATTTTTCCATGCCACAACTCTGCTCATCATACACTGACATGGACCTTCGGGTTACCCCATGACATGTCGGGAGCCTCCACTGTGATGTTGCATCAGCTGAATTACAGCTGTAAATCTGCACCTGCAAAGGCAGATGGACCCCCCCCCCCCCCACTTCACCCTACAAACCACATCTTAGCTTGGAGCAGTTTAGAAAATTTGACCCACTTGTTTAGGGGGGGTTTTTTCTGCTATTATACTAAGAAAAAGGTACTAATCATCTTACTCAGTGAAAATGCTATCATTTTAGTCACTGATTTTACCCCTAATGAAATCCTCCAGAAGCTAAACTCTTCCCTAGAATAAAACCATTTTAAAAAGTTGAAAAAGGAAAAAAATATTCACACGTGGCTGCTTGAGTCCCGGGAAGTTTCCATCCTGCACCCTATTTTCTCCAGCAGCCTTTATTTCCACATAGTGCAGTACTGGCCGTGTTGGACCAGGATTGAGTCTGAGGGGCCTTCCCCAACCCCAAAAGTCAGCCCTTGTAGCCCYGAAAGCACAGAGAGAGTGCATTTTTCCCTATTTCTATGGCAGCAGCTTTCTCTAGCTTGGCATTTACAACCCAGCTGAAATTACCTCTGCTGAACACAGCAGTTTAACAGAAAACTAATTTAAACGGGGTTTAAATGAAATCCCAGCCAGGTCCTACTTCTTGGCTGTAAATCCTGTWCTTCTACCCCAATGCTTTGCTCCAGCCCCTCAAAATAAACACTTTGCTGTAGGAAACTCATCACAAGGGGAGAAGAAAGTAAAGAATGTAAAAAAGCTGGTGAAAACACCAGGAATGAATCTCAGCGTGGTGAGAGGGGCAGGATGCAGTCTAGGGAAAAGAATTGGGGCTGTTTCCCACTAGGATGGGTTCACAGGGAGTTGGCTGGGCTGGGGACAGGGATGGTCATCTTTAATTTTGGAAAAAGCATAAAATTCCCCTAGAAATTGTRCAGCTAAATAATGCAAATACACCAAAATTCAGCGATTCCCCCCCGACATGGCCCAGCCGTGAGCCAAACACTCGTGATCAGGAGCTGCTGTTCCCCAGCAAGGTCACAAACAAATCTTGCTTGGGTGAACAGATAAGATCAACTTACACCCTTCTTTCCTCCCATTTTCTTCCCAGGACAGCAGCCCCAAACAATGTGGGGATGTTATAAACAGCAGCTRTCTCCTGCACGTTCACACAGTGCTTTGATTTTAGTTGGTGATGTGCTGCCAGACAAAGGTATCCCTCCTCCAAAATAGTTTCTTGTAGGAGCAAACACCCAGTCCTGAGAACAGCTTGGCCACTGGTAAACAGCTCCACTGTGCATAAACAGCAATTTAAAAAAGAAAAAACATTTAATCCCCATTCCAGTACACTACGCTTTTACATTTCATATATTCCTTTTGCTTTCTCKAAAGCTGCTAAAATGTCCTGGGGAATCATCTCTGTGTAACATCCTCATATCCAAGGTTGTAATGGTGGCAAAAGCCACCTCTGGAACAAATTCTTGTCCTGGCCAGCAAGCCAGAAGATGGTCCAGGTGACAGCAGCAGTGGGAAAACWGGGACACAGCCATTGCAGCAGCCGGGGATGTTGGGCTCAGTTCACAGACTTCACCRCGGGGATAGAGGGAAGATTCACTTGCAGTGGCATTTCTCATATCAAGCACTCCCTGCTGCCCCCACCTCAAAAAAAKAGGTGTTTCACCCCATTCTGAGGAGCTCCAAATCAGGGAGTGATGTGAAACAAAAGCAGACAGACAAGCAGAAGGTGAGGATGGGAGAGGCAACTGTTGCTGCAACCCACATCGAGGGCTCAGCTCTGAAAACAAGAGCTTAAAAGCACTGAAGTGGGTTTGAAAACAGTAAAATGGCTTTCACCTCCAGGAAGGAGTTGAGGAGGGATTCAGCCCACCCTAAATTTTAACAGATGGGCCCTTTGTGGCAAGGCTTTTGCAGTTAGCAACTCGCTTCGAGCAGGAAATTAATTTAAACAGAAATGGGGAGAGGATGTGTTACAGCAGCATGGAAAAATCTGGTACAAAATGGACCAAAAACTTACAGTGCACGAGATGCARTGTTGTTTTTCCTATTCATCTGCCAGCTCAACCCTGGGGGAGGTTTCTCAGTGCCCCCACGTGAGACTCCCCTTCCTGGGGAGCATCTGGGGTGTTGTAAGGACCACAAGTATCTGCACAAGGGGGACATAAAAGAAAACTGAATCTCGCTTGGCAGCCGAGAAGGCAGCGAATAAATAAAAATAATAAATAAWTTTTTTGTTCCTAAACATGAAAATATTGAAAATACTGAAGGCTGCTGACACCAGTTCATGCCTGTAATTTCACGTCATGTACTTCACTCTCTGAATCCTAAACCACAAGTGCTTCAAACCTCTCCCTCACAAAGACATTTCAAAGCCGGTCTGATATTTTATCATTTAAATATTTCTGCATATGAGCCATGTGCTGTTGCAGCTACCAAAGCAGCACATGCTGAGAGGTGGGGAGCCCCAGCAGAATTTCCTTATTTTTGTGGTTTTTCAGCCACAAATTTGTTTGAGGTTTCTTGCTCTTGACTTCAAAGTTTTCTGTGATGCCTCACATCTCTGCTTTATGTTGGGTTGGTCTGGTGTTCAGTATTTTCCAGAGAAAAACACCTCCTGCTATAAATTCTGCTGAAGAAAACAACCCCAYGGATCAAATTGCATCTTTTCCTTGCTTTGAGTGCTTTTTTATTTCAGCAGGGGAAAGGTCAGCCAAAATTCGTGATTTCTTGCTTTTATCTTTAAGGCCGTGCTCCTACATTTGTCATTTTTTAATAGTATAAAAGTAGATTAAAAGAAGGAGGAATAACTAGGTGGTGAAATATGAAGAAATCATAAATAAAAATCAGTGAGTTTTCTTTTTTTTATTTTTCTAAAGGGGATTTAAGGGTACCCTGCGAAGTGCTGGAGAAGAGCATAAGGCTGTTGCCCTGATGCACACTTGGATTTGGGGCTCAGCGCAGAAGAAGCTGCCGGGCTGAGGCTCCGGGTGCTGCTGTGGCAGATGCTCTCTGGCAGCTGTTGGGTGAGAGATACGYGCTGAGAGGGGCAAGAACTTCCTGAGGGGAAGCCAGCCCCGCCACCAAGAGGTGACTGTGCRTGGAAAGGGGGAGCTGGCACAAAACCCCTCTGTGACCGAGTCCGCCACCATGGCCCGGCCATGGCTCCATCTCTGCATCTGCCTCCAGATCCCAGGTAAGAGGGACACGTCTCTTAAGGGTTGAGGGCACCTAAAATCGTGCTGGAGCCTCTCCTCCACCCTTCTCCAGCACGTGGGATGCATTGCACAGCATCTGGATGATGGAAGTTTAGATATACCCTCAAATTATAGATCTACAGGATATTTTTACCTATGGCTGCGTAATTTTGGATCGTGCCATTAATAGCTTGCTTTAGCTTTTGGTCAGCCCTGAATTGGTCAGGCAGTGGGATCAGTTGGTCGCTGTAGGTCCCTTCCAACTGAAATAATCTATTCTATTCTGTTCTATTCTATATTCTATTCATTTTTCAATACATGATGGTATAGACACTGCAGAGTTTGTTTTTACTACACCCTCAGTGCAGATGGACTGTAGGAGGCTGCTGATGGAGGAGTTGAAGTAGCTCCTCTCTACACTGCATGTGTAACACAAAGATGATCAAGATCCCATCAAATTTTCTTCTAAATCATCCAAAGATTGAGTATTTCCCAAGCGCCACAGCTGGAATTGTTGTGGTATTAAACCATTCTGCCTTACAGGTACTAATATCCTGTAGATTTGTATGGTGGGGAGGCCGCTGAGAAAATCTCAATAAATGAGAGTTTGCTCTGCACATGCAAAGGGAAAAAGCACCMTTTTTAAGGTGCTGCAGGCTGGTCTGGCCAAGCACCATGATTTCCCGTGGTCCCCTTGAATATACACCAGGAAAGGGAGCAGGGAGGTTTTGGGGTTGAAGGTATGATTGAGGATGAACTTTTCTGCTGTGTCTCCATCCCAGCTCACCCCTAGCTTGACCACTGGCACTGAGCTGAGACTTCTCAGGATCCCTTCTCATCCTTTCTGATTTATCTAACAATCTGTCCAACAGTTTAAGGAAAAGTTTTCCATCGAGAATTATGTTTCCCATGCCCAGCAGAGCCAAACCTCAGGGCATTGAAGAAGACCCTGAAGCCCTCATGCCCCATGGCCACACACATTTCATCTCCTAAGAAAACACATGTGTTTTCCAGAACAAAATTTGAGGGAATTACGCACTAAACTCTGAAAATTATGTATTTTAATTATAAGGAGGCATCGATGTTGTCACAGAGCCAGATGATGTGGTGAAATGCTGTGAATTTTGGCATTGCAATATTAGTGCTCTGCAGCGCTGGAAGTGATGGGGTCACTGATGTGGGGACAGAGGAAGGCTCTCGACCCCTGTCATTCACCAGAGCCCTCTCCTCTGCCTGTCCCATCGGGAACATGGGAGACATCAGGACTTTGTGCCATGGTGATGGATTCAGGTGTTCTTGGGTCTTGCCAACCCATCCCCACACCACTGGGTTTGCAGGGCTGCACGAGGCTGCAAAAACTACCGTAAGCAATTTGGGGATTTTGAAGGAAAAGGAACATTTTAAGGTAAAAGAAGACAAGAAACATGTATTATTGAGCTTTTTGCACAGCTTTAAAAGATGCCTGGGAAAGAGACGGGGGAAGCGGGAGCATCCTTATCTTCAGAGGGCTGTTTTTCACTCGGTCTCGGAGTTATCTGCAGCTTTGCAGGACTGTTTGCTGAACAGAAAGGATCACAAGTTACCTGTTATCCTTTTCGCAAGGACACATCCCCGCTCACACAGACACCCCTCACATCTGCCTGGGCCAAACACAACTTAGATAATTCCCACAAAAGCTGCAAAGCCCAAACAGGGCGATGCGATGCCAAACCAAAGCTTTGAACCCCACCGCTACCTCTCACTCCCTCTCCTTTCCCAGGTCTCAGAATTCCTATGAAAAATATTATTGTCTGAAAGCTAATCAAAATTCCTATGAAAAATACTATTGTCTGAAAGCTAATATAAAATTGGCTCATTTTGAGATGTTTTGCATGGTTTTTTGGGGTTTTTTCTGCCCCTTGAGATGTTTATCGGTGTTGCATCTGTAAGAACAAAAACTTCACAAATCAGTTAAGAGGCGTAAAAAAAAAATGTTGAAAACGAGGTGGAATCTCTCCAAAAAATAAGGAGAGCAGGAGAGGGGCATCCTCAGGAGCAGGTGGGGTTGCCCTTCCCTGCACATACAGCCCCGAGGACACCTCAAAACCATCCCTTCCAGTGAGCCTCCTCCCTAGATGAGTGTTTGCAGAGAAAACTCTATCTGTACAATTAGGCCTGACCAAAAAACAGCTGGGGAACCCAAAAAGGCCTCTGAGGGAATATGGGGGCATCCTGATAAAGATGCTCCTGTTTCTCGCTTATGTGATCCCCTGGTCTCTGTCTACTGGATTTTATTAAGCCCATAAAGAAAATCTGTATTTAGCAGGGAAGAAAAATAATGAAATAAAAATAATAACTGTATATTCCTTTCTCTTTTTTCCTTAGGTTTTTATACAAACCTGCTTTTAACCCAGACTCCAGAGCATATTTTAACCCAAACTAACAATAAAACAGAAATCCACTGTGAGCTGAGGAAGGAGCACACCGGGGTGTACTGGTACCGCTGGAGTGAGGAGAGGGAAAACTTTGAGTTCCTGGTATTTTCCAACACATTGGGCAAAACCACGTACGGCACAAACGTGAGCCAGGACAAGTTTAGTGTCCATGGGGCGAGGCCCCACAGCTCCTACAGCCTGCACATCAGCCACCTCCGTCCCTCGGACAGCGGCACCTACTACTGCTCCGTCTCCCAGTCCTCCCAGCTCCTCCTGGGCAGYGGGACACGGCTCAGTGTGGGTAAGCATCACCCCCGGGGTTCCAAAATGTGCCACCAGCAGGCTGTGATGGGGTGCCCTGGGTGAGGGGTGATGAGCGTTGGTAGACTCTTCCCAATTCTGAGCTGCAAGTTTGGGGCTCCGGGGTTTTTCTGAAAAGATCTGTGAGACCGGATAAAGCAGAAAATACAGAAAACAGCTAAATTTTAGGTCAGCTGTACGTGATAGTTCTTTTGCCATCAGCAGTTGTTCTGCTGTGGTCAAGCCTTGGGCACAGCATTGCCCTAGTGGTTTAGGATTTCCATGGGGAGAGCTGATATTGCCATGCCCTGTGTTTTTCTCATCCCCTGCTGTGCTCTGGATGAGAGGCTGCTCAGCTCGCAGGTCCTTCCATGCCGTGGTTCTTCCTTACCCTTCCTCCAAGTGACAAGAGTAGCGTCGAGGCCAGAGGACATCCCCTCACRTCTCAGGGGTGGGTCTGACAGCAGCTTCCAAACCCATCCTTTACATAAAGGACTGAAATGGGATTTATCCCTCAAAGCTCACAACCCGCTATCCCTGGTGAGCTACAACCAGAAATCAGAGCTTTCTGCAGGTGGCATTGGGGGAGAGATGTTTTATACAAATCTGGGTCATACAGAAGCTCTTTTCAGCCCATTTTCCCCTTGACCACAGCGCAGGAGTTGACACAGAAAAACTAAAGTATTTGAAGTAGGATTCAGTCTTTTTTTTTTCCAGACTTTTAGGGAGACAAATAACTTATTTAACCGAAATGCTGCTACAGCTTCTAAAGCAGCCCCCGTGTCCCAACTTTTTCTGGGTTTTTTTGCAAATATACTTGGTGCCTTGAACTGGCTGAGAAATCCCTTTTGGATTCTTGCAGGCTCAGAGAAAAGCTGGCTTAAGATAAAGGAGAATTGTTTTTTGTCAACTGGGCATATATCTCTGTGCAAAGCATGAAAAACAGGCTTGGAATYCAGCTTGATCAAGGACACCAATTAAAAAGTAAACAGCACCAGGTGCTCTGGGAGGACTCAGGCTTTGCTGGATATCTTCTTTTCTTCCTTTTAGTACTCATGATAAAACAAATTGTTTTTAAGTTCCTTTAAGTCTATTATAATGTAAGGGAGAAGTTTTCCAGATAAATCCCAGGCCCCTGATGGCTCATCTTTTCATGTAAAAGAATGGTAGTTTCCATAGGAATTTACATCCTGGATGGAAACAGTAAAAAAATAGTTTTGAATCACCTAAAATTTTGGATAAGTGTGGTTTGTGCAGTCAGGCAGCTATTTAATGACACTACTGGGRTATTTTCCTGACCAGCTTTACGAAGAAATGAATGTGTTCCATTGTAATTCAGATACACGATAATAAATCCTGCTCTGCTTGTTCTAAGGGCCAAAACTTCCAGCCTTTCTTGCCTGTTGTTGGAGATCTCTGCTGCACTCAGTGCCACACTGAACATCCTCTTTTTCTCCTTATCCCCCAGTTGATGCTCTGCCTCTGAAGACCACACAGGCACCGGTCTCCAGAAACACCGTGCGATCCAAAACCAGAAGCAAAGCTGCCAGCAGGGAAGGTATGGCACCGGCTTGGCTCAAGCTGCCAGGAAAAAGGGGTTTGCTGAGCTCCTGGGGTCCCCACGGTTCAGGTGGATCTTGTCCTGGGGTGGGGGCGACCCACCAGTGTCACCCTGCAGGAGTGGGCCTCTGGGTCCAGCTGGACCCGCTGCTCTGCATGGAGCTGACATCTGCCTGTAGGAGGGATTCTCTGGGACACACACAGGTTTAGAGGCCAGGATGTATTTCAGTTTAGGTGATCGTGACCTCAGAGCTAAGTTCCCTGCAATGCCTTCTTTACTGTGAGGGTGATTGAGCACTGGAACAGGCTGCCCAGAGAGGTTGTGGAGTCTCCCTCACTGGAAACATTCAAAAGCCACCTGGACACAATCCTGAGTAATGCGCTCTGGGATGACCCTGCTTGAGCAGAGAGGCTGGACCAGATGACCCACTGTGTTCTCTTCCAACCTGACCCATCCCTGTGATTCTGTGATGCTGTAATGCATCCTTGAAAGGATACCCCAGGGTGATGGCCACGTCCTTCACCACCCCTCTGAGGACCTGCCTTGCTCTTCTCCCTTTCCCACCCCACACTCCATTCCCGAAAGCTGCCAGGGCAGGGTGCTGCCAGGTGCTGAGTCCTCTCCTGCTCTCCAGGTCCCTGCAGCCCCCTGGTGTGGGTCCCGCTGGCTGCTGGTGTCCTGCTCCTCCTGCTGGGCCTGGTCTCCACCGCCCACCGCCTCTACCGTGAGTATCCTGCAGCATCCTGAGCGGTGCCAGGCCCTGGGACAGCCCAGGAGTGGGATGGTGAGCTGGGAGGGAGCCCTGGGACTGATGGATACTGTCTCTTCCCAGGTCTGCGGCGGAGGCTGTGGCTTCGCATCCACAGGCAGTAAATCCCAGTAATTCCCACCGGCTCACCCAGCCTCGAACAGGCGGGGAGAACCTACGGACCCTCCCCTGCACGATGCTGAGCACTGCCTGGACATGACCCAGGAAGGACATTACAGGGGACAGACGTGGGCTTGTACCACAGAACAGACATTTCTTTCCTGTGACAGACCACGACTTTGACATTTTCCTTGACACAACAGCTGGCAAAAGGACAGGGCTGGATTCTGCAGCATCTTGAGGACTTCTCAAAGAACACCAAGCAGGGCAAATGCCACAACTGTCTCTGCACAGGGAGAAAGGGGCTGGTGTACCAGAGGGATTCAGATGGGCTGGAAAGCTTTGAGCTCCTTGGCTGTCCTCTGTGTTCATCTGCAGGACAGCACAAAGATGCTCTTGGTTTGCTCTCATTAATACTTGGTTTATTAAACTTTGGTAACGAACACTTTGAGAGGAACCAGCAGGGGTGGGGCAGAAGCAGCTTGTAAAGACCMTGTGCAGGCGTGTTCAATAGCAAAAGTGAATATATCACTCAGTTATTTTGCTCTGCAGGCTGGTGTCTTGTGGCCCTGCTCGGGGAGGGACACAGTTGTGTGGTGAGCAAGGAACCTTTGACCAAGAAAGAGTTAAAACAGAGCAAGAGTTTTAGGGGGGGAACAGATCTGGGAGAGTATCTTCTCCCATGGGAGACTGCAAACAGCCAGGAGTGGGAGAGGAACGCCAGACAAAGCGATGCACACAAGGCCAAACACCTGGCACAGCCTGAAGGTCAACAACACCTCTCAGAGGAAACAGAGCAGCCAGGGGCTGGCCCTGAGCCCAGCAGCACGGCACGGCCAGCAGGAACTGCCCTGAGTGATGCCRGGGTGTGCTGAGCCCTGTGTGACATCCCTGTGTGCTGGGGCTGGAAATCTGACAGCCTTCTGAGCACAGGCAGCGGGCACTCTCTCTTGGATACACCCCCAGACCCACACTTGCTCAAACACAGGCACCAGCACTGTGTCAGCTACAGCGAGGGCAAGGGAAAGGTGGTCCAGGCACCTCCTTACRGCTGCCCACAAACCGAGGGCTGGGGAGTTGCTCCAGACTCCTCGGGGTTGGGGCTAACACAGTCCCAGGATGAGCTTGTGGGTGCAGAGCATCACAGTGGCAGAGCAGCATCACTCAGGCCTTCCCTTCCCTCCCCTCCCAGCCGCAGGGAGCTGCCACTTTCCACTTTAATATGGATTTTTCTGGAGAGCTCAGTCTCAAGCCCAGCCATAGGTGCTTCCCCTAAATGCTGCAGTGATAAAGGCAGCAGTGGGTCGTGCTGAGCCAGCCCTCCCAGGCTGTGACACTCACCCAAGCCCTCAGGCCACCCAGGCTGTGGGGGCGCTGGCTGTGGGGGCGCTGGCTGTGGGGACACTGGCCCCAGACCCCATCCCAGCAGAGGTGCTGCAGTGAGGGGACTCTGAGCGTCTCTGATTCCCATACATCACAATTTATCCTCTGTGAGAGCTCAAATGAACTAAACCCAGCATTTTGCTACCCTGCAAGCACCCAGTGAGCAGAGCTGTGACCCTGCAGCAGATGTTTTTTTATGATATGTATTTTATTCAGGGCAGCTGTAAGAAAATCCCTTTGAAACTTCCCTTGGGCAAAGGTTTATTCTTTCAAAACCAAGGTTTTCTCTCTGCCTGCAGCAGCTTTTGAAATCCCAGCTCCCTTTCCCACACTTGAGGTGTCCTGGCCTTAATGTCCATACCTTCCTCAGCTCTCCCACCTCTCAGCCAGCACAGGAGATGACCTCCCATGGCCAAGCATACAGGGCTGGGGCTGGGCAGCAAAAGACAGGCTGTGAGCAGCCTCAGGGATAACCCTGCCCAGTCCACTCCTCCTTCCTCCTTCTCCACACTCAGGACATCCTCACAGTGCCTGACTTTTGCGGAAACCCCTCCCTGAGACAGCACCATCTTCTCGTGATAGACTTCAGGCACTTATCCCAACTCCAATAACACGTGCACAAAGGATAAGGATTTACCCCTCAGCTCTCTGCCCACCCACAGGAAAGAATTTGTTCGATGTCTGAATTCCCCAATTAGGCTTCATTGTTCTTTTGTAATTTGGAAAACAAACAAGCAAACAAAAAAAAATCAAAACAAAAACCACCCAGACTCCACATCATCTGTGTGCAGTGAAGACAGTACAGGAGAGCAACAGCCAAGGATGTTTTCTGGCCTGTTAAAACACAGGTTTGGGCAGTTTACCAGCAGAAATTGTGAACAAATATTGGTAATTTATATAATCATCAATAAATTGGTTTACACAGTAAACCTGGGAGAGATTTTAGCAGCAGGCTTCACAGCTGTGAGAGCTGGTGGAAAAAAATCCCCTCCCATTTCCCAGAGCATATATAAACAATGTCTGCAGCTTCTATGCTGAGAGCACAATGATGATGCCAGGCAAGGGTCAGAGATGCCATGTTATGTTGTGTCATGTCATTTCCAACTTGAAAACTAAAGAGAAAGTGTTTCTGTGCATCCCTGCTAACAGCATGATCCCTGGATCCACGGAGAGAGAGATACAGGTGACAGCATTGCCCATCACAGTGTCACTTCAGCCGTGATGTCCCAGTAAATGAGAGTCCCTAATTTATTCCTTGTTTTCTTCCAAGGATGGATCAGCCTTCTCCCATCTCTCAGTGTCACCTTCCTTGCTGCAGCGAGGAACATCCACACCTGTAAGGGAAAATAATGGGATTTTTTTATATAATCCCAAAATGGCACTTCAGCAGTAAATAAATTATTTCCTCTTAAATGGCAAAAGGAGACACCACAAAATTTGGACAACGACAAAAGGCTTTTGCATAGGAAAAAGAGAGGTTTGCAGATCTATGGGTTCAAGCACAAAATGTTACCTATGCTGTGCTCATCCCCACAAATCACTGGGCAAGGAATTGTAAAAGAGATAAAAAATTAGATGTTGCAATAGTCTGACATCATTATTATTATTATTATTATTATTATTATTATTATTTATTATTATTATTTATTATATTTTACTGTATACATATATATAATATCTATTCTATATAGAACATGGTTTATATAGTATATAAACTATATACAAAAAGTATACAGAATACATATTCTATATTATAAAAATATGATCCAGTTATTCTCTCAATAAACAGTGCAGATCTTGAAAGCATTAAAATATTCAAAGGACATAGATACAGAGTACAAACACTGGTATGTCAGGCATTGCACTAAATAGTCTTCATGTTCTTGTCAAACTTTTGTAAATGCATTTTAAAAAAGTTGTCGGTCTTTACAGAATATCTCAGTTATTGTTCTAATATTAGAAATGCTCAATTTTTCTTTATTATTTCAAGCTGCCTTGTTATTTTTAYGTGGATACTCCGTGGTTAAATCATCCAAAAATGTAAATCAAATCAGGTGCAGTTAAGAAAATTCAATTGAAAGCAAGCTATTGACACGAGAGTAAAGTTACCTCTGATTTTAAAGCCCTAATACATAAAAAAAAAAATTTTGCAGTCAGAAACAGCTGAGTAAGACACACTAACTGAGAAAGAATGAATAACATCTCTATTAAACGATTAAACTTGAAATCCATGCAAAAAGAAAGGAGATTCGTTATCCATGGGTGCTGTTTAAATTCCTTCAGATTTATCCTTGGCCAGAACAGCTCCATGCACAGTAGCTGCTTATTAAATACATCCTCCTGGCAGGAGAAATGGATTCACAGCAGGGCTTCTAAGCCTCCAGATCAGATCTGTTAAATGGGAATTTCTAAATGTCTATTTCTGACACTGTGTAAAATCAGATGTGTCCCAGAAGCTGCAAGGAAATCCCAAAAAAACCCACTAGGGAACAAAAAGCTGCCTTCAGGCAGCATAARTACTTCTTGCCCCTATTTCTCTGGACTTCACTGCATTTCATTCAATAAGCCAAAAATAGCAATGTGTTCAATTTTCTGGTTTATATAAACGAGAAATTATTTTTAGATATGATTCTAATTATTATTGARTATTCTTTCTGGTTATTAAATTATATATCAATAGCTGAAATAACAAATACTTGTGTATATCAATATATCTATACTGTGTGCACTCAGGGTGAGATCTGCAGCTTCTGTGGGATTATAAATAAATATTTGTTATTCCAGCATTCATTTAAATGGAACACATATTGGACTGAATTAAAAATAAATTTACGTAAGGTGTGTATTTTGCTCCTCTACTGCCTTGCTATGGGAAAGGTGAATTTGAGTTCATACACCAGTGGTTCTTTCACATGAAACAAAACTCATTCATGCTTTAAATGTTTGCAAGGTGACAGGAGCCTTAATATTCCTCCCTGAGGCATTTATTTTTTTCKACTAAAGTTCACCTTCTCATTTAGCCTTTAAAATACACATGTGCATGAAAGGGGGCTGCACTACACTTTTAAGAGAGAGAGTATCATTATTGCTACTTGCATTTTCTGATCTAGTTAGTAAATGAAATCCAGATATGAAACACACTGAAAAAAACCCCCAGTGATGACATCAGCTCAGAATCTTTTCTCTGCCAGGTACAACATGCCTATGTGCTGCTGCAACAGGGATCTCGCACAGCAAAATTACTTAGTTCATTTCACATTAAAAAAACCTAAAACCCTTAGATGAATCACTCAACTGACAGTTAATATGAAAAGGAAACCTGTTCAGATGGCAAAGCCCTCTCCATCCTTTCCCAAAAGCTCCTTGGAGGGGTGGGAGCTGTCAGGCAGCTGGGTTGACAAAGGCAGCTATGAGTTTGTCTCCTTGGCTTTTTTAGGCTCAAGCAATGAGTAAGGGCTAAATTTTGTCTTGTCCTGGACTGAACCTCTGCATCAGGCAGGAGAGAACCTGATTCTGCAGAAATCTGGAGTGCCTGCAGGACAAGTTTTGCAACACTGAGTTTTTCAAGGCCTTGAGCTTTGCCAGGAAATACCAAAAAATTCTGGAATTCCCTCTGTAGAGCATGAGGAGCAATGGATGCCTCCAAAGAAAAGTGATGACGAGAAAACAACCTGCAGTTGTGCCAGGGCACGTTTAGATCRGATATTAGGAAAAATTTCTTCATTGGAAGGTTGTCAGGCACTGGAGCAGGCTGCCCAGGGCAGTGGTGGAGTCACCATCCCTGGGGGGATTTAAAAGCTGTGTAGATGTGCCACTCGGGGACACGGTTTAGTGGTGGCCTTGGCAGTGCTGGGTTAAGGGTTGGACTCGATGATCTTGAAGTTCTCCTCCAGCCTGAAGAACTCTGTGATTCTATGCTGAGCCCACAAGCTGATGCCAACCACGGGCACCCTGCTGCAGCCAGCCCCTGTCCCATCCCACCCCTTCCTCCACGCTGCGAGCACGGAGCAGCCAGCCTTACCCTGCCCCAGCTGCAAGCCACGTTGGGTTTTCTGCTCCTCTTCTCTGCTGGTGGTTAGAACATCCAGCCAGGAGGTCGGGCACCGAAATCTGGTGTGCAGCCACCCTCCCTCCCCGCAAGGCTGAGCAGGACGAGGGCTGTGGCTTAAGAGACATCTCTGTCCGCAGAGCTACGGCTGTGATCTCACCCAGCACACATCCTGCTGCACCCTCCCGGCACAGAGCCAGGGCCGTGGGCTGTGCAGGCAGCATGAAACGCAGCACAAACCGTGAGGCTGGGCAGCTGCCTCTGGGGACGGGCACAGCATCCCGGGAGGAGCTGGGTGTGCGCTGCTCTTGCACGTGGCAGCACGGCCAGAGCAGCGACCGCAGCTGAGTCCCACCAGAGCACAGAATCAGAGAATCAGAGGATCATTTAGGTTGGAAAAGACGTCCAAGGTCATCATGTCCAAGCGTTGACCCAATACCTCAATGCCAAAGGGCAATGTCTGCTTGGTTTCTGAGCACTACCAGAGATGGTGACTCCACCTCTACCCCGGGCAGCCTGTTCCAATTCTTAGCCACTCCTTCAGTGAAGAAATTTTTCCTAATACCCAACTGAACGTCCCTTGGCACAACCTGAGGCCGTTTCCCCTCGTCCTAACAATATCTGACCTCTCTTCAGGCACACCAGGGAGGAGATACTGAGCTGCTGGGGGCTCCTGGCTCACAGGCAGGGTCACAAGAAGAACCACTACGATTCTTCAACAAACTGCAATCATCCAGCACAAGCACAAGGTAAAGTCACTGACTGATGTCTTAGGGAGAGGTGCTGGGCTGCACTGATGCCCAGCTATGGGGCTTCAAAACATTATGCCTTAACATCAACACTGAATGCAAGATTCAAGTTGGGATATTTCCCATCAATCACTTTWAAAAAAAAAATTGAGACAAAATATTGCTGGGAGCTGGGATTGTATATTCCTGCCCCGAGCAACGAGCTGCAAATGACACTCCTGTTACTAAAATACATGTCTCAAGTCATCTGGATGCAGGAGGAATTGAGTCAGAGCAGTGGTGGAACAGACATTACTAAAATACATGCCTTTCCTCAGGTCCCTTCATTTTAATCTGACACCCATCACTACCATAACCAGCATAATTTTGATATAATTAAAAATATGGGTCACATCCCACTGTGCAGAGCCCAGGGTGACAGGCCCAAGGAGATGCCAGTGGAAGGAAGCTGCCTCTRTGCAAATTCCCCTGATCCCCAAACCTGGGTCTCTCCTCACTTTCCCAAAGCTGGAACACAAACTGATGTAGTTGCCCAGGGCCAAACATCTTTCCTGGCCATTAACCCTTTTGCAAGAGAGATAAATGTCCTCCTGTGGAGACCCACAGGATCCATTGTTGGGATAAATGTCCTTGTGCAGGGTCAACAGCTAAGGAAGATTAAASTGTTCTGCATTAAAGAATGAGATAATTGAAAAATTAATAGTGTTTCAGAGGAAATGGATGTGGAGTTTTGTAACAAATGGCTTCCTCAAAATGACACATTGTAATGAGATCTCACAGTTCAGAACATAAAAATGACYGGTTTGGTTCAGAGCAAAGGTTCATCCAGGCAGCCATCCTGTCTCCAACACTGGCTATGAGCAGAWGGCTAAGGAATAATGACAAGAAAATCATATGTGACACTCTCTCTTAATATTCAGTCTATTTTTAACTATATAGATTTCCTGAGCCTGTAGCTGTCTATTGAGTAACGCACACTGAGCCTCTCTTCCAAGCACTTGTCCAAGCTCTGCATCCACACTGTCCTTTGTCAGGGTCAACCCTGGGTGAAGGATTTCTTTTGCTTTTAGCCTCACCAACATCAGCTTCATCTGCTGCCTCTTTCTTTCTCTACTAGAAAAGGCAGGAAATAATAAATCCCTCTCTACTCCTTTCCAGCCACTGAGTCCAACACTTACAAACAGGGTGGGAGTGGTACCTGTAGGAGAACAGGCATGGGAAGAGTAATCACACATTTCTCTTCACAGTACTGGTGGGAATCAGGCTGTTAAAAGTGAAACTTAACACCAAATCAAGTTTACTTTGCTGATGGCAGGAGAGCATTAAACCAGCTGCTGCTTTTTGATGCCACCATCCCTCCCACCCTGTCCCTTTTGATCAGGGCATTGTGGCTTAGGGTGGCATTTTACAGGTCTGATTCAACAGTGAGGGTTGGGGTTTTTTTCAAATAAATGCAAAATTGAGAAGAAATAAGCRGTATAAACCAGCAAACGCTATTAATAGGACCAAAAAATGGGTGAAGCAAGTAATCTCCAGCAAGCCATGGGTTTCTATACTGCTAGCACTGCCAGCAGAAGCAGAGAGCAGAAATGGGAACCCTTCCTCCATTCCCCTGGCTGTAACCTGCTATGGAAATTAGTTCCCTCTCAAAAATTGTAACAGTAAAGATGCACAGCAATACCCKGCTCTGGGAAAGTCCTCCTGCTTCACACAGATGGATCCAGAMACTCCCTGAGGTATCTCCGCCAGGATTTCCTGCCCAGACTCCTCGGGAAAGAAGGTCAGTGTGCAGGAAAGAGACCAGACACGACAAGACTCTGGATTGGTGGTGACAGGAGAAGTCAGCTCCTAGGGCTGTGGGGATAACACCAAGGCTATGAGACCCTGCAAGGGAGCTGAACTCAGAGAACAACAATCAAACAACGCCTTGAACCCACCAGAAATTTGAGAGTGAGAACTGGAAATGCGATAATGAGACCAGTTCACCTATTAAATACTGCTTGAACTGTGCAGACAAAAAAATGAAACCAAGCAGGTAATTCACTTTTTCTTAAGTCTATATACAGTTTAAAAAACATCAGGTCTTTTTTAGTTCTGGTCTGAATCTGTGGTATTTAGATTGGAGTGGCAGAAAACCAGCCTGTCCACTGTTAACTCCAGCTGGGGCGCTGGCAGGGTAAATTGTCACCAGTCCCCAAAAGATGCCATCACGGATTGCTGATTTACTGAACGCCTGCACAAACGAGCTCTGCAGCATCAAGAGAGAAGGTGTGGGAAGCCTCTGCAAGGAAAACTCACAACACATCCAGGTCTTCTATCAAACTTCCAGCTGAGGTACCAGCAAGCCTGCAGATTATGGAGATTTTCATGCTCGGTTCAAAGGCTACACCACAGAGAGGTGAGAGCACAGGATTGTTTGTGGTTTGCACTCTGCGTTTTAAGGCATGTGACGTGCACGCTGAGAGTACCCAGAAGAGTGGGCAGTGTTGGCCTCTGAATTGGAAACACGTGGCTACAGTGGAAAAACAGGGTGAGTATCTGGTGGGTGACTGTCACACTTCACATTCTGCAAAACCCCTTTAAGCACTCCAGCTTTGCAAAGAAAAGGGGGGGAGCAGAAAGTGGCTCATAAACCACAGCTTCATACCGGAAAAGCTGTGTGCTAGTCTCAACATTGTAATTTTTCCTCTGAAAAAAAAAAAAATGCTTCTGAGTTGCGACTAAATTTTGAAATCTTCATTAAAACTTTCCATTCTTCCTTATGAAAGTGGAATGGAAAATTTTAATGCCATCCTGCAAGGGTTAAGAACAGGAAGAGTCAGCAGGGCTGTGGCAAACACAGTCTGGTGTCACTCCTGAGTTACCATCGCTGACCCCTCGCCGGGATCCAACAGCGCCTGCTCGTCCTCAGGAACTGCTTGGCAATGGGATGTCCTTCTGGAGCACTGCAAGGAGACACCACGGGCAGCAGAACAAGGGACCTGATAGAGCACAGTCATTTTGGTGCTCCTTTTGTGTTCACCGACCATCACAGCCTGACTCCCATGTCCTGAGAGGAGCTCCAGTCACAAAATACTGCGAGACATCCATGCAATGTCTGGTATTACTGACACTGCAAAACTGGAGAGTTTCTTACCCCATGAAAAAGTCCCTGGGATCTTTCCACAAAATGACTGAGAAATCAAACATATCCAAAACTCAGCATCTCCTCCGGCTCTGGTGTCCCAGCTCCCTCTCAATTCCAATGCTTTCTCTGTCAAATGGATGTGAGAAAGCACAGAGAAAATGAATCCTAAACTCACCTCCTGCCAAGCCCTGTTCGAAAACCAGTGGACCCTTGTTACTCTGTCTCATTCCTGCATGATTTTGTCTCTTTTCTCCTTGCTGCTGTCCTCTTCTCCTAATTATTTGACATTAATTAAATACAGACCTAGGCTGGCCTCAGTATATAAAGATAAACCTCAGTCATAAGCAACTTGGGCTGGAGTTCACCAGCACAGTCCTGCTGAGTAACTGTCCTTAGTAAGAGTCCTTAGCTATGAGTAAAATGAAACTTATTCATAGGCTTGGGAGAAAAAAGAAATTACCTTTTACTTTCTAATCAACCTGTCTGATCTCCTGACTTCTATTATATGAGAAGTTACTAGTTACTGGCAGAAGTAACTGGTTGTCTGAGTATTTTTTTCTTTCTTCTTAGTCATATCATAACAGTGGCACTACAACAGAAAGTAGTAATAAAACATGTTATTAATGCTAGTGTTCATTGATTTGGCTTAGGTCCTCAGTCAAACAATGACAGTCTATTCTAAAATACTCTCTGGAGGACAAACAGGCAAACAGAGCACATGAAAATCAGGAGATTCCTTAATTAATCTGATTAGCCACCTTCTCCTCCCAGTTTTGGAGTTGGTCATCAGTGTTAAACTTACATTAACTGATATAAATTATTTATACAAGTGTTTATTTTATATCAGAGCTTTTTCCTGGAGGCCCTGCTTGTGTCCCGGAGCTTTTCCTAATCAAATAATTGCCGCTGCCACTTTATTTTTTCTTCTTTGTTGCTATGCAAAATAGAAATAGCTYTGTGCTGCACAATATCTAAACACAGAAGTCAGTAAAAAAGCGATGTGTGACAGCCCTCTTGCAGCTCTATCTCCCTGCTGACAATAGGCTTTTGCCTTGCCTTTAGAGGATATATTAATTAGCAGAGGAAAAGGTGGCCTGGCATGGAAACCAGCTCAATCTGTGAGGAAAGAGGACCAAGACAAAGGACACCTSTACACGGAGGAGAGGAATATGTGGGTGCCAGTTTGGTACCCTGGGCTGACTCATAATAAAATTTACTATTTGTCAGAGACAAGAAAGAAATGAGATATCCTTACTAAGAAAGGCAGTAGCCCTTCCTGGATGAGCCTTTAATCGTACAGGTTCTCCYAGCACATCCATCACCACACCTCTGAGGAAGTCCACTACATGCTCACTCTACAGCACAGTGAGAACCTAGTCCTGACAAATTTTTTGACCCATCCTCATTGGCCAGCACATTCACTTCCATTTTACTTTTATTTGCTCTATTTAGAGTAGACATCACAAGTCTCCCAGCCTAAAAAAAGCATTAATTTCACACATCTCAGCAGGCCTAACAGGAACTTTATTCACTCACCAACATGCATTGAAGTCCAGTGAAATAAACCCAGTTACCAAACCATTTTCAGTAACTCAGCTCTGAGCCCCAACAGAAACAGCATCAAACCCAGCAGCACCTGCTTTCTGACAGACCCAGGAAAAAGGGGCTTTCTTTGCAAAGGAGTAATGGGAAAAAATGCATATAGCAAAAACAATCAACAGGAAAGCCAGGAAGAAAGAAAGATATCAGTCACCAGTCCAGTCCCTCACAGTCTGGTGCAACTGTTGTTACTGTGCGTGCAAAGCTCCAGGAAGCATCAGCCATGCCCATGTGCCAGTGGTCACCTGCAGGMAGCAGCAAGGGCCCTCTCCACTGAGGCACACGAGGGGTTTTTTTGGCAGGGCGGAAGCAACCTGTGATGAGAGAAAAGAGCCACGAGTTGTTGAAACACAGAAAAAGCAAATCACACTCTGGACATTGGGCACTCTTGTGAAGTTTCTGCTCACGGACCACCTGCCCTCCACAAAGACATTTAAAATTGCAAAGAAGAATTAAACAAAGAATTGCAAAGAGAACAACTGAACACCTGAAGAACCCAGCTGTGTGCCAGCAACACGTGCCCTTGGAGATAAAGGATATATTTATATGTGCCATGAAACACCTGTGTCTCGCTTGCTGGGTAACAAAATAGTGTCGGCTCTGCCAGACATCCAAGATCCCCTGAGTGTGCTCAAGCGAAGGAGGCAGAATCCCTGCCAAGAAAAGCAAAATGGGGTCTGCATCAAAAGCATAGGACTTGTTGATAACTTCTGTGGAGCTGGAGTKGCTGTGGACATCCAGAAGGCTGGGGAAAGCAGGCTGTGGTGGCTGATCCTACCTCAGCCACAAACAGCATCAGCCTGGATCTCTAGGGAAGTMATTGAGGCAAAATCCTTAAGGCAACATTAAGAACTGATATGGATAAACAAGCCCAAATTCAGAATTACAAATTAATTTCTTCACAAATCTTTTTTCTCTGCATTTTGCCACAGATGCTGAGCATCACCTCTCTACCCAAGAGGGTCCTGCTGACATCACATCCTCCCCACAGAGCGGCACAGCCTCCCAAGCCAAGTGACAAAGATCATCTCAGCTGCGCTGCACCAGCCCCAAG
>JACAXG010000056.1:1777961-1790461 GCA_018881555.1 Amblyornis subalaris
AGCCCTATTAGCTTAATTGTTCAGTAGGATAAAGCTGGTGAATTCAATGAAGACTGCCACATCCCTAATTCGCCCATATTGACAGGTTGCTTGTGTTGCCGATACTCTGAGCTACAGAAAATGGTGCCAAGGCCTTTCCATAATCATGTCCCAGTTTTTTAAACCTGACCGAGTTTKGCAACATCCCAGGCTCCTGCCATCTGCTGCAGAACTTCACTGATGTCCCCACAACACTGCTTGTGGTGAAGTTTGTTTTGGAAGGGACACAGCAGGCACACACGTTGTGCATATGGTTATCAATCACTCTTGTCAAAGACAACCTCAGATGGGTGAGCAGCACTCCTCTATTGTGATTTTGTTATTAAAGCATTTAGAAATTAAGGTGATAAAGATATGAGACACACTGAGAATAAAAAGATTACCCTTTTAGATCTAATCTAGAGAGTTAAGTCAGGGGGCAGCTCTACAAGCTGGTGCAAATTAGGCTGGCTCTGTCATCTGATTTACACAGAAGGGGATTGAATGCAAAATTGCCTGATGCTTTATTGCAAGACCTTGTTGATATTTGAAATCCTGCTCCTGTCAGTACTGAGAAACTTCCTGCATATTCAAGTGAGGGTATTGAAGGCACTACCCAAAGTGCTTTTGTAACCAGGCTGGAGTGGTTTAAAGCATGCCTGGCATGCACTTAACTCCTCTCTTAACACTATGGTCCCAGCTGAGAGGTGGTAATTCACTATTCAGTTCCATACTGGGGAGGAGGGAAGGTAATTTTTTAGGCTGCCTAAATGCAGATTGAAAGCATGTYCTCTTATTTATAGCCAAACCAAGTGGGTATACTGAAGCATTTTGCAACCATTTTCTCTACATTTAGAACAGATGCAAAAAACTGCATCAGGTAAGAGGCAACAGAATTGCTGTATGCCTCAGTGCTCCACAGAAATGTTTCTTAATTTAGGCATTTGGATGCCAAATCCAAGTTAGGACTCCCATTTTAGCTGTATATTCAACTGGAAATTTTGCACCTGAACTCTCAGCCAGGTACCTTGGATTCTGAATCAGACTGATTTATAATCTCTTAATTATTTAAATTAAAAGCTGTAATACTCAGCAAGCAGTTGGATTCGTTGCTGCAGAAGACCCAAACAATGTTGGCTGATGTGCGTGGGCTGGGAAAACTATTGGACACCTGACACATGGAATCTGCATGGTCAATCCAACAGGGCAAAAGGCTTGTGAACTCCATTGGCCAGGAATCCTAAATGTGAAGGAAAACATCATGAAGTGTGGTGAATCAGTGGCTGATAATAATGTGACATTTGGAAGAGTACCTTTTGTTGATATCAGTGGGACATCAGTTTGTGAAGATTAGGGAAAACTAGGGAAAAGATTTGCAGGTAAGATGTAAAATTAATAGCTTGAAGTTCCAAGTAGCAAAGAATCCTGTCCTGTACCTACATATAAAACAAAGGATAGTTAAAAGAAAAATATTTTTTGTACTTTGTAGTGAATTAACAATACCCAGAACACTAAAAACAAGTGTCAGCCAGTACAGTAATTGCAGTTACAGAAATAACTAACAGAATTATACCCTCAGCTATTTATAACTGAACTGTACTGGGCTTTGCTTTGAAAATAGTATCATTCTMTAAATGATATTGTTCTCCACTAAGCAGAGCTGTGTGTCAAACTTGGAGTCCTTGCTCCAGCTCAACATCTGTTCAGGGAAAGCAGCATTTACTCATGTGTTTTTATCACTGGATGATGGGAATATAAGTACAGCTGTATATATAACATTGCTTTGATAAGCATATCATAAATTGAAGGAGCAGAAATCGTAAATAGATATAGAAGTTTGTCTGTAACAATGGTTCTTTCTCATAAATGTTGCAACTCCCATTTTCTGGCTATTGAAACCACTGCAGTTACAGACAAGAAGAATAATCCATGCTTGCATTTGAGCTTTGAATGGGAACAAAACTCCCAACTGTCAGATTCCAGTTGTTATTTCTGATAATAAACTTAGCATGGAAAGTAGATCAGAACAGATGAGGATAGGAAAGATTCCCCAAATTACAAATTTTATCTTTTAATTCTGCTGTCCAAAAGTTAATTGTCTATTCTACATTAGTTGTCTAAGCTGGTGCCTTGATTATTGCATAGAAGAAAATGTTTCCATGGGGCATTTCATTCCACCTGCCTTGGATTCCTTAGGATCCAAGGCACACAGAAAAATCACRCAGGTGATAACAAGCACTATTCCTTCTGCCTTTTCAGGCAGAGAAACCAGCGCAGGTTCCTGGTTACACCTTGTTGTTTAAACACACAAATGCCCTGAACCATTTCCCAAGTGTTTCGGGAGACTGAGTGAAGGGCAGAAGCCTTGTTGAAATCAATGGTTCTGACATTTTCTTTTTGCCTTAATCCTACTTTTATTTCCAAACTGCAATACCAAGATCATGGGTTTGTATCAGACACRTGTGCCTCTTGGCTGAGCCATCAGTGGAGTCCTACACCCTGATTCTAAGCCTCMCTGAAACCGAGGGGAATCTTGGTGTTAGTGGACACAGGCTCAGTTCAAAGACCGTTTCAGTCACATCTTCATTTAATTTTTAAGAGAATCAATTGCTGTAAAGCTGATGACACATGTATCTTTATTAGACTGACCCAGTTATCAGTATAGGTTCACTTTGTACCCCCTTGGGTTGCCAAACACAATCTGCTTGACTGATRTCAGGTCCATTTCTTTGCATGGTCGTTCTTCCAGCAGTCAATACCGAGGTTTTTTAGGTTATCGACCAGACAGCTATTGGATGAGGCAGGGCCACATGGCCTCCTGACCTAAAATACTGTAGCAAAAGTGGTGAAGATATGAAATCAATAACTTTATTGAAACAAATATCCGAGCTGACACTTCCTGCAGAAGGATTAAACGAAGAGGGTTGTTGTGGAAATGGGTCAAATTGTACATGGCTGATGCATGCAGGAATTCAGTCAGGTTAATGTGCATTCACGTGCGAGGGAGGGAAGCAGAGAAGCAGCATTTGGTCCAGCATCAGGGTGTGCCRGGCTCAGCAAGGCTGGGTGGTCCAGCCAAAGGACATGCAGAGGTCTGAGGGACCAGGAGGTACCTGCTGGAATGACACTGCCAAAGCCACTCCGTTTCTCCCGTGGTCCTTGAACGACTCCCTCAGCTGCACTCAGGGGCTGCCATGGTGTGTTTGCGGTGGCTGGGAGCTCTGGGGAGCGCTGCCTGCTCTGGGCTGGCTTTCAAGGCAAAGTGTTGATCATCTGTTTGTGGGTTCTCAGTGACACAGGTTCTGGCAGCCCCTGGGGAATTAGATGTGTGCAAATATATTCTGTATGCACTTACACTGGTTTTGCACTTGAAGCTGTTTGTGTGGCTTCACAAGGATGGAGAAACACTGTTAAACCCATATCCCATGCATAGGCATACACTATATTTATTTGGTTAGTGTTTCRGATTTCATGGATATTTTAAACTAACTAGCATATCCTTGTCATCATTAACATGTGCTCAGTGATTATGATGCTTCTACAGTGTTACTTTTCATCCTTAATGCTTGAGCAAAACCTCAGCCCTTTAGGGGGAATCTAAGCATTTCTCAAAGCAGAAAATGTTGTTATCAGCACCAGTTAATACATAAAATTTCACCATCATTTACTGTGGAAGCACAGGAAAAATAATTTAATAAAATAAATTATTTTACTTTCTCAAAAAAACCCSTTTTTGTTTGATTGTGAAACAGAGAGGAAAGAAAGAGTGAAGAAAAGCTCAATAAACAGCCATTTTATTACTGTTGCTAGAAATAAAATAAGGGTAAGGGAGACTTGGCTACTGTTTTATTGTAGCCGTGAATTCACTTCTTTCGTTTAAGTGTCTGTCACATTAGTAGAAAAATACAGATCACTCTGAAGTGTGTACACTGGCAGTGACTATGCCCATTTTTCATTTTAAATAACTTTCAGCTATTCTTGCCTTTCCACAGTAGGAGGTGGCAGGCTGGTATAGGAAGGGGTGCAGAATGAAAGCAGCATCTTTTCGTGGGCTTTAGGTGAGAATTTGGCACAAGTACCTCACTGTGGCTTTGCTCAGTTCACTCTGTAATACATTCTCAGTTTAATTGAAAGAATTAAAATGGAAAGAATTAGCTTGAATATATGTGCTTTATTTAATACTGCCACAACATGTTAAACCTAATAACAAACAAAATTATTCCCAAATCRCTTCTCACTATTGAATGTGTGTTTTGTGAACTGAAATGAATTAACTATGAAGCTACTTTGCATCAGTGTTTTTGTATATCAAACATTTCTCTCTCTACCCCAGTACTGAAATGATGGCTTATAAGTCATTCCTAGTAGATATGTGCAAGTTTAGCTGGATTAGTTGAAGATTGGAGCAACTTTAAAGTGGGCTTGTGAAATAATTTGTTTATAATAAATATGATGTTTACACCATAAACAGTAATAAGCTTTTATTTAATACATGTACATGAGAGAGGAACTTGRAAAAGGCCTTCWRGACATAGGAGMCATGTAGGAATTAGGATAGAAATGAACTCAATAATTAAATCTTAGGATAAAATTCTTCCTGTGAGGGTGGTGAGGCACTGGAATGGATTGCTCAGAGAAGCTGTGCATGCCCCATACCTGGAAGTGTTCAAGGCCAGGTTGGCTGGAGCTTGGAGCAGTCTRGTCTCRTGGAAGGTGTCCCTGCCCATGGCAGAGGGGTTGGAATTAGGYGATCATTAAATGTCCCTTCCAACCCTAACCATCCTATTGTTCAAAACACTACCAACTGTAAGGAAAAGAAGCAGAAAATGGCAAAAACGGACTTTAAAGTTATATTAAAATGTCAAAGAAGGGCGTCAGTAGCATAATGGTGGTGACTATCCCTATAATGAGCCATCAGGGAAGGAACATGCACCCATAGCATTTGTCTTTTTAGGTATAGACTTGCCTTCATGAGAAATGTTTTACGTTACGAACTCAGTGCTTGACTGTGAGCTGGTGTATTTTTTAACACACTCTGTATCTTTCCATATTCTGTATCTCTCTGTGGAAATATTTCTGTACTTCCCTCCACCCCAGTTCAGTAATAACAACCCAGACAACTCTGGGTTTCTTGGTTAGTTCTGGCTATTATATCTCTTTGGATTTGTGGATTATATTGCTTTGGATTTACAGGAAAATGCTGTGTTCTGGTGTTACAAATACAGGTTTTCTAAAAGATAGCCACCAGCTCTCAGCCACAGCCCACTACTCTTATCCTCTTTATTAATTCAAAGTCATGTAAGCAAGACAGAATTATTAGACCACCTTTTTTTCTGAATGCCACTTTCTGTGAAAAGTGGTCCCTGAACAAACAACAGATTTTAGGGCTTGATTAAAGCCTGTTTCTGAGAATGACATCTGAGATCTTCCTTAAAGTACCAGTTCCTTCCAAGGATTACCAACCCTTTCCCGGAAGAAGAGGGAAAGTCAACATTTTTTCTGACCTGAGTTTTTTTAGCCTCAGTTCCAGCTGGTGGCTCAGGTTTTGTTGTTCTCCATTAGACTAAACAGATCTTTGGCATCTGACAGTTTTCCTTGAACTTTACTTTCATGGCATRTTTTATAGAGAATTATTGTTGCTGTATACTGTCTGGCTATGTTCTACAGTAAGTTGATGACACAAACCCTARTGCTTTAGTATTGTTRTTATAATGGGGATCTGGCATGGCAYAGACCAATCTACACCCATATATACGTATTCACTTTTTTTTTCTTCAAAGTCTTTCCGTTACAATATGATGATTTTCGTGTATATTTCTAAGTTTTTAGTGTCTTTGAGCCCTGATTCATAGCCCTGCTCTTTGTCTTGCCCACTCTGTAGCTGCTGACAGACTTTGGTTCAGGAGTTTGGGCTTGGGCTGCTGGTGGGAAATCCTCAAGGGGACTGAACTTTGTTGAAAGGCTATCTGAATTAAATTATTTATAATGAGCATGCCTGGCAATTAGGTAGTGCTAACCACTGGCTGGGGGTGTGAAATGAATACATTATATTAAAATAAGGGGAAGAAGTCACGATGTTTGTGCAGCAAGCACCGTTTGCCAATCCATGGTATTTACATTCTGTACCTCTTTCACTTAAATGTTTATACCTTAACAGATTTTTTCTCAAGATTGAGGGACTGCCTGATGTAATAGCAGGTAATCTGAGCATCAACTGATTACCAGGCCTGCTTGAATTACTATATGCTATTACAGTATTTTAGGAACCTGTAATATCCACCATTACTTTCTCTTGTGAGAGTCCTTAGACTGACTCGCCGTTGCCATTTTTCCCTCTTCGGCAAATAAATATCGAAGTGTATCCAATACAACCAGCAGAGTGTAACCACAGTGTATGAATTTTTTTGCACAGATAATTAAAGCCCAATGTTCTCCACTGTAACAATTACAAGTACTTGAGAAAACAATGACAAGGTCATCCCGCGAATGCAGCCATCAATCAGGGAATTCTCTGCCTTAATAAAACAATAACTCACTGGTTTAGAAACCAAAGTACAAAGGAAGCGACAACAAAATTGTTTCCTTGGACATATGTTCCCTTAACCACATAAATGTGGAGCAATAGCACATATAGTATGTTTAGCTAATTAAGACCAATTTCTCCTATCTGCCCCAGGTACCTTAAGTTGTGACTAAACCTTTAGGTCGAAATAGAAAAGGCTGCTTGGATTGTGTGGGTACACGTGGGGGAGTCTCTCTTTTCCTTTGGGAATGATGTGATGGCACAGGTTCTCTATGGACAGCCCAGGGCAGTGCGTGCTGTGCTTCCCCAGCAGCACCCGCAGCACACAGAGTTGCACTCTTGGGTCTGTACAGATGGGACTCAGTTGTCCAGCATCACCTACTGCCACACAGTTGCACACAAATCGATGCTCAGGGGTGGCCTTGGATTGGGAAGGGAGATTTGTGAGTTTATTTAGTGCCATGGTCTGGGATCAGGATCTGCCTTTCTGTATTCTGAATAGACTGTGGCCAGTGAGTCACGCTGGGTGATGTACGACAGGGACCTGGGTGCCATCACAGGGATTTGTATCCTGGGCTTTTCCTTTTCTTGGCTCAGTGTGGACACTTCAGCTGCACCTCTCCTGCCCTTGAAGCGAGCTCCCTGGGCTGTCCATAGTGCCTGAGTCTGTTCTGGAAGGACACACAAGAACTGCAGAACATCTTAGAAGTGAAGCTTAAAAAAACCAGCTGAGTATCACTTTATTCAGTTGGGAGTAGACTGATCCATAGGCTAATGGATGTGTTGAAGGGCAACTATTGCACAGGTAAGGGAAACATCCATTTTTCTGTTGATGGAGGTTGCTGACTGCCACTGAACTGCGTTTCAAAACAGTATCAACATGAGTTACCTCCTGATAGCCATGGTGAAATGTACCATCCCTGTACGGAACTTTTTAATTTGTAAGTTTACTTTTGAAATGATTTTTCATTTTGAGAAGCTGGTATTGTCTTATATAAAATAGAAACAAGGGGAAATACAATGAAACATTTAATTTGAACCAAAGCACTTGTGAGGTGTGACTCACAATATGTGTGTTAATCAGTTAATAATACACAGTTCCCACCTTCACTTCCCACATTTCAGCCTTGACCTCACACAGAACTAGAGAATTTTCTCATGGACTTCCTTGCAAGGGGTCAGGCTGAGGGTTTGCTGCTAGAAAAGCTCGTGTACAAACTTATAACTTCCACTGCTTGAGTACAGGCTAAAAAGTGAAGAAYGTGATTATGAAAGGGAAGTCTGGTGTCTTTTATGTAACTATTGCAGAATTAATTGATGTTTTTAATTTATTTTTATGAATGTAATTATAAACTGATATCTCAGAGACTGAAAGCTGCTTTTATGTTATATACAAGTAGCTACAAAGGTAATTTTGCAGGCTTCTATGTTCAATCATTTGCATTTATACTCATTACTGCATACTTACGGCAGAACTGAAGTGCAGAACTGTATTTCTAAGGCAACAGTAATTTTTTCAGACACTAATTAAGCCTATTAAAAGTACAGATCTTCTCAAGCTCGCATTCACAGAATAAAGGCATCAAAGCAGCAATTTGGCATGTTGGATAGGAAATTATTACTTTTTTCCCCACAGTTTTATGTCTTGCATTTGCAAATATATCTTCTTGAACTACTCAAGGCCAAATTCAATGAGACTCTCCTGGGACTGGACATGGTGAAGTTGAAGAGGGGCACAGAGAGCCAGGGCTGTTGTGATGGATCAGCTGTGTGATGACCTTGGCTTTACAAGCTCTCCTCAGCTCCACAGACACTTGAAGTGCTGTGTTTGTTCCAGGAACTCTTACCTCACCATATTCTTCATGGCTCTGTGAGAATATTTTCCCCTACAGAAGCCACAAAAGAGTTCAAGAAGGGCTTTAACTCTCCTTTTGGGGAGCCAAGAGCTGCTGACTTCACAAGGTCCGTCAAAAACACGGGCTCGCAGTGCACAGCCAGAGTGGCCGTAGGTACTGGTGTCCTATTCCCAGAGKCTGTCCCAGCCCTGAGGAACTGGAATGTCATTAATAGCCCACTGTTATTTTTTGGCGAGCCGCTGAACTACTGGCTGCATCTATATTTAGTGGTGGTGTAACTTAAATCAAAGCCCTGACGTTACTAACAGCATCGTGGACATTTAATTGGATTTGAGAAACACACTCTGGGCCAGCCTCTCTTCTCAGTTACACCTGGGCAGCTCTGCTAGGGCACGTGGGTTTGTCTTCTGGTTTTCAGAGCTGGGTTTGACCATATAAATGTCATTCAGCTCCAAGTAAACTCAGATTTTAAAAATGCACTGTCAGGTTTAATGTGGGGACAGTAGTGGGAACTGTGGCCTGTGGATTAGAACTGTGCATCCAAAATGTAGGCTTATAGGATCATAGGATAATTCAGGTTAGAAGGGACCTTACAAGGTGTCTAGTCCTACCTCCTGATCAAAGCATGGTCATATCTGACCAGTTTACTCACAGCTTTATCACAGTTTGTTTTGAAAACCCCCAAGGATGGAGGTACATTCTCCCCTGCTTGACTGTCCCTGTGAAAAGGTTCCTGATTGTTTCCAGTCTATCTTGTCTCATCTTGTGCTTCTTTTGTCTCATCCTCCCACCATGAAATTCTATAAAGCATCCAGCTCCATCATTTTGGTGACCTCACGGTACTGGAAAGCCTATAATTCACACCAATCCCAAAGCACAGATGGAGATCACATCTAGCCTCCCTTTCCCACAAAAGGTTGGACTTGAACCACATGATCTTTTGAAGTCCCTTCCAGCCTGGTCAGTTCAATGACTGTTTAATCTGTTAATTCTCTTTTGCAAGCTCTTTCAAGGTAGCAGGTGCCCCTCCCTCTCCTCTATTTCACTCCTACTTTCTCCAGGTCCAAGTGACTCCTTTCTGAAAGTCCCGTCCAAGGTCAGGCAGAACTGCTGTGGAGGTGGAGAGCTGCTTCCAAGTGGGACTCTGAAACTCCAGAAGGGATATTTCCAGTTTCCCTGTATATGCCTCTCCTCRAAGTTGTTTTTCAGGTATTTTGGGACTAGTCTAAGTGTCGTAAACACACACAATTCTTGCAGATTTTTATATGATCTTCCCCAGCTGAAACTGGAGTGAAAACTTGGGGATGAAGGTCTCAGCTCAGCAAAGCCTTTAAGATGCTCCAAATTGCTTTGCAGGGTAGRGATAGGCTGAAGTATCCACTCTGAGCGAAAACCTGCATTTCAATACTTCACCAGCGTGTGCTGTAAACCCATGGACTGTGAGTGTGCAGGCTGTGTCATAATKTGGGTTTGTTTCCTGTGTTATAAGAGAAGGAAAAAAAAACTTACTGCTTTTTAAATTTAGATTATTGTTATTATAAMAGACCACCTTGGAGAAGGTTTCTTTTTGTTATAAAAGTGTCAACTCTTTACCTAGATAAGAACATCAATTGTTTATGACTTTTTCTCTGACAAATAGAAGAAGAATTTCCCACTATCTTGGAAATTAGTGATCTTCTTTGTCCTGAGGTTCACTGACCTCCGTGTCATAACCCTGACTATATTTCCAAAATGTTCTTGCCTTTCACAGAAGAAATCTGTAGCACAGAGACAGAACCAGCTTTTCACAATTCACGGTAAAAAAAAAAAAAAGAAAAGATGCTGCTGTTGTGACAGAACAGATGCTATATAGAAAGGATTGCTTACAGATACATTGTAAGTTAATCACATCTTTTCTAAAGTATATTGAAAAATTCTCGTTAATGTCTGAAATGAAATACTTACGATTACAGGAAATGAAATTACTTACAACATTTTTTTCACAGCCTCTCACTCTCAACACACACTCCTTTTCTCTCGCACATACACACACATAACTATTGTTAATTAAGACTGTCTCCATTATGGGGCTAATTAACAATTAGCATAAACATAATTAGCTGGTGTTGACATTTAACTCATTACATTGTTTAAATAATTTTCAGAAATTGCCCTTAGTGGCATTCTGTCATACTGAAATAATGGCAGCACTTTGTCATGTAAATTAAATGACATTTGTGTTGTTTCCTCTCTAACTCATGCATGGAAGTTGTTTTTTTTTTTTAATTTGAGCTTCATTCAGTTCAGAATCCAAGGTGATTCCTAAAACTTGAGCTACAACATATAGGCCCCTTGCCTACYCTCCATAAGTAGCCTGAACATTTGGGGACCTGCATTCTTTTACTTCTGGAAGACCAGTGATCTCTCTGTGCAGATTCCCTGTTCCCTGAGTGCTCTCCACAGGCTTGATAATGGGTATTGATTGGTAGGTGATCAGTTCCATGGCAGAGGAYGGAGAAGGAAGGGCAGCCTTCAAATGTGGAGTTGGGACTTGCTTTTTGCTCTGGGCTGTGTGCCCAGAAACCACCTGTGCCCAGAAACCAGCAGTGTGGGCAGGTGAGGGAGGGGATCCTGCCCCTCTGCCCTTGTGAGACCCCATCTGCAGTGCTGTGTCCACCTCTGGGGTCCTCAGCATGGGAAAGACATGGACCTGTTAAAACAGGTTCAGAGGAGGCCACAAAGATGCTCAGAGGGCTGGAGCATCTCTGCTATGGAACAGGCTGGGAGAGGTGGGGTTGTTCAGCCTGGAGCAGAGAAAGCTCCTTATTGTGGCCTTCCAGTATTTAAAGTGGGCCTATAAGAAAGATGGGGACAGACTTTTTAGGAAGGCCTGTTGAGATAGGTCAAAGGATAGTGGTTTTAAAATAAAGGAGGGTAGATACAGAATAAAGAAAAAAATGTATGATGAAACACTGGAAAACATTGCTTAGAGAATCTGTGGCTGCCTCATCTTTGGAAACACTCAAGGTCAGGCTGGATGGGGCCTTGAGCAATCTAGTCTAGTGGAAGGTGTCCCTGGTCTTCRCAGTAGATGATTGCTAAATGTTCCTTCCAACACAAACCATTCCATGATTCTGTGATCTGTGGGCCAGTCACTCCATGGCTGGTGACTCGGCTCCCTGTCTGTGGGACAGCACCTGGTGCCCCTGGCCAGAGGAGTGACACGAGGGTACAAGCCTTTAGTGACACACTGATATTGAGGCAAAGAGGATGACACCCACATGTTTGTCTGTTCTCCAGAGCAGTGAAAAACCTGTTCTACATACAGTCCATGTACATGACTTTGAAGTGTAACATTTCCAACAAAACATCAGTGGGTCACAAGACTTTCAGTGTCCCCATGAGCTGACTGGAACAGTGTTTGCATGGACTATGACTAATACAATGAGGAGAGAGGCAGGTTGACATAGGTTAAAACTTCAATGATTATTCCCACTGTACTGTGTTGTGCCACACAGTGGGAGTTGTGACAGTTGAAGGAGAAATGGCATTTTCTGTAATATACACCATTCTGGGATCCTTCAACTCCTAGTAGATCCTTTTAATGCAAATGGCTGAGGAGGCTGTTCTATATTGTGGTGTTCTGTGTTAATGGAAAAGCGGAAAAGGGAAAGATGACCAAGAAATGGGCTCAAAGAAACATGGATATACAGCTGAAAGATCAGGAAGTTGCTGAGGACCAGCAGTATGAGCATTTAGAGTGAACACGAGCAGCCTTTAATCAGGGACTCATCAGGCCAACATACTCCTTAATCAGAGGTAATTCCTCTGGAGGCGTCCCCTGCGGAGGGCTGTCCATTACATTTCCATAGGACACGTCACTTACACTGCTGACAGCACATCCTTCAGCCAGAGGCATTGGAAGGATGAATTCCCTAATCAATGAACTCACCATCGGAAACTGGGTGATAAACCTGGGCTTTTTGGAGGCTCTGAGACCCACCTCCCATGGACTTGCCCTTTGCTGTTTTGATGTATTCCATGGAAAAATGGGAAGAATTTACTTATGCTGTATTTTCCCTTTCTTGATGTTAGCACAGCTCTTGTTGAAATTGTGTCTGAAC
>JACAXG010000056.1:1792961-1917961 GCA_018881555.1 Amblyornis subalaris
AGAAGAGTGAAGCACACAGAGGAAAATATCCCACTGAATAGGATCCAGAGGTCAGATTTCCCCATAAGGATTTAACTGGAAAAAAATTTCCCACAGGATCCTCATTATGGGATGGTTCATTATGGGATGGTTATGAGTGTTGTCATTGCCTCATGGTTTTATCTCCAGAGTTTTTGTCTGCAGGCAGCTCGGGGTTCCCTGGTTCCTCAGGTAGCTGCAGCCCTTTGGGATATGCATGTCCCCACTTCCTGATCATCCAGAACGTGGGAACTGTTGTGGTTTAACACCAAATCCACAAATCCACGCTCCCTTTTGAAGGAAACCAGGGATGCCCTGAGCTCGTCTACCCAGTGCTTGCCCACATGTCCTGTGGTCTRCACCTGGACACAGTTGTCCCAAGGACTTGCACAAAATTAAGTGGAAAATGTGTGGGAGAGCAGAGAACTGAGGCAGAAATCCCAAATCTGGGAAGAGTTCTGACCATTGGACCTTCTTTTTGGTTTTCACTATAAGAGCAGCGTACATCTGCAGCCTGGGATGAATGGATGTCCTTTGCAGGATTTTTCTTACTTGATTCAATTTCCATAACACTGGAACTTATATCAGAAGGATTGTGCTGGAAGAACAGCTGTGTGTCCTCTAGTTCCCCCATGTCACATGGCACTACTTGCTCTGATTAAATTAATAATTATTCTCCACTATCCCTGCACTTCCCAACCACTCCTGTTCACAACCCCACAAAATGCATGGGCAAAACCGCCCCTGCCTGCCCCGAGCCACTCATGTGGTGGAGGGGATTGGCTGTGTCAGTGCAGGGCTTGTTGTGTGCACAGGCTGGGGTTCTGCTCCACTCAGTGTCCTGCCCCACTCCCCTGCTCTGTGGTATTTCAAAGTGCTACCTAATGCCTTTCAAATTTAAGGAGTTTCAGAGTGTAATCTTCAGATCTGCCCCACTTTCTATTGATCTAGTTCCAGGTTGGTTACCAAGACTATTTTCTGGTTCCAGTTCACCTGTGCCCAATTGGATGGAAATTTCACAAGAATATTTGAACTTGTGAGATTACCACAAGTTTCTGCCAACTAATCTAGGAAAGTTTCTACCCTTTGGAGTTGGGAGTGTACTCTGAAGATGTTAGGGCCTTTGAATTTGAATCCTGGCTTTTAATTTGGTTTGCATGTGAGTTGAAACCACATCTCCTATTTAGATGTAAGATCATGAAGACTAGATTGTCATTCCTGGAATTAAGTAGTGATTAAAAGGTGAGGTCTTTGATCTTGTAGAACCGTTCATATTTGCCACTGRTTAAAACAGCCGTTTTTTTCTCTCCTGAAAAATACTAACTCCTTTACATGTTTTCCCCAATACAGTTGACAAGGGAGTCAAATGCTTGAAGAAATGCTGCAGAACAAAAATATTTTGCATTTTTTTTGACACATGCCTTGGTAAAGTCGTCGAGAAAATTAGCACAGTAATCGACACTTTTCTGCAACWACTGGGAGTAGTGGGAGCAGCCACATGCATCATTTTTTGAGTARTTTTTCAGCTTTGCTGTTCCTGGCCCCCCTTCCATGGGTGACTGGACTCTGGTAGCAGAGCTGACGTTTTCATTCCCTGGAAAAGCTCAGAACCTGGTTTTCATTTAAATGTGTAAAATTATCTGAGTTGTTTTCCTCTCGATAAGGTTTACAAGTGTCTGTATATCTTTAGTTTTAACAGAGGGCAGTTCAGTAGACAGTTTACGAAGTACTGGTCAGGGAGATAAATTACCTTGTAGAGCTGCACAATCACCATTCACAATCTCCTCAGTGACTTTATAGCCAATGATAGGATTTTTCAAGTTCATAGAAACTCATCAAAACACTTCCTGGTATTTTTTCCTTCTCCATCTAGCCGTTCTCACTTAAAGCATAATCTGTACTGCTCCTGCTAGGGAGTGAGGGTTTGGTTTGATGCCTTAGGGCTCGCTGAACATTTCTTTATTTCTGGCAGTTTCTTGGGATTTGTGAAGTGGAAATGGGAACATTTCAGGCAACTGCAGCACTTTGACACATTCCTTTCCCAGGGGTCATACCTAACCCCAAATGATGCTTTGTGTGTACCATGCAGTGTTGCTCTGTGGGGTTATCACCGGGCAAATGAGTGGTTTTAAACTTTCTCATGCTGCTTTTCTGAAGTCAAGATTCCATAGCTGTACCTTTGAAGCTCCCTAGTTCTTTTGGGTGGGTGGGTGCCACTTCAGTCCATAATTTGTTTACAACACGATTGGCACACAACCTCTCCCAGCAGAAGAGGGTGTGGAATACATGGAACAGCATCTGTGGTAGTGAGGAACTCCTTGAACCTCTTCTCCTCAGTTTCACAGGCTTTTTCTCATCAACATGGTACCTGGAAGATGTTGGAGACAGACTCTTCTTTTTCTGAACCACCAGGTTCTGTACCCCAGTCCCTGGTGGGGCTGCACTTGTCTGGAGCCAAAATCACCCCAAAGTAATGCAGGTTATGCTGGGTGATACCACTGATGGCTCCAGGGCATCCCCAAATGCCACTCAGGGACCAGCRTGGGGGCAATGGGAAAAGAAGGGAAGATGGAATACGGAAATTTTATCCTCCCTGTGGGTATGTATTTCTCCATTGTGTGATATGCCCATGGCTGCACAGCTGCTCACATCCACATTTGGGTTGGTTCTGTGCTTTCCACTGTTGATAAACCCCTGTCTCTGTCCCTGCACAGCTCCAGGGAGGTTTGCTGAAGCAACAGTACAACAAATGCAGGTGTGGTTGTGGGTGCTGAGTGGGCACCTGTTTTCTGCCAGAATGAGAACATGTGACTTCCAGAGTCTCCTCTTCCAGGGCAGGGGTTAAGAATTGATTCACATAAGAGCAGGCCCAAGTACTACCCTATTATAAGACCTCCCAAATGATGCTGGTGAACGGTCTCAATTTTTGAATTGATTTTTCCCCCACTTATTTTCTGACTCAGAGCAACCTCCTGTTCTAAACAGGCAGCACATTTACCCTGAGTGATGCTTCCTGCATCCAGGGCAGCTCCCCTCTGACAACACCACAGAAGGCATTGCCAGGAGCCTGTAATTAAGGGTGTTACCGGAGTTATTTGCTCCATTTCCAGGAGGCTCTGAACTGGTGGTCAGGAAGAAACTAGAAACATCTGCGGGCTCTAATGAGGCAGGTTTGAAGTGATGAGGATGTCCCATTTTTTCCCCTCCTCCACAGGGGGAAATGAGAGAGCCTGATGTTAGATAGGAGAAGACATGGACTCAATGAAAGAGAAGTTGTTCAAGCTGCATATACATGTACACATATATACATGATGTATTTGAGGTTTCACTGGAGTGCTTTTCTTKGAAAGAAGGTAAGCTTTCACTGCTAAGCTTTTCTTACCTTTTTTTTTTTTTTGGCTGGTGTTGCTGTTCACTCCAGTCCAGTAGAAAAGGCTGTGTGAACAGAGACACTGTAAGCTTAGCTCTGGGATAAGGCCATTCAGCAAGATTTGGCCCGTACCAACAGCTGCCTGAAGACCAACAGTGAGTTCCCTGAGAAGATGGTAGCCCTTGGTTTTGGGGGGATTAGATCAGTCATTAGAAGCTCTTAATTAACCCTATCCTTTTTCCAGGCCTTTTATGTCTCACTTTCAAAATGTTGCTTCCTTTCCTTCTTGAAGGGATTTGTTTCCTTTGTCATTTAGTTCCTGGGGAAAAGGGGACATCGTGTAATGGTTTTGGTTGTGTACTTTGAACCCTTCACTGGGACTGTGACCAAATGAAGTCTTGATGGTTACTACATGTACCTAGGCATTTGTAGGACTCCTTGGAGCTCTGTCTGTGGCCTGATCCTGCTTGCTGTGACTGATGGCAGCCCTCSTGCCCTTCTGAGGTTCTGTATCCATGCTCCAGCAGCAGCAGCAGTAAGGAAGGCTGAGTTGTGAGCTTATGGAGGGGATGGATGCTGCAGGTGTTGTCCTGATCTCGGCTCCTGGTACTAGTGGGGGTCTGAAAGGTTATTTTCTTTCCCTGTGTATCTTTTTCTTCCCAGATTTTTTGTATTAGACGGCAAACAGTATGCAGAAGGAACTTGCAATGGTTTTCAAGGTCTTTCAAGTGTTTTCTTCTGTGATGCGTGTCTGATCAACTCCATGCAATGCCCAAGGCAGGAGAGGGCAGACAGGCTCTTGCTTGGTGCACTTGTGTGCTCCAGACCAAGGTGGCTGTGTCTCAGTGGAGATTTCAGTTTTGAAATTTTGCCTGTGAGATCACAGGTGGCAGCTTAGTAAAAATCATTTGAACACCTGTAACCTGCCATGTCAAAACCTGAATACAAATAATTGCCCAGATTCCACTAACTGATGCTAAATAGAAAGAAAAATAATGCAGGAGAAAAACCCTCCTAGAAACAATCAATAAATTAAAGATGCTTGGGGATATAAATTCAGCAGTTAAATGAGATTCTAATGAAGATGGGAGTTTAATGGTGAGTACTCTCATTACATTGTTTTAAAAACTCTGTTTGATGTAGATTTGGTACTGGTAGAAGGGAGACAGCCCTGTGACAAACATCCATGAGAACAAAAGTTGTTCTTGCATATGAGCACAACTACTGCCGTTTATTGTTGAGCAGCTTTGCTTCCCCATTTCTGCAAGTTGTTGCAARATCTGGGGGAAATTGCAGAGCAGTTAATTAAAAAACAACTAATGACTGTTCCACAGGGTCAGTTTGCTTCTCGGAGCCTAAAATGTGCAGGATATTAACACATGTATCATTTTTTTGACACTGGAGGACAATTGCAGAGTCCAGCCACACTGCTACTGTTTTTAAAGYAGAACTTAATTAACTAGGGATGGGCTGAGCAGGTTTGTCTGGAAACAGGTGTTGGGCTTCCAAAGGATGGAGCTGCTAAGATATTGCCCGGCTTCAAATTAATCTGTTTCCCAACTCATCTCAGCCCTGGTGAGCCCCAGGGTGCTGCTACTGCCCCATTCCTGCCGTGAGCCCCACAGCCAGGTGTCACCCCCATCTCCCAGCTCCAATGATGTTTCGCTGAAGCTGCTCTGGACAGCTGCCTTAGGATGAGATGAATTATGTCTCCCAAATTCCCACTTCTCACTGCAGCCTGGATAACAGCTTAGACTGACAAATCCAGCATTTGCAGCCAAGTAAGACAACCGGGAGTGGAATTTCTTTTTTTGCAGCCCGCTTGTGCTTTGACTGGACCAACGGTGCTCTTGGACAGAAAAAATATATCAAATTCCACTTCTGCACGTGCTCCAGCCCCACAGTGGCTGGGAAGAGGTGGCTGGTGAATGCCCCTGCTCTGCCTCTACACCGCCAATGCATTTTTCTCGTGTCAGTGTGGAATTTGGTGAACGCAATTATTTTCTTTTATCTCGCACTTAGGTTTAAACTGCATCTCTGCTGGTACGTGCCCTGTTTTGATTAATATTAAACTTCCAGATCATCCTTTTGAATTGGAGCAATTTCTTACAACAAATAGACCGGAGAGCCAGATTTTTGAGTGATTAGTAGCAGGCTGAGAGCGGTGGATGCTTGGGGAGCTTAACGATTCATGGCCAGATTCATTCACCATGGTTAGAGTGGTGGGCATGTCACAGCTGCGATTCCTCTGGCAAAACCTCAGCCTGAAATGATTTTAAATCAGGAGTTGAGTTTTCCATCCCACTTCTTTCCAGGTTGACTGACTTGCTGAGAGGGGGGAGGAGAGCCATCCTCCCATCCCAGAATGTACTGAAAAAAATCTGATTGTGAGAACCTGCTGCACTGAAAATCTATTGTTCCCTTTTTTCTAAATTTGGGCACAAAGGGGAAAAAATCCACTGGCTCCAGATTGTTGATCCCAGGGATGCCTGTCCAGATGCCGTGCAGGGTAGGGGACAGACGTGGATGTGGTATGGTTGTGTTTGGTCCTGGGCTGCTTGGGTTTTTGTGCAGGTGAGATGCTAAATGAGGGGTGGAAAAAATTGGCCAAGAGAGGTAAATTGTAGATGTCACATGAGCTGATCCAACACGAGGAGGAAGAGGAAGCCTCCACCAATTCCATGTGTAATCTGTTTGGCACTGGTGGCAGTTCTGACTCAGGGATTTTTAGTGACACAGCAGTGAGTCTTTGTGACTTCCACTCAAACACACCTGACAGAACCTTAGGCCTGAATTCCAGGAATGCCTTAGGCAGACGAAATATTGCTATAATGCCAATGTGTCTAGTCGAGCACATAGAGTACTGGACTAGTTCTCTGGGCTGGATCACCAAATACAGAATGCAGAATTGAAGACAGTGTTTATAGCCAAATGGACACTGAAGCCTTTTATTTTTTTTCCCTGTCAATGCACAAATGAATTACCATCAGTATGTGCAAAAGGTGGATTTCCCATGCAAAATGTGTTCACACCCTGTGTGGTGGCCAAGCTATGGGGAGTCAGATAGTCAAGATCACTGACTGTGCAGGAAGGCAATAGCAATGCTTATGGGCCAGGAACTCTTTTTTTTTAATGACCAAGAAATACACACTTAGGTGAAGAATCCGGTTTTTTTCAAGGTTGGTGTTTTTGGCCCTCAATGTTTTTCCATTGCTTCTGAGTTGAATAAGGTCAGGAATTCAGCTGGGATACGGATCTAGATATTCTAGAGTGTTTTAGGGCAACAAGTACTCAGTGCCTTTGATGGAGGAGACCTCGTGATGGGCCCTTTGAATCACTGGAGAAGTCACTGCTGTTGCTAATCTTGTGGAGTGCTGAGCACTTGGTGAATAGGAATTCTGGGGTTTGGTGTTTCTGGAGCATGGGCCCAAGGCCCGGGCACTCTGTTATTAGAGCTCAGATATTGCTTTAAAATGTTGAACGTTGATGGTGCATTGTATCTTGCTGTGGAAAAGGTCAGCCCTGTTATTTGTAGAGGGAGGGTTGCCTTTTCTTCATGGCTGGCTGACTTTTTGGGCTACATGGTGTAATTTATAACTACTTATTGTTTTCAGACACTGGGCTGAGGATATTTTGTGTGTGAAATTTAAAATTCATGCCACTGTAGTTGAACACATGAAACAGAATTCTTTTGTCTGGTGGGAGACAGAGGTGCCTGGTGTTATCACCCCAGGCTTTCTTTTCAGTTAGAGGGGAGAAAAATAAGGACTTGTAGGGCATAAACTACATTATCCTAAAAGCTGTCCAAAATATTTCAGATGCACCAAGCCCCCATCATACAGAGAGAAATGGATACTGGCAGTACAGAGAGATTGTCATATCTCATGTGGTAGAATTAATGTTGCAATGTTGGAGGTAGCCTGTGGTAACTCCTATTTCCTGGTGTCTCTGTTTTCTGCTCAGCTTGTGTAAAACCAAGGARCTGGTGTCAATGTGCATGAAAATTAAGAACCTACTTAGTGAGGGATTTGGATGCTAGAGCAGTTTTCTTAAAATGGCTCACCTGCTTGTCACAGTGAAGTCAGCTGCCTAAAACCATGAAGGAATGTAAATTCCTTACTAAATGCAAAACAATCTATCATATTTTTGGATTGTCAGACCCAGAATTTACAATTCCATGCAGAGTTGGTTCAAAACTACCCGGAAATACATTAGTTGTCATGGCCCATTTCTTCAGGACACCTCTAGCTTTGAGGAGCTGGCTTTTTAAACTGGCTCCAGGTGTTGTTTGGTGTTGACATGAGTGAATGAGATGAGGCCCTCTTATGCCAGTCACTGTGCAAATCCAATTTAAGTGTTCTTATTCACCTGAAGAACTTGTAGTTTAGTTGCTAAATTGTGCTACCTCCTCTCAGGTGGTCGTAGAGAGTGATAAGGTCTCCTCCGAGCCTCCTTTTCTCCAGGCTAAACACCCTCAGCTGCTCCTCAGCAGACTTGTGCTCCAGACCCATCACCAGCGCCTTCCCTCCTCTGGATGTGCTCCAACACCTCAGTGCGTGTCTTGTAGTGAGGGGAGTGAATCTGAGTCACTTTGTGGGACCAGTCTCTGACTGTGGAGGTATGTGTGGGTTTTTGTTATGGAAAAATAAGTATTTACCCGTTTTTCAGAGGAGGGACCAGAGTCTTGTATCAGAGAAGCAGAGTGGCAAAATGAAACATAGACTTCATCCTCTTCTCGTCACTAGTTAAATAAAACACGGAGCAATTATCACCAACCAAGTCTTTGAGAAAAACAGGCACTGCTGTTAAACCTGATACTCTCCAAGGCTTTAAATTCATCACAAGTGACTGTGAGGAATACCTATTGACTAATTAATTTTCTTGTCTGACAGACAGCCTTTGAAGTCCCATGAAGTATAGATAAAGTGTGTGTACGTGAGTGGCAGGTGGAGAAACATCACAAATCACATTCTCAACACACAAGACTTCACCTACTACTCTGCTATAGCTGTGTGATTTCACTACCTCCCAGTAGCTGCTGTTTGTCCAGATGTCAGGCAGGTGCTGGTGAACTGGCCAGATGTGAACCATCCAGGAGGAGAAAGGAGCACAGAAGTTTGTGTTAACCCTTCCTAGCCCAAAGAGTATGTGCCCAAGTGATCCTGCCTGAGGAGGAAGATTGGTGGGATCACCATGGGAGGAAACAATCCCATGATCAAACAGCAATGGACCAGACTGGATATTAAAAGTTGTTCTTTCAGGAATGGATTGGAGGAGATGCACAGTTTATTAATAGTAGTCCATGGAAAATTCTATCTAAAAATATTTGAATGGGCTTTAGAGAGAGGACACATCAGAAGACCACACTTCCAGTAACAGTCTGTTAAAGACTAAGTCCAGTGAAAGAGAACCACTATGATGGGACCATGCAATGGTGCACAAGTTGATATTAGTTTTCCCCTGGGTGTTCCTTCTTTCCCCTGCCTGTAGCTTGCTGGTAGCTGTGTTGAGATGAGCAAAATTTGGATCAAAAGTAGTGAGAGAAACAACTCAGGAAGGAGAAAAAAGAAAGTGAGGTAATATGAAGTGGTTGTTGGCACTTACTGCAATCTATTAGTGTCTTCACTGAGATTCTAGACTTTGATAGACAAATAGAAAAGGACCAACAGGAAGTCACAGACTTGAATTGTTGATACTGCTGAGGAGGGCTGTTTCTCTCTTGTTGCCTCCTCTGTGTGTGCAAGTGGAGTTTCACTTGTTTCTTTGTCCCCTATTAAGRTGGCTGCTGACATGGAGAGGGCTTTGCCTGTGCTGTTCCCATCCACTGTGTCCTTAACTAAACTGAGCAGTACAATACAGTTGCTTCCAGGTGTAATCTCAGTTAAACCTCAATGCCTTTCCCTTCTCATGGCCTTTGCTATCAGCACTCAAGAAAAACCACAAGGGGAGAATGAAAAAGAAACCAATTTTTATCACTAGAAATATTTCCCCTTTTGGCCACAGACTGAGACTGTTCTGACTCTAACTGGTCCTCCCTGGGGTTTGATAACAGTAGCTCACAGGAGGCTCTAGCTTATCTGAAGACCAAACAGTAAATTTCTCATTTCCGCTTAGTGGTGAGGTGTTTAATTGCTGCTTAGTTTTGCCAGTCAAGTAATTCACATTGACGTGCTAAAAGCAGCCACTAGCAGTTAAGCTTCCATCCAGGGGCTGCAGTGAACGATCCTGACATCTTTTTGCAGGCACCAGCTCTGCAGGCTGAGAGCATTCCAGTTTCTCCTCTCGAGTGGGCAAGCAATCTACAGAAAATTAAGTCTGAAAAGCCGTGAGAGGTTGTGAAAGGCAGCTTAAGGAGAGAGGCTCTATTGGGTGAAATTTCTTGTCCTGTACAGATTCAGGTTGAAAATTAAAGTGTTGCCACCTCACTGGTAATTTAGAAGAAGAAATATTGTTTAAATAGAGCGAGACAGGGTTGAACAGGGAACAGAGGATATTCAGTCCATAATATCCATGTGAGTTTATGTATTTATTGAACCGATGCTGTCCTTAAAGGTGTATTAAGTTATAGAGGTAGGTAAATATGGAGATGGCTCAGTGCAGAGTCTGTAACTCTGCTTAGTGGACTCAGTCCTCACTTGCACTGTAAATCAGGAGTAACCTTCCAAAGTCCAAACCCCCCCCACCTTGCATGGCCAGTTGCACTTTTTGGCAGTGGGTGTAAAATGATGCTGCAGGTTCAAAAYCATAGGGAGTTCTGACTCAGTAGCAATTTAAATCTGCCTTGTTCTCTGTGGAATAATTGTGGATTTGCAGCAAAGTAGCACAAACAAATAGTATTTTAAATATTTTTTTGTCTTGTCTGTTCTGATGGTCTGATACTGCCAGCCCTGTGTGGGAACTCCATGCACGAGATGTAGACTGCCCAGCATGTATCTGATTATATATAGATGCAGAGACAGATAAATAATTTATTTTCATGAATTAGAAATGACCAGATAACTCCATGAGTGGCAGAGCAGAGAAGAGCCAGAGTGAATGATGCCTGAGTGTCCCAAACAGGGGAACGTTTGCCACAACTTTTCAGACTGGCTGCTGTGCTGGMTGGGTTGTTACAGTTGTGCTGTTTGGGGGGTTTTGGCGGGTTGTCTGTGCATGGTTTTTTATGGTCACTGTAGACCTTGTAGCATGATGGATTATTAGGGAGTGATCACTGGGCTTGAGTTTCTTGGTGGATTACACCACCGTGGTTGTTGGAGCATTGCTTCAGCACCCGTGCAAAGAGCAGGCTTCATGGCTGCCACAGAGCTCAAGAAATAATTTGCTTATTTAAAATATGCAGTCAACTGATTAATATCTTAAGAGGTGCAATTGCTGTAATTGCAGACTAGATAATAGAAAGCTGCCACTCACGTTTAACACTGACACTCTTCTCCAGTTCAGATAATGCAAATAGACACTCAGAGATAAACCAAGAGCAGTAATAAAGCTGCCTGATAGACAGACTTCAGGTGTGAGGGTCCCTAGATGAAATTCATGTCTTAGAGAATTAARTAGCCACACAACTCCAGAAACTCATATTTTAGAAATGACTCTCAAACTCATTTCACCCAATGTGCAATCTGAGAGTAGTTGGAGAGGTGATATTCCCCTTGTCTTTCAGTAAATTAATATATGAGTTGAGAGGAAATGGTAGCATGGTCCACCTGAGAGAGCTATTACCTAAAGCAAAGTTTATTTATATATTTTTAGCTCCAAGTAGTTAATCTAATTAGCAGATTATTTATTTAAAAATCCTCTACCACTCTGCCAAAACAAAACAAATTTCCCCCAAGCCCCACACCACTTGGCTGAAACCCCTGGGTGGTTTTTCATACACAGCCCCCAGGTGTTTGCATTCATCCGAGTTTGATGTCTTCAAACTGAGAACCACAAACCAGAGAATCGATATCATCTACTGAGCACAGCGCAGTATAAACACAATCAATTAATTCCTTTATATGGAAAAGGAGCTGGAACTCAGCTCATCTCCTCTCTCAGGCAAATTACAGCGATAAGAGAGTTTCCCTGAACTGAAACCAGAAGCACCAGCTTTCTGCACACTTAACCTATAATTGTCTATAACATGCATGGAAGTAAGTGAGATGCAATTTTATTCACAAGAGTTCCATTATCTTTAACCAGCTTTTACATAATTTCCTTTGTATCTGATTGTTTTGTTTTAAAATATGTAAAATGTTTCCTTTCCACGCATATTTAGCCAAAAAGTAAAGAATTCAATATTATGGTCACAAAAATACTCCATTCACAGGAGCGTTAGCAGTGTGAATACTACAGCAAACATTTTATTAAATTGTAATACAGCYCACAGCAGTAAGAATAAAGATGACAGAAACCAGAGGAAAGAGGCCTTTTTGAATAAGCTGTTTAAAAAAACCCAACAGGTGCTTATCACTTTCACTTGAGACCAACATTTCAGATCTCAATCCTGTAATATGCTAAAGTTTGTAGAAATTCAAAGGAGTAAACACATCTCTGCGATCCTTATGAATGAAGTGCTGATGTGTCTTACGTAAAGCTATCCTCACCTTCCTGAGGGATGAAGATAGTCAGCAATGCACAGAATTGGGCAAGAAGAGCAGCCTTTCCAAACCTTTTGCCAGCAGGGAGAAGCAGCTCATCACATACATCCAAATGCCTCATTGGAGTAAGGACTCCAAGCTGGACACTTTGGTCCAAGGAAGAGGTGGACCAACCAGAAAGAGAATATAAGCACAGTAATAAAATTATCAAAAAACCCTTAGAATTTCAAATGCTAAAAGAATATTTGATTCTTTCATCTGTGTTAAACAGCACTAGTATAATCTTCAAATATTGCATATTAGGTCTTGTCGCAGGAGATGAGGAAATTTCTACTGCTGTGCTGTGGGCTCAAATTGCATTCAGTGTTGCCAATTAGGAAGACTTTATGAGTAAGGATGGTGAAATGCTGGAATATGAGGGCTAGGGAAGTATTGAGGTCTCTCTTGTTTGAGGTATTTAGTAAGTCAGGTAACCATCCATCAGGAATGCTGCAGCTGTATCTGACCCTGCTTTTGGAGAGCAGCAGAGAGCTGATGATTCTGTATGGTGCTGTCAAACCCTGATTTTCTGCAGTTCAGTGTGGGCATTTCAAGGCTGGTCACTGATACATAACTGGGTTTGGAATAAAAAAATACACCCCTRCCTCCCTGCTGAGCATCTCACGGGTGTGACACGACCTGGGAGCTGCACTCCTGCAGAGGCTGCTCTGCTGTTGGCACAGAGACCTCAAACATGTCTTGTGCCTGTTGGCTGTCTCTTCTCTGCTCCCTCGTGTGCTGGTGGCTCAGTCCCACCTGCTTTCAGGGCTTTAAATCTCTCCCAACCCTGTCCTCAGATTGCCTTGTTGTGTGCAGAATCTCTCTCTTTTGTAAATATTATTGTTTATTCAAGAACCGGTAGAATCTAAGGAAACCTATACTGAGCACAAAGACTATTTTTTTCACAGCTCTTAACTTGAAAAATCACCCTGGATGTGGCTTCTTTTCACCACCTCACCTGCAAATAGCAAGTTGCTGCCCAGCACATGAAGGTGTTACTGCTGTTTGGAGGGAAGATTTCCTAGCATATGATTGTTTAATGTCTGTGTCTTATTTTGGTTTTTTTTTTCATTTGAAACAGCTAGCCACTTAGCTGAAACGTTCCAGGGGTTATACTTTCTAGAGGCATAATCCCGAGAAGAAAAAAAAAATCCAGTTTATAAGATTAAAGTTTGCTGGATCTATGAACAATTGAAAGTGGATTTTAGATATGGAATATCAGTTAACCCTAACTGGCAGATCCTGGCCTGCYTAGATAGCACATGTAACATATGGTGGCATGTGTAACATACACCTCGAGTCTTCCTTGCTCCCAGCCAGAGCCTTCTGGTGGTCAAAGCCCCAACAGCCACATTGCTAAAACAGGCACAGGGATTTTCCTTTCATTGTGTCAAGGCACTGAAAGCTTTCCTATTTCCTTGTGCATGGCTGTATCAGGTACAACAGCTGTCAGCAGGTCAAACTGGATCCTGGAGCTGAGATACCAATGAGAATCACCTTYGTGCTTAGGTTTTCCTGTAGCACTTACTGTATTGCTTTTGTACCTTTAGAAACATCTTGTTGTAAAACCACCCAAGTTCAAGATTCACTCTCCCCAGCCACTCCTTAGCATCTTTAGGCCCCTCACTACAAGACACACATTGAGGTGCTGGAGTGTGTCCAGAGAAGGACAACAGGGCTGGGGAAGGGTCTGGACCACAAGTCTGATGAGGAGCAGCTGAGGGAGCTGGGGAGGCTCAGCCTGGAGAAAAGGAGGCTTTGGGAGACCATAATGCTCTCTAAAATTCCCTGGCAGCAGGATGTAGCCATTTGGGAGTTGGTCTCTTCTCCCACTAACAAGTGACAGGAAAAGGAGAGGTTGCCAGTGTGTCAGGCTGAAGCTCAGCTCACCCTGTTGTGTGCCTGGGCAAGGGATCCCCAAGCAGATTTGTCCTGAGGGTGCTTTAAGAAGTTGTGCTTAGCAGCATCGTGTCTTCCAAGACAGCTCAAGATTCAAAAATCTTTCAAGGTGTGGTGTAAATCCTTTTCTTCCTGACTGTTGCAGGTGTCTTGCTGGTCATCACTGCCATCTCTGTAGCCTGCACTGTCCGTGTCCGTAATTACATGCACTTGCATGTACCAGCATCAGTGAAATCCTGGGGACCTTCACTTATTTCCCTCCTGAACCTTGAATGTGCAGCACCTTGCACAGAGAAGTTCTGAGTCGTCACAAGCCTCAAGTGGGTAATGTTTATTTTCCCTCTGTCGCCTATTCCCCTTCTGGAAGAAGGAAGATCAATGGACTATTTTAGCTCACATGACCCCTGGGAATATAGGATGCTGCCAGAGTATTTTTTTAAGAAAGGAGGGGGGAAAAAACAGGAGGAAGAAATTAAAAAATCTAAAGGTTTAAATACAGCCTCTTCCATGACCCTTCTCCAAAACCAATATTTTCCTAATAAAATAATGCGTTGCTTGTATTTTATTTTCCCCATCAACAAGGACTGTGAGTTCATTTGTTTGTTTTACATTGGCTGCTCAGAACAGTGTAGCTCTATGAGGTTAAAGAGATCCTCCGAGAAAGATCCTATTGATTTTAATTACCGAGAAACAGCCCACAGGGACAAAAGGACTTTGGCTGTTTATTTAGCCATCGCTGTGCTGCAGTATTGTGTAAGGAGAGATCAAATCAGTTGCCCTCATTATTACAATAATAATAAGGCAGAAAAGGTGCCTCCGGGCCTCAGGATTTTTTTTTTTTTTGAGAGACAATAACCTCCACCACTCCTCCCACTAATAAAAGGCAGACTTGAGGAACAAGGAGCAATTACTATTCGTCAATATTAATTCAATTATGCTCCTGTTATTTATATTATGGAAAGGATTGTTTAATATTTTAGAAATATCCCAACCAAACCAGGGGCCACATCTGTTCTTTTACAGATTGATTTTTATCACTGCTAAATGCATGTTGAATGGTTTCTACCTCCTTTGGGCTGACGCTAAAGTTAATTAGTTATTCAGCACAAATCAGTGGTACAAAGATTGCTTATAAGAGTATCTGGGTTGAGAATACACCTACTTGTGTGTTAAACTGGAAGCCCTCCAGGGATCAGCAAGCATTGCTTGCCTGGGATCTCTTCCCACCCATTCTGGACTAATCCCAAGCCAGGTTTATGGTGGTCTTGAGAGAACAAAAATCAGTTTGTTCTGCTTATGCTATTTGCTGATTTTATTTTCTTGGAGCCTGCACCTCTGACTTGGTCTCTGCTCTGTCACTCGGCATGTGTTCCCTCACGAGAATTCTGTATKTCCTCATGGGTGTTCTCTTGCTTAATTACTTTTTAATGAACCCGTGATACTTTTGGCCACAAGTGCCCAAACAGTCAAATTACGGTGCTTCATGTGGAATCAGATCTGTGTCTCAGATCTCACCTGTGCCTTAAAGAAATATTCTGGCCCATATTCTTGTTGGCACTGATCTCATAAAACTCTTCTTGAGCGACCCAAGAGTATCCATCCAGCAGATGGTTGTATGCAGGGGCTGGTTGTATAAAAGCCAGTTTTAACATAGAAACGAGCAAAGCTGCAAACAGCTGCTGAAGATGGAATTGATCTTTCCAACGTCATGGCCAGCCAGTGCATAGATGCACGTTGTTATTGGTATGGAAAAAATAATGGAGCTGCAAGTCGTTGAAATGAAGCTGTAACTTATCTGTGATCTGTGAGAGCCCTGTGCCTGTGAAGGACTCTGCAGATGGGCTTTAAAGAGAGGCCAGGGACAAGCCATGGTGCACCATTTGCAGCCTTCTGTGTGAAAGGCAAGGCAGAAGTTGACTCACTGCTTGTGCACCAGCCCAGCAACTGACTTCACGCTTTAGGATTTTCTTTATTTTCCTTTAAATCATGGCACTAGGAAAGGATTTCCTGGTTCTTGTTCTGCTTCAGCTGAAGCTTTTTTTTAACTTCAGAAAGTGTCACAAGTGGTTTTAGCTGTCTGAGTCATCCTCTGGGCCACCAAATCTGTGATTCACTGACTACCCTTGTGACTAATAGAGATCCTAAGTGTTTCAAGCAGAGAGGTTTCAGCTGGTAAGGTTAATGCAGCACAGCACTGAGCAGGTGTTGCAGGTCAATCCCTTGCTTAAATAATATGTTGTGCTGCTGATGGTGCTTCCTTAAATATCCAAAGATTGTGTAGATTTGGCTGGAAGGCTACAAGAGGGCATGTTTCTGAGCTGAGAGCTGCAGCATTGCCCCAGGATGTGGGAAAATGTTCCAGCTACAGGAGCTTTCCCAGTGGCTTGCTTCTACAAGATGGGTTAAAACAGTTGACTCAAATACTTTACCTTTTTGTCCATGTACCAGGTTACTGTTTGACTACTTCTCAAAATGAAATACATCAACTCAGCTAGATTAGCTGAATTTAACTGTTGAGTCTGTTCCTGACTGGTAGGAGCCAATGTTGATAGTGAGGGTGGGAAGTAGCACAAATGGATTTAGAAAGATGATGAGCAGCCAATAACAAAAAGCCTAAGATGGTTTAAAAATTGTGTTTTAGGTCTTTAGTTGCATCCCAGGCTTGAAGACTGCATTTTTCATGCTTTCAGTTTTTCCAGCAAGAAAGTGTACTAGGGACATATATCGTCAGATTTTCCATGCTCTGGCCGTGATTTATGCTATTTCTGTTCTGTTCTATTTTGTGACATATTTGATTTCTGTGGTCAAACCACACCTCAGAAGTTGTCAATGAAGGAAATTTGTGTCTAGGAAGAAGAGTAGAATAATTAAGCTTATTTTCAATGTGATAACATGGAGGAAGGAAGGAAGGATGGAGGATGACACTGTTTTGGTCTGCAGATACTGTGAAGAAGATGTCCCCTAATGAGAAATCAGAATTAGCTGATGGAGAAGCACCCACAATTAGTGGTTTGGGAGAAATTGATTTTCAAAGAAAGATTAAGTCTTAAAAATACAGAGCAGAGATAAGTACAAACTGCAGGGTGTGTTAACAATCTAAAACTGTATATAAATATTGTGGGTTTATTCTATGAAAACTGGGAGTGTGATCTGGCTGTCAGATGTTTGCATGGGTATATCTCAGAATGCTTTTCTAGACAAACTTTTTCAGGCAGATGGGAAATGCCGAGCTACTGTAGCAGCAGACGGCACAAGGTAGGCTGAATGACCAGGTGTTCACCTGGTTTTTTTGATTTTGAAATTTGCCCTGGGATCACATATGTTCCGAAGTTTCCAGGTACAGTCTCCCTCTCYAGAGCTAAGATCTAGGCCCCAGCTGACACTGAGATTAAGAAAGAATTAACTGTAAATTCTACCATGGCTTCAGGTAAAGTTCTTTCTTTCAGCTGTGGCTTAGCTCCCCACAGTTAACTGTATTCCCTCTCCTGTCTGTTTAAGTTTTAAACCTGTTTTAAGATCTTTCTTGGTAATAACCATTAAATAATTTCTTTAGTGTCTCTAACTCAGCCTTCAACATGGAGGTCAGCCTTGGTAATGTTTCTCCAGTGTTGCCTCATCAGTCCCAAAGACCTGTTTGCCTTTTGTCCTCTTCTCTGTCCTTCTCTTATCTCCTGTTTTCCTATCGTTTCATCTGTACGTCTGTCTCTCTGTCTATTCCATCTGCATACAAAATATGCCAGTCTCTTTCATTTYGTATATTCTGGAGTAACCCACCACTCTCTTCTTGTTTACTTCTGGTTTTGTCTTCAGTTCCCATGAAGGGACATCTACAGCTGTTCTTCTTCAGCTTCTGCTCTTCTGCAAACTTTGCCCTTACTTCAGGACTTATCTTTCCGATGAATATGAAAAGCCTTTGCAACTCATTGCTGCTCTGATATCAAAGGGCTGTTGAAAGTTCAGAGAGGTTTCGTGTTGCTTCTATGCCTGATCCCTCCTSGTGCTCCTCACACGTGAGCCAGCTTGTCTCTGCCTGCTCTGTGGGCCTCTGTGTTAAAAACATACCCAGGGATCCTAAGCTCTTTTGGGAAAAAGAGTTTCTCCTGGTTGTGGGGGTATCTGAGAAATTTTTTGAGAAATTTCTGGGAAACTGAGTGGAGCTGTCTCAGATTTCTCCAGTCTTTGCAACCCTCTTTTGCTGGCTAATCCTTACCTGGGCATGTGAATATTTTTATAACTTAATTAGACATAATGTGAAGAGTATTGGTTTGGTSTTGCAAGGGAATTTGGTTGTTTCTATGGGCCCAATCCCCAATGAATTTATAGTGATCAGGTCATTATGCTTGGGTGGCTGTATGACAGCAGTGCAGAATTGAAAATCTTGCTGTAAAAGCTTTTGAATCAGGAGGGGCAAATAAAAGGATTCTCTCGTTCACCCCTTGGTCATGGCTTTTGGTTATGGCTACAGCTTAACACAACTACCCATCAAACAACCGTGTGTTTTTATGGCCGTGTGTAGGGTGGCTGGTGGGTGCACAGGCACAAAAGATTTAAAGCTGGCCTCTTTTTTGTTTTTTCTTTTTGAAAGCTACATTAATTGTTCTGATGTCTGAGCATCTGCCCGATACGCATTGTTTCCCCTGCAGACTGAGGAAGACAAAAGCTAAATACAAATTTATTGAACAGGCCAGCTATAAACCCTGAAGTTAGCACAATATTTTAATGGAAATCATACTTTGTCAAAAGCAAATGTATCAAATTTTCTTGCTGGGGATTACAGTTCATCAGTACCAGAATTAATTAAAAATATCCCACCAAGCTTACCCACTGGTCTTCTGTTTCTATACATAATTTTTTAGCTTTATAAACTAATGGCTCATTTCAGGGAGGAATGTGTCTTGTATTAATTCAAATGCATGATATGAAAATRTTGTACTTTGTAAAGGAATTCACGTTTCTGTTAAAAAAATCCATTCAATTTTCGGTGGCAAAAAGGACTTTGAATAATTCTTCAGCTTTCATTTTATGTATTTTTACAGTGTTAACCAGCAAAAGCTGATTCATTATCCGCTGTCCTAAGTTTACCTGCTCTCAATAACTCACAAGTTCAGGTCACCCTGCAGTGCCTCCTTTCGCCTTCGCTCAGATACCATGTCTAACTGAATGGAATTGACCTGTTTAAGGCCTCTTCACTCCAACTGAATTATTTGATCATAGCCACAGACATCTGTTTGGGGCAGTAATTGGTTGTTTATAAGAGCAGAGGAGAGCCACCAGCAGCAACAGCAGCGGCAAGACAATAAAGGCAAGGGACAAGCATGGAGGGCATGTAGACAGGTCCTGACAGACCACTGTCTGCTTGAGATAAGCAATGCAGATTAGTTATATGCACTCTATCTCACCACTGGGGCCTAATAATCCCCTTTAGCACTCATTCACAGTTATGTAGCAGACAGAAAACTAATACAGGGGGGAATCTGGTCCCACTGCCTCGCCACAAATCCCAGACACAGCTTCTGGAATCCGCGGGGTTTCACCGTACAATTAGTTTTAAATGCCAATTTCATGGYGGCTCATGAGTTGGAAAATAGAAGAATAGTAGGTAAAGATACCCATTGCAAACTAGATTATTTGAGAGCGAAAGATGGCTCTTCAAGATGCAGCTGTCACTGCTACTTCCTGGCTTGACAGCCACAATGTGAACACTGAGGTAAAGGGTGACAAAAATGTAACTTGAAGGGCTGAATTGCTGGGGGAAAAAAAAATGACATGGCATTTCCGTGCTGTTTGTGTACAGAGAGGAGACAATGTGGGTTTTAATTGATTTGCAAAACCTTGTTGCAATTATCATGGAACACAAGATGGTYGCGCTTGAGGGTGACTTGCAGTGGCAGCAAGCGTGCGAAGCAGTGTGCGAGGCACCGGGTGTGTCCTGGTACAGCTGCACGTGCGTTCCCCTTGCTGTCGAACCCAAACACATGACAGACCTCCTGGGTGCTGCCCAGCAGGGTTTAAAGGAAACTGCAGATCCTGGGATTTGAATAAGGGAAGTCCATGTTTGCATTCATATGTTGAATTAAGTAAATTTTAACCACATGCACACACACACAAAAATTGCAAAAGCAGAAAAATGCCAGGATTAGGCTTATTTTAATTAAATTCCCTTTTGCAGAAAGCAGGAGAAAATATATGATCACATACTGGTTTTCCACAGCCAGATGTGATTCCAGGATCCCTGTTTTGATTGCTTGGCTTTGCAAACTTTAAATTTCATTTTAGATGCACACCCAACACGAGCACAATCACAGGTATCTGTAGGTGGACTCTGAAAAGGGGGGAGCCACACTAATTGTCACTGGCTGCTGATCAGACTCGCATCACATCCAGACAGGCACAGGAAAGCCTGTCACATGAAGGCTCCAGCAACTTGGGGATGGTAATCACACACCTCCTGGGGACACAGGTCATCCCAGTGTTACAGATCTGCACTGTGCTCTCCTGTGTTCTGCACGTGGAGAACTGTAGATAGCAATTGCTTTCTGAATTTATTACTGATTTTAAAGTATACTATGATGCTATTTTTTGTAAGTTGATCCAGATTGTTAAGTATTTCTRTGGTGTTCTCATAGTCACTCACGTGGAAGGCCAAGATCTTTCCTAGGAGCAACAGCTTTTTAAAGTCCAACAAATTACAACTTACATTAATATTAAACATTAATTTTAATTTCAAATTAAAAGTCTGCAATTTGCAAGACATAGATACCTGTTACAGTTCTGAGCAGTGTGGAGGAGAGAGTACAGAGATTGATATTGATTGACAGATTCTGGGATGTTTGCTTGAATTCCAGAAACACAGATTAGTGGGACATGGTGCAGGTGATGGAACTAAAAGATTGTTGTTATTGTGGTTGTCATTGTGCTGTGCCCCTCATTTCATGGGTAGCAGTCACTCTCAGTGTGATGTAAATATGTGCTTATATGCAAATGGGTAAGAAATACTGTTCTCCAGAAGTGTCTGGGTTTTAGTGATGCAAAGAAAGTGTCTCTGGCTCCTGGGCTTTTCAAGTCCTGCATCTTGAAATCTAGTAGTATATAAGCAAATAATAATGAAAATTTATTGTAGGCACCAGTGGGAAAGGAAATCTCAAACTACGTTCTTAAAAAATTCCTACTACTCAAGGTGATGTTTGAAAAAATGAAAATTGATGACCTAAAAGCTTGGAATCATCTTGGGATCATTGCTGTCTACAAGTACCTAAAAGGACTTTGTAGCTGGGGGGACAAGGTTTGTTCTCCCAAGAATCAAGTGATAGAATGAGAGGAAATGGCCTCAAGATGTACTGTGGGAGGTCTACAYTGGATATTAGAAAACATTTCTTCACCAAAAGGGTGGTCAAGCACTGGAAAAGGCTGCCCAGGGAAGTGGTGGAGTCRCCATCCCTGGAGGGATATAAGAGGCTTAGATGGCACTTGGGGACTTGGCTTAGTGGTGGCCTTGGCAGTGTTGGGATAATGGTTGGACTCAGTGATTTTAGAGGTCTTTTCCAGCCTAAATGGTTTTATGAGTCTATGATCTTCTGTGTTTAATAAATACTGTTTTAAATTTCTTTGCATGTTTGATCAATCTACAATCACGGAAGAATTTTTGCAGATCTCTTTCTTTGTTCAGTATTGTCTGTTGGATATCCCAATATCCCATTCCTCTTCTGCACAGCTCACTCCCTACATGCATCTCCAAAAAGTCTCGTGTTTCTGGCATGAATTTCACATTCATATGGAACCTGATTTGGAAAGGCCATAAAATTTACATGGGAAATAAGCCTTGCATGCAGAAGGCACTTCTACTAAGTGTTCTTAGTTAATTATAGGAGCTTCAAAACTCATCAGTGAGGGACAGAATCCTCGGTAAATTCCCACAGCTCTGTTGAAATCAGCAGAGCTTTGCTACTTTACAGTTCTGCTCCGTGGTTTTTATCTGGGATTTTTTTTTCATTCTGCATTGCCAGCTAGAGAGTTATTGTGCAAGCAGGCTGTAAAGCACAGCAATGTTTTTGACTCCATCTACATGTCCTGTATTTGTTATCTAATTGCCAATAGACCAAACTGCGAAGGGACAGTGTTTTTCAACCAAACGACCTGTAAGTAGCAGGAAATCTTATGCTCTCACCTCTTTGGCCAAGACAAGAGCATCCACATTTTACATAATGAGAGAAATCAACTGTTCTTTATCAGTGCTTTTTGTGCAATTGCAAATCTTTAAAGCCTAGCTGCTCCTTGGATTTAACAACTGCATCCCAACCCTCCATGCATCAGGAACATGCAGCTTGCTTTTATACAACTGCAGTGAATACCATTATTTGTAACTAGAACGAGCTTAAAATTCAGCCTCAGATGTTCATGCAGGATCCCTGGCTGCTCCGAGGGAGTCACGTGCTTCCATACAGCAGGGGATTGCGAGTAGTCTTTATTTGACTTTAACTACACATTTTTTATTTAGTGAATTACAATTAAATAATGTGAAGGCATTTTACAGTGTTTCTGGTCACTCCAGATTTCTGGGTGGTTGCAGACTCTGCAGACTCTGCAGCTGAATGAGCAGCAGAACTGAAGTCCTTACTCATGTGGCTTTGTTATGGGGTGCACAAAAAGTACCTCCCAGGCTGCAGCTGCAGTTGCTTTTTCATAACTGTAGTTCCTTATTTGGACGTGAGCAGACCTGATTCCTTATTATTTCAGTCTGTCTTCCCCAGGAGGTTCAGTCCCTCCCAGTTAAGGTGTTGCTGGAGTGACCTGCATGATGAGTTTGGTTTCCTCCTGGGAATCCGTCTGGAGATGCAAATTGCGTCTCCTCGGTACCACACCCCATGTCAGACCCCAGCCGGAGCTCTGTCTTGCTGATAAGGAATCTCAGAGGTACAACATTTAATGTGCTGAGACTTCTAATGAAATAATAAATTATACTTACAGCTGTTAACAATTATTCTTACTGCCGCAGTCCTTTACAGTGAATAGTTCTATCAGCCAGGTTTCCACTTCTGCAGGACTCTTGCCTGTCTGATTTGGTGGATTGTCCTGCTGTCTCTCTGGATCTAAGGCAATGGTTGGTGTCCTCTGGCTTATCCTCCACTTCTTCAGAGGGACAGTTTGGCTTAATGTTCAGTCTAGTTTGTCTAATTATTCAAGCGTGGGTTTCTAATAGCACAGATTAGTCTGATCAGCAGGGGGGTTTCAAATCAAAAATATAATAATTGATATCACATTGGCCAGTCTAATCAGCACAGGCTGATAGCATCTGCTTTACTCCGTGCTTTTGTGTTGTGAATCAAATCTCCAAATTGAACCAAACTATTTCTAGGAGTCGTATTATCACCACTTGGCTCCAGCAGCCCTTGTGATCTCCCACAAGATCCCTGGAGATAGAAAGCAATATGCCTTCCTTTCAGTCAAATTTCGTTTGGTTTTCAAGTGAAAAAGAGTGCCAAGAAATACAGAAAAGCCTAAGCTGTCCCTGGATGTAGCATGTATGGCTATGTTTTAACTGAAAGATAAATATTCACTTTTTTCCCTTTTTTTCTCTGTTTTCCTTTATTTTGAATATTTTCTCCTTTTTCTTCACGTTTTTTCCTTATTACTATAGTAACTTCCAGTAATGTCTCTCATAACATGACCAACTTCATCACCAAAGGGTATATTTGCTCTCATGTCCTCAGCTAAGCTGGGAGTCATGTGAAATGCAGCCTCTTATTTTGATTTTGCTTCCTAAATAATCAGGTAATGCTTATTTTCAAGTAGGGCCACAGAAATAATGTTGGCTTCCAGAAGCAGGTGGTGGTGAATTTTGTACAGGTCCATAGCTCCTGGACTTTGCTCCAGCATTTTGCTTTGCTGCCCTTCACTAACTCTGGAGAGGGGTCTATCTCCTGTGTCCCCTGCTTTGACAAAACATGTCTCTGTGACCCAGAAAAGACCATTGCTTTCATCCCAAAATTTTAGGTGGCTTCCTAGTAATCCAAGATTTAAATCTTGGAGCACCTAGAATATAAGGACTCACATTTTCAATTCCACCCTTTTTTCCCCCCCACCTCTTTTTCTCTGATTTCTTATGCCACTGTGAACCTTAGGGGCTGACGCATCTTTTGTAGCATTTTAATTATATCTACCCTACTTGTCATAGTAGAGCCAATTGCTGAACTCTATCATATGATTCTTGGCATGGATGTCTTATCTCAACTTGATTACTTGTCTTTTAAATGCTTTTTAAATGCTTTCATACACAAGCTTGCTCTCATTTGGTTTGTTTGCTCACGTATGTTGTGATAAAGTAAATAGCAAAGGATGGTGAAGAGAGTTTGAATCCAGAACTTGGTGGTTCAGAATGCAAACTGGACTTTAGTTTCTCCTAGAAAAGCTTATTTCACTCAGATTCACAGTGTTTTTCCCTGGAAGTGTTCAAAAAGCATTTGGATGTGGCTCTTGGGGACGTGGTTTAGTGGTGAACATGGTGGTGCTGAGTTAATAGTTGGACTCAATGATCTTAGAGGTCTTTTCCAACCTTAATAATTTTATGATCTCAAAATGCTTCCTAGATTTTTTCCTTTTCGTAATGCCCATGGATTTGGCAAGTAGGATTATCATTATATTGTCATAGGTGGGAGGCCCTGATGCTGAGACAGAGAAATGATTTGGCTGTGGCAAGTCAGGAATGGTCTGACATGAGGGACTCAGTCCCTGGTGTTTTGGTTCACAGCTCCTCGACCATGGACACCAGCTCTCAGCCACTGGCAAAGACCATCCATGGAGTCTGGTTCTCATTTCCCTGGGATGACCTCTTGGCAGTGGTTGCGTTTCTGCCTAAGTGATAATTATGTTATAAAAAAATTAAATTCATTCCTTTAATTGTTTTCCAAGTTTTGCAGAGAACTAAAATAGCAGACTGATTATATTTTACTGTGTATTTCATTGCTAGGTGAGTAACATGGATCAGTGTCTTATCTCCTTTTAATTTCTAATGCTTTGTCTTCACTATACCACATTAAAACAGGGAAGGAAAGCAGGTAATATAAGTGAAAATCCTAGTTATTGCAGAACAAGAATCAAGTCTTAGGTTACAGCTTTTGGAGGTCAAGAAATGAAATACGTTCTCAGTTCTGTTAATAATTTACATTGTTACAGAGATATTTGAGCTCTTGGACTGAAAAAAATTTCAAACTGAATATAAATTTGATAAGATCTTGGGACTTTGAGGCCATCCGAAAAATCCCAGGAACTCAATGAATTTTGACTAAAAATCCTTCAAAGTTCCCACATTCTCATATCCAACAGTGAGATAATAGTTTCAAAACCCTGGGACCACAGTGGCTTTATTTCAGAGATCTCAGAATATTTTACTAGGAGGAGATTTTTCTGAAAACCCAAGAATAGGAATTTCAAAACCTTTGCAACAGGGTCAGCAGAGAAGAGGCATGTTCTATATGATAGCAGTGGTTCATCTGAGGAACTTGGGCTAAATTTTAGACCCAAGTCCATTCCGAGCATCACTCTTGAGGTCAGCAGGACTCAGGCCAATGCAAAATGTACCACGTGGCAAATGCTTTGCTCGCTGTGTGTTGACTGGAAAGCTCATTTCATACAGGCCAGGATGAGAACTACATGTGGGTGTTATCTCTAAAGATTAACTCACCCTCTCAGCACAGGCAGATTGTGTTTAAACTCAAGTGACTGGCTTGGGGACTGGGGAAAATATTCATTTGTTTTACAACCAAAGGTGCCTTTATCTTCAGATACTCAAATGTGAAAGTATATTTGTCTCCCACCAATGAAATATAATATTGATGTCACCTCTGAGAAATACAGTGTAATGTATTGCTTTTCCTTCTGTTTTGTGCTTTATGTAAACATGCAAACACCCGTGACACCCCAGTGTGATGGCAGCCAATAGACTGAGCACTTACCCTCGCTGCTGTTGTGTAACCATGGGCAATTTATCTAAGTCTCACCTCTCTTCAAACACTTTTATCAAAATTGGCGGTCAAACAGCACTGAACCATGGTGGCCTCAATCTTAAATGCTGTGGTGCAGATTTTAATTTGGGAAAGATTAATGCACTCTCAAGTGTTAATGCCACAGCTTTCTGTTATCTGCATTGATGGGTGTCAGCTAATTTCTGCAGAAGGATTGTAAAGCAAACTGTGCATGTTGATGTTTCGGAAACCTAAGCTCCAGAATGGCGAGATAATAGAGAGGGGAATGGAACTATTTTCTCAAATTTCTTTTAAATTAGAAAATGTTTCCCCTGTCTTTCTAAAGCTGAACTACCGAGTCAATTCCACTCAAGCTGATTCTTGAAGATATAGGGAATATTTCATTTAAAGGAGCAGTAAAAGTGTCAAAAGATACTTTATCAAGGTCGCTTTTAGATTGAAGATAAAAACCCATCTTATAACAAATATAGACCCCCATAGTAAGCTTTGTAATTTCCAGTACTGTAGAAGCTCTTAGTCTCTGTCTCCATAATCTCTTGTGTGTTTTTTTTCCTTGTCTGGTCACATATAATCTTAATCAACAAAAGCCCTTTTGTTCATTTAATAAAATGACAATAGCTGGTACGCTTTGTCTGGTTTATTTTTCAGCTTCATACAGTTTAGCAAATACAACTGGAGTTTGGTCTGGTTTTTAATAGACTTTCCTAACTGTGAAGAAGATGTCTGGGAAGAAGATAACTGTGAAGAAGATGATGATGCACAATAACTAGGAAATTTTATTTGTACAGACTAATTTACACAGGAAGGGGGGGAATGCAATTAAGCTCATAAAACTTGCTCCAGCAATGATCCAGGTCAAGGGGCTAATGGTGAATTGCATGAATAACAGTCACTCACCCAAGTCACATTAAACAGTCTTGATAATATCATCCAAACTAGCCAATTATTTTGAGTGTTATGAGAAGGTCCTGTTGTTATTTAACAATGGTTTATATGGGAAAATAGTAATAAAGTGTATATGGTAAAAAAATAATTTCAAAGGGATTAGTTGCAATTCAGTTCACAGTAAACTGTTTTTGTGCCAGAGGGATGAAGGAGCAATGCCTCAGAGGAGAGTGAATTGCATATGATTTAACAGTGATTTTATATGTTCAGCCAAACAGTGATTTTATATGCTCAGTGCTTGCCAAGGCAGTGCCCTCGGCTCCAGTTTAAAAGCAGGAGTAGAGAAGGAAATGGCATGATCAGGGCATCAGAGCCCTGTTCACTGCAAAGCATCTTCCCTATGACCATGGACTTTCTCCTTTGGTTATAGTGAGGGATTCAAGGGTGTGAGGATTGTGCAGCTGCTGGGTGGGTAAGTAGGGAGGCAGGGAAGATGTGCACTGGCCAAGCAGGATGAAAGAGGTTAAACGGATGTTATTTTGTTATTTCTTGCTGCATTTACCAGGAGAGGAGTGCAAGAGCAGTGCTCACTTTAACTCTGGATTTTGAGTTTGGGATTTTCTGAATTTAAATCTGTTTAGTTTACATAATTGTATTTTTCTGCATTAATTTTTACAGATATTCTTTTTCTTGATCCTGATTATTTTCAGTTTAATTCCACAGTAACAAATTTATTTATTTTAAAATTATCTCTGCTTTAGTTGTGGTTCACATAACTCTAGGTAAGGCAACTGTTGGTAAGTATTTACTAAAATCATGTGACTACTTATTGCATGCTATTATTAGCAATGCAAAACCTAGATTCAGTGTTGACATTGTCCCACTTTGCTTTTATTTGTCAGGTTCTGATGGAGTAAATGTTCACTAATAACTTTCCAGTAAACATGCTTTGTGCCACAACTTGACAAATGGAGGTTTTTATTTGGCTATTGACTGATAAACAACAAAAAGGGCCAACATGTCAAGGTGGTTTGCCTTTAAACAGCAGCATTCATTGTCAGAGAAGCCAGATACCTGCATCCACCATTGATTCTCTCCATACAGGAAGGAAGTTTGGCAACTTAGTGGTAATCTTGTAGTTTAGTCTTTCCTCTGACTGGTGTAGATCTTCTGGTTGCGATGTAACTGCTCCATCTTGGCTTCCAGGTGCTGATCTTGAGATTATACCAGATTTATTTCTCTTCTACCTTCTTAGAGCTTTGACCCTGAGGTTCACAGAGTGTGAAAACAGACTTCAGCATCTTGAACCTGATATGATGGACAAGCGAGGTTTAATTAGAACATCTTAGAACATGTTTACACCAAGCAGTTTTCTGTTGCTTGACAGCCAGGATAGCCCAGCCATAATAAAAGGGTTAAACTAACCTGCATAGACCTATGTGGCACTACTCAGTTTTTGTTTTTATTTTGAGACATTTGAGAGCCTTCAAGGAAGATGAGTCAAATGCCTCTCTTGGGGCCCCAGGGGTAAAATCTATACAACACCGAGGGGTTGAAGTGGAATTGCATCTGATCGCTGCTGCTGTGATCTGGACAAGGATACAAGTCAATTTGAGAAATATCACTACTGATGTTTACCCCCCTACAGCATATTTTGATATTCCTGCATTTGCTGGGGACTATGGCTACTGTGTGAAAATGAGCAATGCCCTTTTCTGGGGAAAAATTCATAGCAGAATTTGAAGAGGTATGGATTCTGGACATTTGGAGCATGACTGTAGAGGGTCCTGGGTGACAACAGGGGTTTTCATTGTTTTGTCTGTGCATTGAAATGGTTTATTCTGTCACTGTGTTACTGTGGCTTCAAATATGCAATGTGCAGCTTGTCATAAAATTCTGATTGAATTTAAACCATGTGTGTGTGGTTAGGGAGACATCTGTTAATTGTTCATGAAATTAATTGAATGATGACTATCTAGTGGAGTTTTCATTGGATTTATTCCTAGGGGCTGTAATTGCTAGTTTTGTAAAAGGTACCCCCCAAGCAGGCTATTTTTAAAAAGAAAAAACCCCTTACATGTATCTCCTGTCAGCCTATATTCCGGTGTTGAATATGCAATTTTAAAAATGGGATTGTAGCAACTCTTCATATCAAAGTAAAATGCTTGTTTTTCGTACAGGAATTACAGAGTGTAACATAATTGGGCTCGCTGAAATGAATTCAGCATCTCTCAGAGAACAAAATCATTGAGCCTACTGACTAAATTTAACAGCCTAATAGAAATATGCAGGTGAAGGTACAATTAATTTTAATTACTAGACTATACATTGTTAGTTGCACAGCCATGAGTAAAATTAAAATGGCAATCACAATTAGAAAATTGCAACCTCATTGTGCAACAAATTAGTCACAAATTAAAAGTCCAGGAACTATTATACATCCACTTTATTGCTTTATGACCATTATTGCCCTGATATGGATTTTATTTCTTTAATGTCGTGTCCACTTCTTTACACCTTATCTTTGTTTAGGATCTCTGGCTCTTTCCCAGATTGTGAATCTATGAAAAGAAATAATATAGGCTGGAGGGCTGTGACTTCCCTGTTCACCCTGGACAGAAACTCATAAGTGGCCCTGTCCTGCTTGTGGGTGGCTTGCAGAACAAGGTTTGTCACTGGATTATTTCAGTGAGGTTTCTAGAGCAAAGAAAATAGCATTCAGGAGTAATAGCTGAGGTCTGTGTGTGATGTAACCCTTTTAGAAAAGGTCAGGCCAGTTAAAGACGGGAATCTGGAGGGAATCTCCATTGGTGTGAGTTAGACTCTCTCCTACCCCTCCCCTCAGGCTGGGCACACTGATTGCCTGCACAAAGAATTTTAGCTACAGGAGCATTTATGGTATAAGTCCCATTTTCAGCTGTCCTCCAGATGGATTTCTGAAATGAGGTTTAACAATTATCCCAATCTGGCAAGCGTTGTGGTGGTTGAACACTTGAGAAGCCATCATGGAGTGCCTGAGCTGGAGTGGTGGCTGCAAACACCTGAAATGCAGCAACTGAAAATGCTGCAGATGTTCTGCAAAACCACATCTGCCTGCTGTCCCACATCTGGAAATGAGGGTCTGTACCTACCTGGAACCAATAGCTCATCCTCACCTGCAGGTAAGTACAATGAGACCGACAGCACTCACCACTGCCATAACACTATCTCGAGTACTTTGCAGTACTTTATTCCTAACATCTAATCTAAATCCGCCCTCTGCCAGTTTGAAGCCATCCCCCTTGTCCTGTCACTACATGGTCATGTAAAAAGTCTCTCTCCATCTTTCTTGTAGGCTCCCTTCAGGTACTGGAAGGCTGCAATTAGGTCATCCCAAAGCCTTCTCTTCTCCTGACTTCCTAAGGGAGGCCAAAGCACAGGGCTGCATACATTGGCTGAGAAGGACAGGACATAGCAAGGTAATTAATCACAGTTCATGGCTAGGGAAGCTGGGGAAGGGGTTTAAGACCAAACCACCGAACCCCAATGCAATCTCTGTTCTCCACGTGGTCTCAATTCTCTGGAGTCCTTTCTGAAATCACCAGAGCGTTGGTCAGCTTGTGTGAGCCCCAGCAGGGTCTTTTGCAGTGCTTGGAGTGCTGAAACTCCATTTCAAATATGCAATTGAACAGCTATCAGAGGGTAATGATGTTTAGTCACTACCAATTGGGACTGGATTTTAATTGATGACCCAGAGGTGAAAGTCTTTATATTCCATTACCTGCTATTGCCAGTATTTTTCTTCTGTAATCTTCTTTCCTGTAATATAAATACTTTGGGAAGGGGAAATTAAAGTGGGACTGAGGCTGTTTTGGGGTGAGAAAAGATACATTTGCTCCCTGGTTATCTCTCTATATTTAAGGCCTGACAGGGACCTCCCAAATTGTGTGGTCTACTGTTAAAATGGAATCAAAATATCGTTTATTGAAACAACTTTTTTTTTTTTTTTTTGACTGCAGATTGTTGATTGCAATTTTCCACAGATTTTTGCTTCCATGTTTACACTGTTCCCCTGTTCCCAACAGGAAGGATTACCTCTTACCTGAAGCAAAACTCACCTGTGATTGCTAAATCAAACACTGAAATCTCCCTCACTCAGTCCTGGGAGAGGTCAGAACCTGTGATTTACTGTATGTTTATGCAGCTCCTGGTGCCCGATTGCACAGAGTCTTGTAGGGCTTACCTCAGGATAGAAACTGAGGAAAAAGTAATAATGTGATCAATTAATAAGATTTTCTCTCAGAAGTCCCAGAATTTTCTTATTATCCATAGTTTTCATATCTCAGACATCCGTGTCTTTCAGAATTTCTTGATAGGCTAATAAGGATGATTTTTCTCTTGAAAATGTAGAGACATAGGAATGAAAAGCCAGCTTGGAATCTATCTGGATGTATTCTGTATAGTCATTGTTTTGAATGATTTCTAAGGCAGAGAGTATCTGAGATTAGGGAAACATCTATAAGTACCACTGGCTGATATCCATTTACTACTGGTTCTTCGTTGGGATACAATGTGCTGTTCCTTCACCATTAACCTTAGCAGTACTGATACAAATATCTCTTTTACATCTTTGAATTAAAGAAAAAAGTTATCAGCTTCTCTGTTTGTAAAATAGAACTAATGATAAATCAGAATGAGCTGCTCAGGGCCATGCATTAACCTTGCAAAAGAACAGTAATATTTCCAGGTTTCTTGTTTATTGAGCCATGGGGGGCTGTTGAAGCTCTTCTATGTCCAAGTATTATGCATTCCTCATTGTCTGAAGCCAAAAGCACTTGGCATGTAGTGGTTTTCTTGGTTGTAGCCTTTCCATGCTGCTATTTTTGAGGTAGCATTGTAGGAAATGTGGTGAACTTGTATAGAAGAAAATGTTGATGCAAGGAATTACTAATTTTATTTTTCCTCCTGCTCTTTCTGGTAAGAAATTGGCCTTGCCTGTGAGTCAGGAGGTTTTTGATGTTCAAATGCATGGAGGAGCTGCAATACAAATATCTTGTGATTTGGGTCAATAACTTTGCATTAATATTTGCCGTTAGTAATAAGTGGGTAGAGCCTCATGGGAAAGCTGCAAAAATGGAAATGTCTCCTTGTAGACATGTGTTCATGAAACCAGGGTCTGCAGCTGACAGAGCAATTGGAGAGGTGTCTTTAAGCTTTACTGTTGGAGTCCTGAAACTCTATGCGACTTTTAAATTCCTTGGCATGGTGGGGAGGAGGGGGAACTTGGATCCCGAACTTCCTGTGAATCTCAGAAATATTGCACATTTCTTATTCAGCCATTTTATTTATGCTGCAAAAGATGTGTGATTCTTTAGCTACAGCTGAGAAGATAGCCCTTCATTTAATCCCAGGTACTGTAAACTGCTATTTCCCCTACAAAGAACTAATTACAAATCTACATAGTAAATTCTTTTCTTACAGTCTAACGGGACTCAACAGAAAACATGGGTTTGAGCATGTAGCTTTGAAATTAAGCAATGTAACAGCATTAAAAAATATCCCTTGGAAACCTTCATCTCTGATTTTATTTTATATTGTTATAGAGCCCACGCTTCAGTGATTTCCTTTCATCTAGTCACTGGGCTGAGGAAATAACACAGAAAAGGAAACCTCTTGAGTTTCTGATGTACATGGTAAATGGTCATTTCAGGGACCATGTGCTGTGGGCCTCAGACTGAGAGTTTAATTTAATTGGTTGAAATTAAAAAAACATTCATGCCTCATGAAATTATAACCTTTACCCCTTGTGTGTCAGCTACATCTGACACTAGCCTTGTTGCTTAGAGATGAAATCCCTCCCCTRTTTAAATGGAAGCTCCTGTGGGACCCACATAAGCCTTGCAAACAGAAGAAGCAAGTGGCTCTGATCACTAGATCTCTACCCCAACCACAGTTAACTTTAGCAGCATTTCTTTTAGAAGTTTGTGTGTCTGTTTTTATCTTTGCCATTTGAAAAATCATGTCTGTTTGTTATCAGTATGCTCATATTTCTTTTAAAACGAGTGTTTAAAAAATTGGCTTTTTGTTGTTCTCATTGATGGAAATGAAATACATGGGACAGACCTCTAGATTTGTGTGTTTCCTGTCAAGAAACTGGGAGCTGAGGTTCAATTTAAATTTTTTTGTGGATGGCAATCTGTTTTACATCAGTTGAACTCTCTACAGGATTATTTGTTGGGTGTATTTTCCAATATAGTTTTCCTTTCTTCTTGGTTTAGATTATAAAATACAAGAACATTATAATAGTAATTTTTTCCTGGATGTCAGTGCAGTGCTGAGGACAGGGATAATGCAACCTCCTTTGAGACCGGAGCTTTTACAATAGTGCCAAATAAAACCAATTTTTAATGCAATACACCAAAAGGTAGAGCCAGGATGTCTTCAATGTTTCAGGATGGAGTTTTCCAAAAGAACCTGCAGGGAGGCAGGTTATCAGTTTCCACAGACTTTCAAATGAACTTAAGGACAGCCACCTTTAGATTCCTTTGGGGAGTCTCACTATTATAAATGTGCCCATCACATTTTTGTATGACATAGTAGTTAGTGAGATAAAATCCCTGCACACTTGTAGAGATGACCTGGCCCTTTAAGAGGAGATCTGCTTACAGAGATACCCCAGCTCTGACTGTTTGCATCATGTTCATGCTGAATTTCTGGAGCCATGCTCGAATGTCTTTATTCTGTGACATACTGGGTCCTCAGCTAGTCCAGAAACTGGGTTACCACAGCAGTTTCAGTGATGGCTTCTCATTATATCAGAACTCTTCTGTGGAAGGGTATAAGTGATGTGGAAAACCAGTTAACCGAGGTGACTCGTTCCTTCTTAGTCTTTTGCTGTCAACAGATGCATCAGCTGGTTTTTCAGTTTTGTGTATAATATGGGCATACATATGACAGTTGTATACACTTTGAGATTTGATTATCCCTAACAAAGATTTTAAGTGGCATAAGAAGTTAGAAAAATTTTCGTGGACAGTATTTGGAATCTGGTACACCTTAATTATATGAGAATCCAGAAGAGAAATGAATAAGAAGTGCCAGGAAAATGGCTATAACACGGAGGGCAAATGGCTGGGAAATTTTTGTTCTGAGTAAGAAAAATGAGAATGAGGTGAGGAGAGATTAGAATGAGGTGGTGTTTAATGAAAACAAAGTTGGTTATCACAGCAGAGAAAATCCCACAAGGGACAGTTGTTCTTTTGTGTACATTGCTATAGAATATCATTGGCAGCAATTTAGGAAAGTTCAGAGAACACTGAACATTTACAAGATGACAAGAGTGCTCAGAAGGTTAATACCAGATTGTCTTAGAAGTTTGCAAAGGGAGGTATTTTTGATGCTGTGGCAAATTATCTTCTGCTTGGCTGCACTATTTTGTGAAGCAGTAGGACTCATAAAATAAAATAAAATAGTCTCAGAATGATGAAGCAGGAGTTGTATGCTTGTTTTTTTCTAGGAAGGCAGATGTTCAGTTTGCAGTTGTTTCACCTTTCTGTCAGAATAGCACCAAACTCACAAAACCCCAGTGAGGTGCCAAACAGCCTTGGGAACATACACAGTGCCATGAATGTGTGGGTTGACTTGTGGAGGTACTCGGCCTCCATAAGCTTATCAAGAACAGTTTGTTTTCATGCCCTGTGGTGCTACTTATCCTTCAATTCTTTCGTGAATAAAAAGCACAAAATTGGTGAAATTCTCAAACTATTTGATGCAAGTGGACTTTTTCAAATGTTGAATTCAGGTTAGACCTAATCCTCCATTTCATCCTGATGTAATATGTGCAGCCAATCTCATGCATTTATTATTCAAGCTGCGCTTGCATGGTTGCCCTTGAAAAATTCAAAAGATGCAGCAAATCTGCCCCAAAGGTCTTTCCAACTCAGGGCTGGACTCTGATACCATGGGAGAGCATCAGTGTCACTCTAAGTATGTCACATGTTTCAAAACAATTTTGCATCTGGGAGGGATAAAAATATTATTTTATCTGGAAGCTAAGGCATTGCTGGTCTATGATTATAGTGAGGTTTGGGCAGGATCCAAAATGTTGGCTTTCTACTTATGGGAACATGCGACAGACAGTCATCAGTACTGGAGATGTGCAGTGGTTATGGAAAGGGAGGGAAAATAATGCATGGATTCACTTCCTTGCTCACCAGTGCAGCCTGTGGGACCTAAAGAGGCTACAAGAGAGCTGGAGAGGGATTTTTGATAAGGGCATGGAGTGATAGGACAAGAGGGAATGGCTTTAAATGGACAGAATGTAGGTTTAGATTAAATATTGGGAAGAAATTGTTTACTGTGGGGGTGAAGAGACACTGGCACAGGTTGCCCGGAGAAGCTGTGGCTACCCCATCCCTGGAAGTGTTCAAGGCCAGGTTGGTCTTCAAGCAACCTGGTCTAGTGGAAGGTGTCCCTGCCCATGGCAGGGGTTTGGAACCAGATGATCTTTAAGGTCCCTTCCAACCCAACCTATTCTGTGATTCAGAGCATGGAAACAAGTGGGAGTCATTGCCTAACAGTCAATTGACTTCCCCTGAAAATCAAGGAACTGTCAGCCCCTCCCTGGCTCTGTTTCCAAAAGAAAAGCACTGAACAACCTCCTCCCCTGTGCGAACCCTTATAATGATAAAAGACAAAATGTTCTGCTGGAATGTTTGGAGTTGTGGGGCTTTCAGCTCCTCCAGGGAGTGGGACATTGCTATCTGCAGATTGAATCAATCTGCTTCGGAAGCGTGATGGTGAAAGAGCCCGTTCACGATAACAAAGCGACACGTTGAGGGAACAGCCTTTACTTCTTTGAGCATAGATAAGACGGCTTTTTAAAAAGCAGGCAGGCACAGAGCAACTGCAGCCTCACCCAGTAGCAGTTTTAATCCTCTTGCTTGAGATTGGTAGAAGATTTGGCAGGTGGGAGGATGGGGTAAGTCTCTTCTTGTTATMTGAGGGGAGGACAATGCTATTACAAGTAAAGCAGCAAGAGAATTCTTGCTTGATAATAGAGTTAAGGGGAGCTAAAAGATAAACTCTGTTTTTTATTGGGGGGAATAATAATATTGTCTGGGCTAACTTCTGTGAAACTTGTTATTCTGTCTCTGATTTGCTTGTCGTTGGGTGCCTTGGGCACAGCACTGCAAAGGGCATTGCTATGTTAACCCATGGATGCTGTGCAGGGCAGCAGAGGTCTGGCCAGTTTTGTTTGCTTCACCCCACTCTTTTGCTTCTTCCTAGGAGTATTTCCTAGGAAATGGCTCTTAAAGAGCTGACTTTCGTAATTTTTGTTTAGAGGCCCGTGCTTTGCACCCTTGGGCTAGGGTGCTGTCTTGGAGATCTGCCCATTTAATGAAAGCCATCTCGTGTACAGACACCACACTTGTGAGATGGGTCTGTACCATGAAAGCTAAAGAAGATCTTGGAGAGAGCTCTGCTGGAGATTTCCATAGCCACTGATCCCAGCCACCAGAGGGAAACACAACCATATGCATTAACCCAGTCTGTCATGTGCACCTTCTCCATGTGTGCAAAGTCTTCTTGGACAGCTGATGCTCCCCACGGCAGCCGAAACCATTGTATGATCATAAGATTCTATACCTCAAATGCAGCTGAGGGACTGCATTTCCCAAAGTTCCAACCAGCTTGTGGGAGCCCCAGTGGGTTCCTCTGTCTTTCCTTTTGCAGCTGTGGGTTGGATGCAGTGTGGGAAGGATGCAATCATGTCTCTGCTAAGTGTGTTTGGAGAGTGTGTTCGGTGGTGTTGGAACAGAGCAGGAATAGTGTAAAAAAGTGGTGTTGCCACCAACACCTTGTAAAGGCTGTTACTGACACTGTCACAGGCGGCTTTGCCTTCTGCCCTCCATTGTCTAATGGTTTCAGTTGTCAAGAAGACAGCAGGTTTAATAACCAAACAAACACCTTCCTGCTCTGAAGAATCAGCCCTCCTTCTTTGTGACCTGCTCTTCCTGGGCTGAGCAGCCAGGCAAATCCCATGTGAGAGGTCAGTGAGCTGGAGAGCTCTTGCAGCCTCCTGTCTCTGTGTTTGTGCTGGTGGGAAGCCAGTGTGCTGCAGCCCTTGCCTCTGCCTGGGGGCTGCTTTATAGGCTGGCCTTGTACCCAAAACAAACACAAATTTGAAGCCAGAGGAGGTTGTGTGTCCCTTGGTTCGTGCATAACCCACGACTGCTGGTGCATTTGTCCATAAAATTTACCACTATCAAGCCCTCCAAGTAGAAAACACAATGTCTTATAATGATTGTATATTTGTCTAGAAATCTAGGGTTTCCAATTTTCAGAATTAGCAGAAAAATATTTTTTTTCTGGTGAGCATCCTCCCAGGCCACCGAGTGCTATTGCAAGTCTCCTGAGCTGGGGGCAGGCTGCTGGACGAGCCATTGGTGAGGGAGCTACCAACAGCGATGTGAGGTTGCCTGCTGGCTCTTGGTAGCCTGTCTGGTGGGAGGGTGAGGATCAATGCATGGCAGTGCTTCCCTGAGCCAGTGGGGGCATACGATGAAAGGAAGGAGACCCTTTGCAGCCCCCAGTCTGGGGGCACTGCCCTGTGGCCACCAGCTTCAGGTGCAAGCTGTGTCCACATCCCCTTCCTGCACGGGGTGCCTGTGCTAGAGCTGGTAAAGCAGGTGCTGCCCGCACAGTGAGTGCTGAGGACAAATGAATACCCTCCAGGGAGGGAGGAAAAAGGGGACAAGAGAAGATTTTTTGGGCTGCAGTGTGACTGGGGATGAGGGAGTTGTTGTTATCCTGCAAAACATCCCCTTGGAGGAGGTGCCTCTCAGCGCATGAGCTGAGCACAGAGGCAGTGCCCGTTTAAGACAGGCTTCTTCAAAAGCAAACCGAAAATGTCTCTGTGAGACGAGCAGGAGTCCCGGAGCCCCCTCTGCCTTTAGCACATTTTCAGCAGAATGCCCTGCACCATCCCCAGAGCCTCTCCGCTCCCCCCAGCCCTGCTGCCTCCCCTTCCCCCTCCCCGCAACTATTTAATTTTGCTCTGGCATGAAATAATAGAGTGCTGTGTATCTATTACAGATGTAAAGAGATTTAGACTGCCACAGGTTTCAGTAGCACATTCAGAGCCCTAACAAAGCTGGGTATAATAGACTCTCCCTGCCATTATCCATTCAGCAAGTGTAATAAATGACTCGGCCGCAGCCTGCCATATACCACCCGGCCCAGATAACAGCTGAAAGGAGAAAATTAAATTTTGCTTTTGTTGAAACATTATGATTTATGTATTTGTAATATAGGCTGCGGTGGGCAATTGAAAAAAAAAAAAAGAAGATTGCTGAATATACTTCAGGGTTACTGATTGTACCACAGGCCACTTAGAGTGCTAGAAATGCTCTTCTTCTCCCTGTGTTCCTTAATAATAATAAAATCATACAAATTCCCATTAACCTTTTCGCTCATGTTGATTTTATTTATATATTTATTTTTAAAATTTTTTTTATTTCCAAGTCTTAAGTTTTGGCCATTTACTCTCAGCCTCATGAAAAATAACAGACTGATGGTTTATGGAGACAAGGCATGAAGTACCTAGGCATGTAAAAATGATGGATGTAGGTCAAAAAATCTATATATCATTTTTAGTATTTTTATAATAATTTTCTTTAAATGGGGTAGTTCCCCCCCTTCCCCTCCTCCTCTTCTTCACTGCTGTCTTTAGAGTTGATGACAAGATATTCTGATATCCTCATCCTTGCAATATCTAGACCTATAAAAATAATTAACTTCTCCCACCTTAGAAATATAGAGACAGAAACAGGAGTGCTTCACCCTGTAATTTATAATATTGCAGCACCGTCTCTTAATGTTGTAATCAGGCCTGCAAAGTCTTATCATGTTGTAGAATATAATGAACTTACTTATTCATTTCAACATCACATTTCATCTTAGTTGTTCTCCACATTACTTGCTTGTCCCTCCCCTTCTTCTGGAACAGTGGCAAGAACATAGAAGTTTTCTCATTCTTTCTTTTTCCTTTTCTTCACCTTCTTTAGCTCGGGGCTTGAGCTGAGTCAACAAGCTGATAGAGGAGGCTGGATGCTCATTTGCCTCTGCTCCTTAGGAATTTAAACGTGTGTAGCTTAAAAACTTTTTGTGTGTGTTTTTTGCAATTTATTAAACCCTAGGTGTGTGGTTTACACCAATAGGTTGAAAAAGCACTTGGCTGCATGAGAAAGGACAGTGTCAGGACTGGAGCCAGAGGATGCTCTGTGCTTCCCATGCAGAGCCCTTGGGTGGCCTTGTTGCTCTGAGCATTTGTGTCTCAAATGTTGCCACTTAGAGCAGTGTCTGCCAGAAATTGGGAGGAATAATTGGGATGGAATGCCCTATCCTCGGAAGTGTTCAAGGTCAGATTGGATCAGATTTTGAGCAGTCTGGTTTAGTGGAAGGTGTCCCTGCCCATGGCAGASGGGCTGGAACTAGATGGCATTTGACRGCCCCTTCCATCCCAAACCATTCTATAATTCTATGAAATGGGGTTGTTCATGTCTTCCTTTTGGCTGCCTAGTGGGGAGTGGAGTGATGAATCTCTTTCTTCTGAYCCTCAAAGCAGTCCATATTTAATGTAGGATTCATCTCATAACAGCTTATCCAATAGTGATGATTTTTGGCTATTTTTTTTCCTGAGGAAAATGCTCTCTTCTGTGTCTTGTTGGAGATCATAATTCAAAAACAGCTCTGGTCGCCCTGCAACATGGTGCCAGGGCCTGGTCCTGACTCCTCTTGTCCCCTTTGCTGTGTAGGAGCAATGCAAGGACGTGCTGGGAGCTGTGGCCATGGGGAGAGCCTGTAGCTCTTCTGTAGCCTTTGCTCTCTGCATCTCTTGCACTTTGATGTTTCAGGGCCTGGCACAGGTCTCTGCCATTGGGTCTGCCCATTTCTTGGGCAGGACATATCTAGAAATGTTAAAACCCACCAGCAGGAATGTATATTAATTGTTTTTTTTTAATCCCGTGTACATAGTGTTAAGCACTTAAATAACTCATGTGATTTTTAGCCCYGCTGAGCCCCAGCTGCTGTCAGCATTTGTGGGCTGGAGGTTTGGGTGTGCAGAGGATGCTTTACAGCCAGCTCATCTCTCCATCAGGTATTCTGCTAATGCACACTGACAGATATTTTGTGAAGCAACATTCAGTCTATTTATTGACCCCCTGCCCTCAAATGCATACATACAGCAGAGCATTCCAGCTTATATTTAATGCTGAAACATTTGTAAGTACTGTATATCCTATGATCTATTGGACTAATGAAAAAGAAGGTTTATCACTGCAGTCCAGTGTAAATCTGCGGATAACCTTACTGTACAGTCAATTTATTCCTTTAAAAGGTTTATTCCTTTATCAGGTGTTTGTAGAAGGTTTCACCGTAAGTACAGCAGAGACATAATTTGCTGTGGGGCAGATTTATTTGTTTCACAGGGTTATTATTTTAACAGTCTGATAATCACTATGAGTATGTTTCACCATTTGGTATTTCTGTGTGTATATGCGAAAGTGTGTTTATTCATTCCCCGAACAGGTTCATTTTCTTATCAGCTATTCATTTTAAAGAGTTTTATTACATATGCAGAGTGTGTAGGGTACTAGAGTGCAGTAATTTTATTAAGAGATTTATTTAGTGCCAGATATTCATTTAGCTGGGGTTTGCTGTAACACAATCATATGCTTTCACCTGGCCAATTTTCTTTGCATATCACGGTTTGCCATAAACAAGACTTTCCCTGCACTGCAGCTTCCAATTCCCTTTTTTTTCTCCTATTTTAAAAAACTTTTTACAGGGAACTCCCCTACGCTTTGACCCTTTTCATTTATTTTTTTGGTCATATTTGATTTTTTTATGCCTCAGTGTCAGGAGGAGAGGATCTTGTTTGCAGGCTCATGTGAAGTGGCTTTTTAAAAATGAATATGCTTAAAGATTCTGCTAAGAGGAGGTTTCAGAAATGTCTCTCTAATGCCATTTAGGAATTGCTGGAGTCTCAGCACACAGTCAGTGACAGACTGGAGGAAAGCATTAGTAGGAAGATGATCCCAAAACAAGACTATGGTTTACTCAGAAACTATGTGGTTTTGATGTTTTGCTATGATTTAGCCATTTTTATGTTATGTGAATATTAATTCTAGAAAGAAGAGGAAAGAAACTGTGCATAAACTGTAGGTGATGTCTGTCTTTAACTTAGCATAAAATGAAGCTATAAAAATAGGGAAAAAAAATCCACTTTCATCACTGAGTCTCATGCTGGGGTAAAATACAATCTTATTCCAATCTTCCTGATGTCCAGGCRTGTTTCAGACTGATTTCATAGGAGGAAGGCTTGGTGTCCAGTTGGTGGTTTACCTTTCTCTCCCACAGCTGTCCATAAGAAAGAACTGCATGAAAAAGCTGTGAGCCCTCTCTGCTCTGTTCTCCACAACAGCAGGAGGGCATGGAGGAGGCAGAGGGTGACACTGCACATCCCTGGGATCCAGGTGTAGATTTCCAGGCATGTAGAACTCTTTACTTCCAATTAGTTACATGAGAAAGAGGTCTTCTGTAGCAATGTGTTTTTCTGGTCCAAAGAATAAAGGAATCAGTGAAAACTTCTGAGCTTTTTTAGTGCTGGGTCAGGCTCTTAACTGCAGAGAGTTTCTTCTGGTAACTGCCCAGCATAATAAACTGAACTGGAATCTTCTGCATGACAGCATAGCTGTCTTCTGAGTCCTTATTTGTCTGATTTCTGGAAGAATGTATCTTGATGCTTAGGTAGACTCGAAAATGCAAAAGCATTTTTGTTAGCAGCAGCGTCARTGATATAGTGTTTAATGCTGAGTTTTCGGAGATCAGTGTAAGATCCTGTGTAATTAGAGAAATCAAATTGGAACTTCTATTGGAAATAGAAACTTAAGAGAACTTCTGAGCATCTACACAGCCATACTGAGGTGAGGAATGAGACCTGGGCCCTGTATTTAAATATTTTCTTGATAGAAACTAAGAATTTTACTTAGAATTTGGCAGTTGACACATTTCAGACCTTGGATCAAAGTTACATCTGTTTTTAAAAGTTTATCTGTAATTGTCTTCTAAATATTTATGTTGCTCTCAGTATGCACACTGGTTTTAAATTTCCCAGTACTTAGGGTTTGTGTTGTCTCGTAACTTTTTTTTGCTGCTATTATTTTCCCATCTTTTCCCACAGGCTTAGTCTGTGTTGTCTAAGCCAACTTTTCCTTGAACTGCCTGAAACTTTTTCAATTAGAGAGACAACTATTAAACTTAGCTGTATTTCATTCTAATAGAGGAGCAATATAGCTTCAACCATGTTATCAATAAAAGATCAAAACTATTGATGAACACACAAAAGTAAATCAACATTTGTCTATAAACAGCATAGTCCATTTACCAGGTGCAATTAATGCAATTTAAGCATTCAACCAGATATCACTTAACATTTGCTGCTTTTTTCTTTACATCAGATGTCCAGGGAGTGGAAAAATAACCTGCTAAAATTCATTGTCAATGACAGTATTTATTTCCCAGATATTTAGAGTAGGAAGTCAGTGTTAGAGTGATTAAAGAACTCTATTCCCCCAGAAGTTTTGGGGAGTTTTTTTTTGGTTTGCGCTGAAAGAAAAAACACAGTTTTTCTTTTTGTTCTCAGTTCTTCAAACTTTTTTTTCTGAAACAGAGCTATGTTAAAATACCAGATCTGCACTCAAAAGAGCAAAGTTTTTTTCTTCCCTGAGGTGTTTGGAGGATCCATCCTGATCCATGAAACATTTTTCTTGATAAATTCTTGAAACCAATATTTAATTGAAAACGTTCACATTCTGACAAAAATGTCTTTTCAGAAGAAAGAATATTTAATTGGAAATGTTCTTAACAGCTCTAGTCTGAATGAAACTACTGATCAGTTTGCTCTTCACTGACTCATTAGTATGGTATTAAATTTATGACTACAGTGAAAAAAATCAGCTGTGGGTAATTGAACCCCTATTGTAAAGAACCGTGTTAAAATGTACTTAGTTATGCTGAAGGCTAATGTTATTTGTTAATTCTCCTCTGAAGGAATTCGCAGTTGAAGTTTTGTTTTCATAGTGTTAATTATTACTCTTGATACTGCCATGCAACATCCTTGACTCACTGTGACTGTTCAGTGAGCCTGAATTGTGAAAGTTTGCTTCTGACTGGGTAAAGAGCATTGTAAGGGAGAAGCAGAGAAGATCAAATATGGTACATGTGGGCAGGTGTAACATTGGGTGATGGACCCAGAGTAAAGTTTTTTCCAAGACACGTTTGCTAGCTGAATAGTGATGGTCATTTTCTTGTGAAAGACACAGCCCAAAGACTGTGGATCCAGCTGCTGAGTTTAGTCTGTAACTCAAGCTGTGGAAATACGTGATTTTTACTGTAGGTTGTATCACTTCAGACAGAAGTCTTCATAAACTTCATGGATTTTCAATATATGAGTCAAAGGAAAAGTCCTGCATTATTGGGCATAATCTACCCCCTCCTACTTGATTCTAGGACTTAAATACCCATTAATTTATCTGAAGTTTGAAGGAAAGTTGTCTAGGTATCCCCAGTCCTGTGGGGACAAACCAAGGCACCATGGTGAGACTCTTATATTTCTGATTCTGCCCTTCACGTAAGAACTGCATCAAAACCCCCTGATACTGACTGTGAAGAAGTATTCCTTTCATCCCAGCAAAACCATCCTGATTTCCAGCCAGCTGCTGCTGCTGCCCATTCCCTAACTTTAATGACACCAGTACATAACTGCCTGCTGTGCCTTGGCTCTACTTCAGGCCGAGACCAGAAGAGAGAGAAGGTTAAGAGAGGGAAGGTCCAAACATCTGAAAACCCCAAAACTCAGTGCAAAAATCCCACTGTACAGTCAGGTTGCATGTTTTATACTGCAAATTCATGCCATTGCAGTGGTCCATCTGTCCTTTATCCTTATTTAGGATATGAATATGTGTGTGAATGCATATGGATTTGAGGGAAATGACTGCTGGGAATATTTTTTCTTCTGGCTGAACTACAGATGAGTCAGATTTTCTTCTGCTACTACACTACAGATAAGACTTGTTTGGTAGCCTCAGCTGTTTTATTAACAGTGAAAGATTGTTCCAAACTGCACCTACTTCCTAATTTTTTCAATACCAAGTAATGGTCCTTGCACAACTTCCCTTGACAGATTATTCTCATGTGCTTGCCCTGAGAATTTCGGTGAGAGATAAGCAATGAGATTAAGACCATGCTTGTTTTCAGACTGTGATATTTAGGTTTGATGTTGACTTCAGCACAAGTGGTAAATGGTTTTTGTAGAGGTGGCCTCTGCAATGTGGGGGTTTGTTTGCCTTCACATTTTCTGATAGTTGGAATCAAGCCTTTGCACAAGTCTTGTGAAACTTCATGAAAACCCTATTGAAGTTTTCTTTCAATATCTACAGCAAAAACATAGGCAGATTTTTAAAAGGAAATGAGAACATCTTGATTTCTGAAGTTATTAAAAAGTTTGATGCAATCAAAGAAGCTGAAAATAGCATTATGAAGCAACGAAAGCATTATTATCACTTTTATACATGTAATGTGTATGCAGTTGTAKATAATAATTTTATATTAAATGCAATTATTTTATGCATCTAATCAGGGATCAGGCCCACTCRGGGAAATCATCCATCTGGCTGTGACAGTCTGCTGGAGTGATAATCTGTGCTTGCGACAAGGCTGAGAATGGCTCAGAGCAGAATCTTTTGTTGAACGAAAGGATGCTCTGATATTAAGTCTGTTTCAACAGCTGAATCAAGCTCGAGCTTTGTAATTCCTTGTGATTTACAGTATCGGTTTAAAACTGAAATGTTATTTGATCAGATTTGAGGATGTTAACTTCCACCTTCTATAGCACTTTATCTGCATCTGACCATGTCCTGCTGAATAACAATTCACTAAAGAACTTGTATCAACCTGAAGTCATTTAAAAAGAAGAATTATGCAAATGATCTCTCTTTATTTGGCTGTGCAGTGAGAGATCTTTCAAAGAAAAGAATAAGATGTAATTTCAACACACTTAGAAGTGGTGCTTCCAGGGGAAAAGGAAGTCTTTGAAGAAGTAATTTGTAGGCAGAGGTATTGTGCTAGAATGTGTAAATTGATGATTATTTACTAGAGAGCCTGTGAAGGAGAGAAACACATGCCACCTTTTATCAATGAGTGGCTGCTGCACAAGATACAGAAATCATGATGTTTTTTACAGTGTCTGTTTTCACTTCCATTGCTTGCTAAGGCCATAATGCTGATCTCTCCATTTAAATTGCAAAACTAGAAGAAATAACTTAATATGGCAGCTTCCTGCTCTGCAGAAGCTTGCATATCTGGGATGGCATTGCTGYGTAATACAGATTATATTTTTTAATGTCTCCCCAGATTGTGAATTATTGTCAGCAGAACTTTGTATTTTCACCCAGGTGAAGGCTGGAAGGTATTTTTAAGTTTTGAAGGAAAAACTAGATCTTGCACCTCTGCATGGGAGGAGCTCATCTGAGCTCCTTGTCTTTGAGGAGAGGTTCCAGTATTGAACTGCAGTCGTGTTCCCCTTTGCTCCTCTTCCTCTCCCCCTTGAGTCTTGTCACCACCTTTGCCTCTCTCCTGTGCAAGAACAAAGGCAGAGCTGGGGGCTTGAGTCCCCACAAGGGAAAGCAGGCGTGGAACTCATCTCTTGCCTTGTGGGCAAGCCTGAAGGGCAATGAAGTGGTGTAGGTGAGCTCCTCATGGAGAGAAAAAGTTCACTCAGAAACTTGGTTAGGATCCTTAGGGTATGAACCTTTAGAATCTTTAGGGAATGAGATCTCTCCTTATCCCTTGTACCACTTGCCAGCTCAGTAATTACATGCTCAGAGCTCAAGCATTTGTGTGCAGCTGCTGGGCTGTAGAAGCCATCCTGATTTTGGATCTCTAACTCCAAAACATCTGTCCAGACAGTGGTAATGCATAAGAGCSCTGATGTCCCTTAAAACAGAGCGTACAAATATTATGAGAGGCCTTTGAAACCTTTTCYATTTCTGTAGAAAAGGAGAAGAACAGGTTGCAAGAAGCAATGAATCAGCATTCTTAAGACTTCTTAATATATTTTTTTCTTCAAGGGATTATTAGACATTTTCTGCATTTGCCCGAAAATCCAAGCAAAACAGAAGATCCAAATTATCACCAGTGCAAGAGACCCTTTCTGCTGTTTTATCTCTAAGAAAAAATGCTTTCTTCATGCCAGTCCTCTGATGTACGCACTGCTGTAGATACGCCACAGTTTAAAGAATGGGCTGTTTACTGTTTGGATAGCTTCAAAGAGAGAGTTTTTCCCCCCTGRAACAAAGCTCTTCCTTAGCGAGATAAGTACGAAGTGTTTAATAGTGCCTCTCTTCTTCGCTCTCAAGATTTCTCTTTCTCTTTTTCCCTTTATCTCTGCCTACTCATATGTATTTTAAAGGGGACCCGATACGCTGGTGTCGTACGTTCACACCAGCCTAACAAATGATGCCACTTCCATGTAATTAATGGGAAGACACTGATACCACTAGGTCAGATGGACCGAGTGCTATCTGAGTTACTGCAAATGTCCCTAGCACAAACTCTCCCTTCCTGGAGGCAGAGAAGGGATGTGTACCATCTCCGTGCCTTTGTCCCACTGGGACCGACTTCATGGGCTGTGCGAGAGGAAGGAGCCAAAGGAGGGGAAAGGAGTGAGGGGTTTCTGCTGGGCTGAGTGTGCCAAACACCAGCGCTGAGGTACGCAGCACTGGCTTGAACATGAGTGCAGAGAAAGCTCCACAGTCTAATGCTGTTGAATGGCTTAGGYTGGAAGGGACCTTAAAGATCATCTCATTCCAACACCCTGCCATGGTCAGGGACACTTTCTACTGGAACAAGTTGCTCAGAGCCTCATTCAGCCACGTTGTTAAAGAAAATATTGTTATTATTAATGATTTCTCTTTCTCTGCCTTCAACCATCCTGGATTATTTTTGGTACCTTTAAAATCTTTCTGCTTGGATCACCCATTTACATGAGCTACCAGAGCTGTCTTGAAATATTTAGTATGCTGCCAGGATTTTTCCTTTAAGTGTTATAGTGAAAAGTTCCCTGGGTTCATATATTCTATGGCAGAATTTTTGCTTTTGCTGTCTGGCTGACACAGGCTAGCCAAATTGATCTTCACATGGGCAGATAATTCCAGGAAAACCATGACAATATAAGAAATGCAGTAAATGAAGTTTTTCTTGCAGTGAGTATAGCGATCCTGTAGTAATACTTGTGTATTGCTTGTGTTGGGGTGGTTTCAGAAAGTGTTAGAAGTAATACTCTGGAGTGGTGTAAATCTGATTTAACTACTCCACAGCAATTTAGTCTGGTCTGCAGTTTGGACTAAACCCTGCTGGTTTCTTGCTCCTATCGTCTGAGGATCTCTTATTATTCCTGGCTGAAATGCCTACAGAATGTTTGCATATATATAGTACTAACAAGATAACATCATTATGCTTTTGTATTTTTTTTATATATTAGATGTTTTAGGTGACTAACATTTGTTTTATCTTACAGATATGAAACAGCACATTTATAACTTGCTACTGTATTGAATAGATTAGATATCAAACAGGTATTGTAAATGAAGTAGGTTTTGATTATAACTGTATAAATGAATTGAGTATCAAGAAATAGAACTATAGAAATATTTCTCAAAAAGAAAGAAAACAGGGTATAGCTTATAACCACTTCTTTTTTCATTGTAGTTTAAATAATTGATCTAAATGTGACTTAAATATAGACATTTTCCATTAAACCRACCAAATATGAAGCACACCAGTGTGAACTGTCAATGTTACTCAAATTCAAGGTATTTTTTTAAGTCTTGCTGGCATTGAGATACTCACGTCTGGGAGTCTTTGGAGTGCTTCTGGATGCTGCCAGTTGGCCAGGGTCTCAGCTGCAGAAAYGGGAGACTTGGAAGTAATGAGATGTGCAATGATATTTTATAGTTAGGTTCTCTAATGGGACCTGTAATGAAATCATGTTCTTGTCTTAGCACTAGCTGGGACCCTTTGGCCAAATACTTATGAATTATATTTTTCTGGTTTTGTTCRCTCCTGAAATGAAACATGAAGAGCAGAATGCTCAGAATGTGAAGCATAGAGATCTGATAAAGACTGTTTCCTATCTAATTTTCCCACCTTTCTTGACCAGTTCTTTTCAAACTTTCTATGGGCAAGGTCCACTGCTTAGAAGAGGTAGATTTTTGTGCCCTGACATTCAGCTTTTCCCTTTGGGTGTGTTGTGTGCATGTATGTATTTAAACATAGTTCAGCAGGGGTAAATACTTTTTATCACATAATGAAATATATACCTGGAAACCTTACAATGTATGGTAACAGTATTCTGTTTAAACATCTGTATTTGATACCAAATAAAAGGGAAACAAGTTGAGGATGACTCTTTCATCAAGTAGGAATACGAATGAGGTGTAGACCAGAAACAGGATCATGCTGGATTTTTTTTTTTCTATTGAAATCTACTCAGTAGTCTGATATTTTAATTTATTAGATTAAAACAATTTAATCTGCTTTGGATTCAGTATTTCTGCTAATTCTTATCTGGATTGTTGGTGCTGAGCCAAAGTTCTCATGGCTTTTCACATATGTCCCTGTATGCTGCAAAGAAAAAAGCAGAGGGARCAAGTGTTCTGGGTGCACTTGGCAACATCTAGACTGAGAATTATCTTATTTTTATATTGTTCCTTCTTTGTTTCATTGAAAACTGCAGGAGTGTTAACAGACTGAATTATCTCAGGATGAAGGTAAAGTCTCTCTGCATCTAGATTTACCACACATCTCTTTTTTCTTGTTTCAGACTGSAAGTGCATGCCTGTTCTTTCTCACTGAGTAAATCACAATCTTCAAGCCACACATGTCTGGATGGTGCCACATGTGATGACCTACTTGCCTGTGCAGAAAAGGATTGGGAGACTGGATTCATCTYGGTTGCATTGGTCTGTCTCATGTGCGTAAGTTCAACTGTATGGCAGAATTCACATCCCCTCCTACATTACCACCAGAATAATTAATGCTGTTTTCTTCMTGGACATTCTTTCTCCTTGAAGCAGCCTGTGATTAGGAATGGGTTACAGTGGTAGCCAGAATCAGGCTACAGCAAACAGAGCAAAGCCTTTGGCTTGTGAACCCCTCACCAGCTACCCATGAGAAGGAGAGGAGCAGGCAGGATCCGTGTATGGGATCAGTTGTGAGAGGAGCTAGGCAGGATCCATGTCTGGGATCAGTTGTGAGAGGAGCTAGGCAGGATCCATGCAGAGGATCAGTTGTGAGGGAAGCTAGGCAGGATCTGTGCACAGGATCAGTTTTCCCCATGGGATATTTGCTGAGGGTGTCTGCAGAGCACCAGAGTTCACCCCCCCCCCTTTGTCTCACAGTGAACACCAGGCTAAGTGCTAAAGKGTGCAGGTTTTCCTGTCCTGCAGGCTTGGCCCAGGGAAAGTTTCAAACCTTGGGTTAACCAAACCAAACTCACAAACTGGTGTGTCACAACAGAGCCCCTTGTGTCTGGTGTGTGTTTCAGGCCACGTGGAAGTCTGGACAAGAAGGCAGTAGAAGGCTGTAGGGTGTCTTGGATGCAGGGAGCTGAGGAAGAGAGGGACTGCTGAATAAACCAGATAACTGTTGTCATTGAAACTGATAGTATTTCTGTTCCCTCGGTGCTGCTTTTAAGCAGATTATGCCTTTTCAGTTAGGGTCTGGGACAGCTTGATTCATTGAGCCTCTGCACATTCATGCACTCRCTTGGGTATGATGCATTCGGATTACAATGCTTAGAAGTTTGTTTGCTCTGGAGTGCAATTATAGTTTTTTACTGGTATTTATAGACCCTCATCTGATATATCACAGCTGATTGCCGTGCAAAGTGCCAGCAGTCCCTGCATTCTCCTGCCTGGGTGTAAAAGAATGSAATAAGCTTGCCTTCTACAAGCTACAAACAGGTTTGTTGCAAGCCAATGCTTTTGCCTTTAGGTGGGTTAATGTTTCTGTTCTTATGCTAATTGTTCCTCCTCATTCCTTACTAAGTCTTTCTAAGCAAGCAGGGATAATTGCACACAATTTAGAGCCTTACAACACAACAGAGAAAATGTCCTTTAGGTTAGAAAGGTTAGGATATTAGTATCAATGCTTTTATTTAAGTACTAATATACAACAAAATGTGTAGTTATTTCGTAATAACAGCAGACTCGGGGAATGTGGTGAGTTATTAGGCCTTTTTTACATACTTTCTCACTTTACAGGTTCAGGTAATGATGAAACAGGGATGGAATTTCTGCACTTTATACCAATTCAATCAGACTTTCAAACAATAATAACCATAGTGGCATAGGATCCCTAACTTTATAATTACTTAGTTTTCCACACAGTAAACTATAGACACATGTACATGCCCATGAACATATATAAATGTGTGCACCTGTGTATAAATATATATATATGTATATAGTTATAAAAAATGGCCTGAATTCATTAATCTCTGATTTGTATTAAAGGTGGAAAGATCCATAATGTACTACTGAATGCTTTCATTAATGAGTAAAAGCAAAACTCTGATACCTTTATTAGCACAGTATCTTTGTAAAAACGTATAAGGGCATTCACAGAATAAAAATGTTCTCTGACATAACAGTCTAAAAGTCCCAAGAAGTTGATTCTGTCACATGCTAAACACACTGGCTCCAGTCCAGTAACACATTTGAGCCAGTGCTGGACCTCAAGGCTCTCAGGACCACTCGTGTCCTCACAGGTCAGTGCTTTGATGGAGTGGGRACAAGAGGGTCAGCATGTTGCAGAGCTGAGCTTTCACTGAAATGGGACTGAATAGGAAACAGGACACACTAAATAGGACTGAATGCAGAAGTGGTCTTGTGAGCAAGATGCTGTGTGGGACAGCAGATTTGAGGTATCAATAATGTGCATGCATCAGTGTCATGGGGTGAGTGTGTCCGTGGTGGGTCAGTTCACTGCACATCAAGGCTGGTGCCAGCACACCTGCCCCCTGCTGCTGCACAGTCCAGCCGCATTTCTTGTTGTTATTGCTGGTATGGAAGAGTTGCATCTTACAGTCTAAACATATGCCCCAGGTTTGGTTTCCAGCTGTATTTGGGGTGTCCTGTGGGCTGAGCTGGCTGCTCTTTGTGATGTTTCAGTTCTCCTGCAGTAGTGGGAGCACCAGTGAAGGCACAGGGGGACCATGCTGTTTAGGAAATGTTTGGATGCTGTACTGATGGATGTCAAGGAAGTGCTGTACTTGAAGTGTTAGATTCCTAAGTACATATRTTGGATAATGTGCTAAAATGTGGCACAATCTGAGGTTTTTTTGTTTTTATTTTTTAATTTAATAAAGATGAGAAAAGGGCAGTGACTGAGATATTCAAAGGTAGTAACAGAAGAGCCACATAGCTGTGCTTCCTGAATTCAACAAGGATTAGTGGGAGCTTGCCCAAATTTCCTTTTTTTGGATTGAATGCGATGGAGTTTTGATATTTTCCATGTTTTAATGTATAGACTATAAGTACATGTGATAATATTTCCCCGCTCTCTAAGGGAAACAATTTCTGAGTGAATACATAAGCTGTTTTCAGGTTGGACACCTCAGATATTATTCCCCCTTGAAGGAGCTATGTTCTGCCAGTTTCCAGCTTAGGCCAGACTCTGCTGGTATTATAGTTTCAAACAAGCTTAGTCTCCCTGCTTTGACAGAAGGGATGTAAGCATTGACCAGTGGTCATGGTCTAGAGAGAATGAAATTTGGTACCATCAGGTGCCAAAGACATATAGATGAAAGACAAAGTAAGCAGGAGTAGAGTTTTAAAACTAGGTTGTTTTATTTTTCTATAATTAAATATTGATTTTATTACCATTTAAAAAATATTAAACCATTTTAAAAGTATTTGAGGTACTCTATTTTACAGGTTTCTAGAGAAAGTAATTTTGCATTTAGAAAGCCTTAATTTTAACAGAGAAACAGTGAAAAGTAATTGATTGTTGTCTGGGTTTTTTGTACAGAAGAAAAGTACTCTCCTGGAGTACTCTCCTGGAGAAAACTCACTGGAATGCAAAAGAATTTTTTAGATGCAGCCGTTTAAAAAGCAAATTAACCTTTGCAGTTTTTAGTTTTGCTAAGAAGAGCTAACAGTGAGAGTGACAAAAAAATCCGTGTTCATCATATCAGAAACTGYATCAACCAGTTCCACCTTGCAAAACCCCCAGCACTTTTCCTTGGAGCAGGACTTTGCCTGATGAGTGCTACGGGGAGAGCTGGTTCTCCATCACCAGCCCTGCCTGCAAGTAGCACATTCCTCTTTCCTTTATCATCTCATGCATTCTTCTGTGGTCTCTTTTTCACTGGGCTTGTGATCCAGGGATAGTGAGTCTCTCGTTTAGGCTAAACAGGAAGATTTTTATACAGCAGAGGTTACTGAAGCATTTATCTTTTAAGAAACAGCATACATAYACAGAATTGCAGTGTATGTGTTTTGCAAACAGCTCTGAGAAATAAATGGMTCACTCTTGGGGCTTTCCAACCTTAAAAATATCTTTTTCATGTCTGTCTCACTTATATGAGCTATTCTGCTGTACCATCATACATTTCTTGTTTTGAAGTTGGGGGAGATATATCTTTTGTTTCACTGTATTGCATCAAGAATATTTTTAAAGAGAATTAATTAAATTGAAGAACTACAAAATATTCAAGGATGCAGAACTCTTAAAACCTGGGACAGTTTTTGCAGGCTTCACAGGATACAAAAATTTTGGAAAACAAATACTTCTTAATGACAAAAAATGATCTTATTCTCTATCAAAGGCAATGATAGAACAGTAATCTTAGACAGATTTGATATACTTTGAAGAGCAAAACTGTTATCAGTAGGAATTCAAGATAAAGTTTACTGTAGAAAAGCCCTACTGACAAACTTAGCAAACATCAGCATTTCCTATGCCAGAATATATAAATAAAATGAAATGGTAAAGCAGGCAGCAGAAGGCTAACATTAAAGGATGGTGAAAGAGAATAGCTCCTGTTCACACCCTAAAAAAGCATTCAAAGGGTTTATTGGAGAAAAAGGAAATCTCATTTCCATACAACTCAGATAAAAAGGAAAGCTACATTTCATAAATACCTTGATGATCCCTTTATGTCCACAAAGTTCAGCCAAGGGACCAAGTCAATCTCTTGAAAAATAGCAGATTTTCTCTAAATCACAAAAAAAAAAAAAAATTCAGGCATCCTCTTGATCAAAATTCTCCACAGTAGATTACCTTCAAGTGATAAATGAACTCCCAGAGAAGATGAATGAATGGCATGAACCCCTGTATATACTACTCACTAACTGCAGGAAAGATCTTAATTCAGCTGAAAGGAATTCTGTCTTGGAGGCCTGTCAAACTAAAGAGACAGAGCATGGGTGATTACATTCAGCATCTGAGAAACTTCAGCATAATTGAATCAACTAGGTTAGATTTGACTGCGAGAAAGATCAAATGAGAAAGTGAGAGGTGCAAGGCAGAGGGACCTGTTCTGCACCCTTGATGACTTGACCAGAGAGGGGCAATGGACTGTACTTTGATGGAGAGGATGAGGAAGTGGGGATTATTTAGAGAAATGAAGAATAGGCAGTGGAGGCCAATTGGCAGAGAGGTGGAGGTTGAAGTTGGCACAATCAGAAAACCAAACAAATAAAAAACTCCAGAGGCTGACTACAGGAAATACTGAATTAGGACTGAAAAYAGCTTTGAAAACGACTGAGTAGACAACCTCAGCCAGCCCCACTGTGCACCCATTGAACTGAATAGTCGTTTTACTCAAGAATTTTACCAGGATGTGAGTATCAGTTACAGAATTAACTTCCTTATAATCTAATTGGCACAAGCATGGTGGAAATCTGAGAACTGGAGCCAAAACTCTTGAGTTTGAGCTCAGTTTTCCTGTGGGAGGGCTTCCTTTGGCCAGGACCCTCTGTTTTGCTTTGATTCCTCCCTGCTGTCCCTGCTCCTCTCCTCCCCAGCAGTCAGAGGGAGGCTTGGATCTGCTCCTCCCAGCCTTGGGAAAAGCCGTGGTCTGGGCATCTTTACCATGRCAATTTGTCGTGGAAGGTAGAGAGGAGAAGGTGAAGATGGTGCTTGTCCTTAGAGCTGTTCTTGTGGCTTCCTTTTGCTGAGGTGCAAAAGCAGTGTGGGAGCTGCAGAGAACTGCAGTTCACTGCAGAGAACTTGCAGTGTGTGCAAGTACTGGTGTTCTATAATCATGTAGCATATTTCTAGTGATAAAGGGTAAACATTTAGCAGTTACTAGCTATCCCAGTTATGTTACAACTAGTAGATAATATCTGTGTCTCCTGAATTTCCTTTCTGCTATTAGAATATGTTCTTTCAAATAGCAAACTGCCTATCACTTACTAATCTGGCCATTGTGTAACTAATACAATAAATATGTCTCCTGTAAAGTGCAGTGAAGTAATGAGCAATTTAATGAGTTAAGCAAAGAAAGATAGAAAGTGAAAATAAGAAACCATGGAAACTAGCTCACTAATCCTAGCAGAGTGCCAGCAGACTAATGAAGACAGACGGAGAGTGAAMATGAGAATAAAAAGGAGAAACAGCTCACTGAAGGCAGAGATACAAGATATCTGTGTCTTTAAAAGATTTCTGTGTTTGCTCTTTCCTCTAAGCCAACATTTCCCTTCTCCACAATTGCCAGAGAATGGTTTTCTGTCAAGGAAAGCAAGTCAAAAATGCTGTTTGCAACCAGATCCTTTTACTGGCCTTTGATTCCTGATTTCCTGTCCCAAATTGCAGTTAGTTGGAAATTCCAAGTAGGTGGCACTATATGGAGATGTTAATTAGCTGAGCCTTCTTTCCTTCCTCCCTTTCTTCCCCCAGATTAAGCAGTTGTGAATCAGCATCAAAACTCCATGTCCCCTGCTCTCAGCTGTGATGGAGTCTGCTGTCTTTCCTGGTTTGGTGAAAAAATCAAGTTCAGGGAAGGCTGATTCTTGCCTGGGGTCCACTACAAACCCAGAGGTGCCACTGGACACATGGAGGTCTATATCTGATCTAAGATCTCTTTGTAATTAATAGAGAYGTAGAGGAGATCTCTAAAGGCCTTTATCAGCATAAAATGACTTCTTTTGACATCTTTCTCTCTACAAGAGATGGATGGTGTAGACTTGGTGCCTAAAAGCTAGCACATGAATCTTTAGTTCAAATCTCAGGGATAGCCTCAGTGGAGGGAGGGTGGAGGAATCCTGAATTGTTAAATTTAGTCCCAGCAGATGATATTAGTTTTGGGATGCAGCCTCGATGTGTGCTGCCCCTTGGGCACTGCTGTGACACAGGGACAGCCTGTGCTGTCCTCACCTAGTGACACCCCTGTGGGTGGTAACAGCCCCATCACAGCTGCCGCAGGGTCAGGATTTGGTGGCTTCAGTAGAAATTGCTCTGAAATTACTCTTGCAGTTAAAACAGGACTGGAGCAAASGGTTTTGTGGAGTAAAAATTCTTCTTGCTATTCAGAGGCGAGTTGGTTATGTTTTCCACTGGATGGTGGGCAAATCCTTGAGAAAATGCTTTTAATCTCATCTCAATAACCACAATTTCTAAGTCTGAGAAGTAGGGAAAATGGTAGGTTTCTCATRGTTATTTTTTTAGTGATGTATAAGAAAGGTGTTCACCGTTTCGTGGTTGTGTTTTAAATTTTTGTGTGGGTTTTCCATGTCTCTTTTCCTTCCCAGTAGTGAGATATAGGAAGACAATCAGTGTTCCTCCRTTCCTTTTCATGCTTGACTATATGCAAACACTTACTAAAAAAACCTTTAATGTAAATTTTAGCTGTTCAAGAATCTGACCAAGAATCTTGGATTCATCCTGTTGTAAGGAGAAAATGACAGTGGGCACTGATGATGTATCAGAGCTCAGGAAATGGTATRTTCATTATTGAATTCCAGATCCTTTCTTACATTTGTGAAGAGCAATGTATCCAAAAGCAAAATTTAAGCTAGTGTTGYATAGCAATGTAGAACAGTTGTGAAGCACTGTTGAATCAGGAAATTGTCTTAGAATCTGTTTTTGGTCTTTTTGTGCTGTACACAGACCTAGTGAAAATTTCTGGAMAAATTATCTAAGGGAAAAGAATTCCTTCCTTGAAAAATATGACATTTGGCAAATGTATTCCTAAACTTTTCTCTTAAAAAAGCCCTTAGCAGTTAGACTTTCCTGGATTTGTCTTTTTGTTCTTTCTCTCTCAGTTACTGGCAGAGTGGCAATAAAAGTAAATAAATGGGAAATGAGTAATTGCATTATTTTAATCAAGCCTGYCAAATTTGCTCAATCTTTATAGAGRAAAATAAACTTTAAAATATTAACAAATTGTTTTCAGAAACCTATCCTACTTCTGAATTAATTAACTAGGCATAAGGAGTGGCTGCTGTTGAACAGCACACATTAACTCTGTTTTGCTGCTCATTTTGTCTGGCTTACCGGTCAGCATTACTTTATATCCACAATCACAGCATTCACCATCTGCCTAGTGCTACCACCTAATGCTGCTTCAGGGAGGAAAACACTTTTTTCAAAATGTATTTGAAAATAAAACTTTGTATCAGTGTATCCTTCATTCTTCTAGGCTAAAAGATGACTTTTTTTTTTTTCCCCTGGCATCAAACATAAAATATACGTACGACATCTCAAGGTGCTGAAGTAAACTTGGAGCTAAATGCAGACCCCTGTAGCCATGGTCTCCACTGGGTTCACTGGGACCAGATCCTAATCCAGTGTGTCCTGTGTACCCAAATTTAGCTGGTGCTGGAATCGGACTGTCTTCATCTCCTTCATTTTATGGACTTAACCTACCACAACCCCAGTGTTTGACAACACAGCTTTTGCCTTTAATAAAACCTTGGAGCAAACAGGACACAGGCCTGTTTTCAAGGTGTTCAGGCACATCTTGAGACCATGTCAGGCAAATGAGGCTGTTTATGAGGGATCTGTTATAGCCGCTTCAATAGTAGGTAATTTAAGACTATGTTTTAAACTAAGGGTGGGCACTCTCATGTAGTGGGTTAATACATACATGACCTTTAGCACATCCTGACCTTCCTCAGCCTGAGATAATGTTCCATAACAAATTTATTGTGTCGGGGAGATGATTTGTCAGCCAGCAGAAGTAACCGGTAAGAACAAAAGGGARTAGGGACTGAGAGGAGTCTGCTGGTTGGGAATGCTCTTTTATTTATTCTCTGCATCTAGATTGTAATTCTTTATGTGCAATGTCTGAATCCCCACCTGTCCTGTGACTGAGAACTAAAGGGCACTTCTGGCTTTACGTATCTTCTGCGTGGCCTTGTAGTYTCCCTGGTTGTCTCTTTACTCCATAAACTGGTGAGAGCACAAACCCTTGTCTGCTTGGCTCTAACCAGGTGCTGCCCACAGCAGCTGTATTTACCATGTTGTGTAAGTTAATAGGTAATAATTCATCCATAAAACAAAGCTTGGCAAGCAATATGCAGCTTCAGAGATTTTTTGCACAAATCCTCCATAAATTAAGATACGTAGATCTATTCTGATCCTAGACACATTGGGAAGCAGAGTGAGAGTACTTAAGGTTTTAAGTCACTTTATTGAACTTTATTTATTTTCTCYGTGTTAAGAGATCTAACAAGTAAAATAATTTTGTAACCAATACCTTGTATAATTTCAAACAGAACTGAGGTTTTTATCAAAGCAGGGAATATGCTTAAAGACAGAATTTCTTGTGAATGTTTACTTGACTAAAAGAGGCACTGTTAGTGGTTATATTTCCTTTTTCCAATTGCTTTGTGACTGTTTATAGATCTCGCCTTTTATGTATTATCTAAATGTATCAGAAATTTCATAGAAAAGGACCTTGGATGTGGATTTCAGAATCACAGAATCTGCTGAGTTGSAAGGGACCCACAAGGATCATCGAGTCCCACTCCTGGCCCTGCACAGGATACCCCAAGAATCACACCCTGTGCCTGAGAGCACTGTCCAAACACTTCTTGAACTCTGTCAGGCTGGTGCTGTGAACRCTGCCCTGGGGAGCCTGTTCCAGTGTCCAACCACCCTCTGGGTGAAGAACCTTTTCTAATATCCAACCTAAACCTCCTCTGACACAACTTCAGGCCATTCCCTCAGGTCCTGTCACTGGTCACAGAGAGCAGAGATCAATGCCTGCCCCTCYTCTTCCCCTCACAAGGAAGTTGTAACTGCAATGAGGTCTCCCCTCAGTCTCCTCCAGGCTGAACAGACCAAGTGCCCTCAGCTGCTCCTGGTATGGCTTCACCTCAAGGCCCTTCACCTTCTTCATTGCCCTCCTTTGGACACTCTCTAATAGTTTAATGTCTTCCTTATATTGTGGCACTCAAAGCTGCCCCCAGGACTTGAGGTGAGGCTGCCCCAGCCCAGAGCAGAGTGGGACAATCCCCTCCCTGGCCCGGCTGGCGATGCTGGGCCTGATGCCCCCCGGAACAGGGATGTCCCTCCTGGCTGCCAGGGCACTGCTGGCTCATGTTCAACTTTCCATCAACCAGGACCCCCTGGTCTCTTTYCTTGGCACTGCTGTCCAGCATCTCATCCCCCAGTCTGTCCGTCCACCCAGGGTTGCCCCATTCCAGGTGCAGAATCCAGCACTTTCCCTTGTTGAAACCACGTGACTTGTGAAGACATGGTTGGTGATTGCCCAGCTCTCYCATTTGTCAAGGTCTCTCTGCAGGGCCTCTCTGCCTTCAAGGGAGTCAACAGCTCCTCCCAGTTCTGTATCATCCGTGAACTTGCTCAGTGTCCCTTCCAGTCCTTGTGCAGTCGTTAATGAGGATGTTGATGAGCACAAGGCTGGGGATGGAGCCCTGTGGAACCCCACTAGTGGYAGGTCACYAGTCTGATCACACCCCTTCGTTAGGACTTGCACCACCCATGGAGACACAAGCTGTGAAACACAAGATGCTGGTGTGACCTTGTGTGTTCCATGAAACTGGAACTGGACTTTTGAATATGAAAATTTGGAACTAATTGGCCACAGACAATCTTCAGTACTAACAGAGCACATGGAATTATCAGCAAAAAATGTGTCAGAGCAAGCAATGGTGAGATTTTGGGATGCTGTGTTGTTTTCTTTTCCTTCCTTTTTCCCTTACCACAGTTTCTCTTCTGTGGGAAAGAAAACATGTAAAAGAGAAAGAGAAGCCARTTAAATAATATTTCCTGATACAACATGTATTGGTTTTGGCAGTTGAATCGGATAATTTTTGCTTAGAATTTTTGCATATAAGAATTGAGGTTTTATGTTTTGAGAAGAACTTAAAAATACTCAGCTATAAATATTTCACTGTCTATTAACATAACTTTTTTTTTTTTCATTTTTTCTTCTTCGTGGCATCTAGACCCTCATGGTCATATCAGCTGCTACAAACACCTCACTTTTGCACAGGTCTTTGCCTCACATTTAAAACATTGTAGATATGACACAAAATGAATTGCCTGTCTTAATTCTCTAGCAAAGGACAATGGTTTTAATTTAAGGGTCAAGTTCACCCATACTTTTATGAAATTAGCTCTGAAATTATATGTCTTCAAATATAATGCTGCTCTTACTGTGTCATAGTGCTACTGAGCACATTAATAAATTATTGCTGTCTCCTATGATTACAATAAAATATTTTAAAATGAAMTCCAGAGATGCAATTAAATTAATGGACTCAAGGAGAAATATAAAGCTATAGGATGTAACAGTGTAAAAGGCTATCTCGTTGTGTGAGCCTTTTGAGTATCAGATGGATTTTCATTATCAAGAGATCTGAATTCTTTTAGATCCCACACTGACATTAAAGGCAGGATACCATGACGGTAATGCTTAATATGAAGGTACATATATACTCCAAAGCTAAGAGAAGATTCTTATTCTTGAGTGAGCATTTCAAGCTCAAAGAGCTCACCCCTATTTTTCAGTGCATTCCTCTCTCCTTGCCCCATTTTATGAAGTTCAGCCACTGATTCCCTCTTTCCAGAGTCCTCAGGGAAGTCACTTTGACAGTTGCTGTGAAGTGATATAAATAATTCTTATTCCTGGAATTTGTGTTCTTTGGGAACAAAAATAAGTCTAATGGAGGTACCCTGTATTGCTGTATTTAGATTTAGGTGTTCAGATACRAAGGCACAAGAACCTTCTTCAGTAACGGCACTGGGAGTCCTTCCTTGGAGTCTCTTCCCTTGAAGAAAACTGGATTTTTGCTATTGCTTGCAGTACAAACACTTTATTGCAATGAGGATATGAGCTCAAATATAGGGCAACAAATCATGTTTTATGTTTTTATTTTTGTTGGTGCAAGTCTGTGTGTTTGAAGGGCTGAGAATTTGRTAGAGGAAGGATATCACGTTGATCGAATTGATCATTTGTCTACTGCTTATGTTTTCTTACAGTGGTGTCTTCCTGGCAAATTCATCTCATAATGGTCAGTGTTGTTTGTGGTCRAATATGGCTCTGTTCTATTTTTCCTGAAGAATAGGAAGAATTTTTACAAGCTGTTTATTCCTTAAATAGTTTTTCAGTGCCCTTTGAAATATTTTGCTGTATTATACGAGTGATCATACATGAAGTATCTGTGAAGTAAATCAGGCGCAGTGGTTCAATACCATTTTAATTGAATTGTCTTTGTATTTAAATTGAAATAGTCAATTGCAGAGGTATATTTGCCCAGGAAACCCAGCTTGCAAACCAAATTTATTCTGTATCTAAAAGAAAGAGACCTGCATAAAATTACAGAGCCAGGAGCCCCAAGAATTAGATGTGCATCTTTCCCACAGCAGACTGCCCCTTTAAATTGTTCTCAGAGAAAGAGCAGTACATTTATAATTTAGCTTGTCCTGAAGGAGAACTCTTCTCTGTGGGAGGATCCTCTTTAATTACAACTTCACAGTAATAAGATGAGAAATGAGCAAGCAAGAAAGTACTGCTGGAATGAGACATGATAAATCAGTTTGTCCAGGAAGCACGTTTATACCAGATCTATCACCACATTCAGCACAGCACTATCTTTCTTATTTCAATAAGGAAATCTCATGAAGAAATTTTAATTGCATACTATTAGGTGAAAGTCAATGTCCCATAATGAGCAAAGTGAAACCTGCATTTTTTCTTCTTTTATCTTCATGCTTTGAGTTCCCAAGGATTAACACAAAATGATTTGCCCTTAAATTGCACCCTTTTTTTTCCCCCCCGTTCATTTGTCTGAAGGATGTAGATTTTAGGTAATTTAAAAGGCACCAAGCTTTTGCTGTATGCTTCATGCTTGCAAGTTGGGAGTCAGATGGGAAAAAAATTTCCAATTTTCGAAGTCTCCTATTGTTAAGGGTGACTGAATGGCAGCCTGCAATTATATGATTTCAATGTAATTCATTCAGTAGGGAAGAGGTTGGTTCATAGATGCCTGGCTTAAAAGATTGGCATTGCTGTGTGATTAATTTCCAAACTTTGGAGGTATTTTCAACAGCATACAATGGAAGCATGTGACAGTGACATTTTCTGGATTTGTGCTAGGATTGCTTTATAATTGAAGTGCTGGGCTTGTGGGGATCACATTATCRTTGGAGGTTTATTTTTCATAGTGTGTGTTTGTGTGTGTGTAAATATATAAAATATATAAATATGCATCCATATTTATTCATGTGCATATATGCATATATGAGCACACAGGTGCATATATGTATATATGTGGAAGTGTACTGGGTGATTTTATTGTGTAGATTTCTTGCGCTTGCCACTTACATGTAGATTTTCAAGAGTTACTTTTTTTTCCCTTTCACATAAGAAAGGTAATGATGAGACTCATTCTTGAAAGAGCTGTAATTTAATGCTTGATTTAGTATATTTAAGCAAAAAAAAAAAGTATTTGTTTTTTGAGTGAATTAAATTTGTGAATTATAATTACAGGCAAAAATTGCTATAATGGGCAACTGGGAAGTACCTTCTCTACAACAGKTTTTTTTTTGGTCCATTGTTTGTTATGGTCAATGGATTCCCTAATTACTTATATTTAAAGCTGTGCCAAATCTTCATTATCAGACATCAAACCACATGAACCTTACCCACACAGAAAAGAGCTGAAATGAATCAGAAATGAAAACAGAGTGCTTTCAGGTTCCTACCAGAAGAAAGATGAACTACATTTCTACCACAAAGGACAAAGAAATTGAGGGCAACACTCTCAAAAATTTAAATCAAAAAGTAATACATGCAATTTTCGTGTCTCTTAACTGATTTTTCAGTTTTGAACCTATAGGTTTTATATTGCAAGTTTTGGATATAACTGTAGCAATCAGAATCATGCTATAAATGTATAGGCTCTTGTTTTTGCTGTATTTGAATGACTCTGGGAGGTCAGCTTGAGGAAGGARCCTAGACTGAGAGGAAAACCTGGGGTTAAAGCTGTCAATGCTGGCTGGAGTTGATTCTAGATGAAGATTTTCTGATAAAATGATTTTTTGTCAGAGAAAGCAGGTTGGCTATTGCTATTGCTGGAAAACTCACACCAGTTTCCAAAGAAAAGCTGCTTGAGATGAAGATCCCAGGGTCAGATCCCTATTTTTTGGGTTTTGTGAAACACTGTGAAAGGTTTAGGATTCAGAAACACTTTTGAAGTCATGGCAGAGAAATACCCCTCTCTAAATGTAGATGTTTCCCTCTTCAAGTCCAGTTGGAACTTCAGACCAGTGTATATATCTTGGGGAATGGGCTAAACGAAAGAGAAAGGAGTAAAAAGGCAAGATATGAAACAAGTCCTTTGACTATTTCTCTTTAGGGAAAAATTGTTGAGTGTACGCAGGTTTTGGGTGTTTAAACTCTATCCAGCACCAGACTGATGGTCTGTATGGCTGACTTGGAAAAAATTAAAATTGGTAAAATAGATAATCCAAATCGGCACATTTTCTCTAAAAGCTGGGAAAAAAAAAAGACACTGCAGTGCCAAGATACTTATGCACTGCCCAAATACACAAATTTACATGGTGATCAGAAACCCTGGGGTAATTTCACCTGGGGCAAGGCAGCCCATTTCTGCCTTCTCTTTCCTACGTGGTTTTGACTTGTGCTGAGGGGTGGTGAGGTTCCTTGTTTAGCTCAAGTACACTGGAGCTCACCAAGGGTAGTGACATCTCTATTCATCTGGGTCTCACTGCATTCTCAGAGTAACCCTCTCCTCAGGATGGGGTCTTTAGGAGGCCAAAACATTACAGRGCCAGAGATTGCTTTTGGCATTTCAGTAAACTGGGGTTGTCTTTTGAGTGAACCCAGCATCGCTGCAGAGCAGTGCAGGGAAATGTGAAACAGCTGGGAGCCAGGGTTATGGAACGATAAAAGCTGTTTAAAATGTCAGATTGCCTGTCTGGTGCTGTGGCCACAGGCAGCAGAGCACAGAGGAGGGGACRGAGAGGTGGGGATGGGGAGGCTCACACGGGTTGTTTCCCTCCCTCGGTGCAAGGTGGGTTTGTGTGATGGACACACACCATGTGGGGGAAATTCTCCTCTCAGTATGAAATGATTGTCTATTTGTTCTGCTTGTGGAGCTGCCATTAATGCCGGTGGGACTCATGGAAAGAGTTCTGAACGGGAAGCCAAGAGCAACTGTGATTCAGAGATGAGCAATTTGCCCCATAATGTGAAGGTAGTTTTATGAGCTGTTTATTCAACTTGCTCTCTGCTGAAATTGAAACTCCTCAAAAATGGCCCATTTGTACGGTCACCTGGTCCCACTGTATCACACAAACACCACTGCTTTGGGTTTTTTATTGCACACCTTCTGGGATGTTAGGGACACGGGTATGCAAAGAGTTTATACCAAAAGTCCAGACCACTGATATCAGAATAAATGAAATTTTGTAATACCATTCGTAAAACATAATTCTCTTCTCACAGCCATTAAATTTCCATAATTTCAAAGGAATTCCAGTGTTCAGCAGTAGCTATTCYAAAATAATTTCAAATTTGACAAGCATATACACAAAATAGGATCGTAATATAAAATATGTCGTGACAAGTGCCTGTGATTTGTCTCATGATAGGGAAGAGAGTGATAAATAATAGGTTTTTCGTAATTTTCTGTAAAAACAAACAAGTTAACACCCTCTTCCATGGTACTAACTTCATGGTAAATAATGGCTAATTGCCAATGATATCAGGTGTTTATGTACAATTTCGTGCCAGATTTAGTGTCTTTTAAAGTATTAACACACAGAAAGTGCAGAATTTGTGCTTTTTTTTTCTTAGGGGTGAATTCAGAGAATAGTATACATGCAAATTGAGACAAGCAACTAGAAGTTGGTCTTATAATGGTCATAGAATCATTAAATTTGGAAAAGACCTCTCATATCATCGAGTCCAACCATTAACCTAACACTGATGATGGTTTTGTCAGTTATTTTACAGTCATTGTCATGAAGGAAAAATTTCTGAAACTGCCCATACTCCAAGAATGTTGGAGTAGTGGGGGTGGATTACATGTCAAAAGAGAAAGAAAACAGAAAGATAACTGGTGATAGCTCTTCACCACGATATAGGATAAACAGAGGGATTTTACCAGATCTTCATGCATGAAACACATGGAATATGCAGCTCTAAACCCAGGTAACTGCATCACACTGGTAATCAGGAAAGGAGAGAAGATGTTTGGAGAGATTCTGACTAGAGGAGAAATGTGCCAAGCTATTATTGCATGATATTTAATGTATTTATTTATGTTGCAGTGATGCAAATGGAGAATTTTCATTTAAAATGAATGAGGCTGGTGGAATTGGTTACTATGTGGTGGCTGTGGAGTGGCCTTGATGTCACAGGCTCTGAGGGCACCTGAACTCAATCCAGTTGCTGTTCTGTGCCACTGGCTGAAAAGACCTGTGTCTCCTATGCCACCACTTATTTCCAGAGTGTCACAGGGATGCAAAGCTCTGTCAGGGTTTGGCTCTCTCTCTCTCTCTCTCTCTCTCTCGCTGTCTCTCTGGTCCAAAGAACATCCTAATTCCATCACAGAGCAGAAAGGAGACTTGTGTTAACTGTAGCTGTGGTTCCAAATGCCCTGTTGAGTGGGGCTCACACTGCTGGGTCTGGAAAGCTTGCTAGAGGTTTTCCAGGATGTGGGGTTTAGGTTAATGCAGCTGCTTGGAAGAATTCTCCCTTTGAAATATGTACTGGGGTTTTATTGACTTGGAAAACCACCTTAAAATGACTAAGCACCTCTGTGATCCACTGTAGCCCTTCAACTGTATAAAGGCTGCTTCTTAGTTATTTGTATCTCTAATTCCACATTTAAAGTTAAAACTTACTGTGGGCTTGAACTGACCTATTTCAAGTATTTCTGCTTTTCTAGACAGTACAATTTCCTATTTTTRGGAAATATACCTCTTGTTGTAGAGATCTTTTACTTAACTTACCTAACATGGAGAAGTTCAGGTGAGGATTATACACACCAGTCTACRCACTAATAGAAATGCTTAAATTTTGCCCTATCTCAATAAATGACTTCCCCTTAAGACTTAATGTTGCTCTGATTTCTCTGTTTTAAAAGTTTTGAATTTGTTAAAATTACTGCTAATTTGAATGTGCATTTCTCCCSTTGTACTCTCTCGGAGACCTAATGACAGACTGTGCAATTAGCAAAGCTCTTTTCCAGTAATAAGTTCATTTTGTCTTCCTGCAGCAATATTGAAAGAAAAATCACTGTTATGTGATAGCATGGTGCAAAGCTTGTGCAGAACATTGTTAACACCTGTATGGAAGATAAAAAGTCTCGTATTTTAAACCCATCTCTGTTGCTTGCCTGTACATGGGAGCATCTGCTGACTGCAGGAGGTTCTTGTTTCTGGGGGAAATCACCTGGTTTGCAAGTGTAACAATTTCTGTGAACTACTAATCACATTATCAGGGAGAAACTTGGTTCCTACAATTTGAAAGCAATCTCATCAACTTCCTGCATGTAATACGCTTTCAATGTGCTTTGGAGGACTCGTGAAACAGCATGAAAAGATATTTTTTCCCTAAAAGGATCCTTTCAGGATCAGAAACATGACAACTATGAAATCCTTTGGAATCAAAATCTTTGTTTTCCCCAGACTCAGAACTTTTAGTGTTTTCTACACCACCTATCTATATTGGATGGAAGTACATTTACAACCTAAAGAAGTAGAACAAGGCACTAGCAAATAACTGTCCTTAATTCTGTAATCAAAGACATCCAGTCCTGGCTGTAAGGGGTACCAGGAAAATACCTAGATAGTTAAAATACCAGATTTTAGCAGTGGAAAAAGCACTTTATTAAAGCTGAAGAATTCATTCATGCCTTGATCATGGTGGGACCTGCAAGGGTGAGCTAACCTCTGCAGGGTGGAAGAAGGTTGCCTCCCTGAAGATTCCTTGACTTAGCAACCCATCAGCACACCTTGTACCCCCACTTTCTCAGCCCACTGAATGCAGAGATGAAAACTTGGTGTTATTTGACCTTTTCATCTGATTAAAATGCTTGGTGCTGGGATTAGCCGAGTTTGGATACCACCGTGGCATTTTGAATTCGGGATGACTATATAATATCAATTAAAATGACAGTGACAGGGCTTTTCTTGTACAACTCTTTAATACAAGCTGTAAGACACAGAGGGGCTTGGTGGTTTCTTTGTGGCTCGTTTCTTTCCCAGTCTCTGTATTTTCAACTAAGGGGACACGGTCCCCTGCCAGTAGATGCAGGCTATTTAAATGCTCCATTGGAGAGGGATTAAAGTTTATGCAAGGTCACTGGGGATGTGATAATTATAATCACAGGTTTTTGGCTCCACAATGACAGCCATTTGTTATTTTCGCTCGAGTAATTCCTGCAGCTTGGAGCTGTTGACAAGCGTGCACTGATTTACTGGCCCCCCCAGGTCCCAAGGCAGTGTCCGCTCTGAAGTCTGACACCTCTGCCTGGCTCCTGCTGCTTTCAGTATCTTTTCTGCTGCGAGCTGCAATACCGACTGAAAATTGGAGAAAAATATTGTGTTAGTTTATAATGGGATCAGAGAGAGAGAGAGTCGCAGGGTTGCTGAGTTTGTTACTACTCTGCAGCTTCCCCACTCTCCTTCCAGGGCTGAGCATTTGTTTCTGTGTTGTGGGGGGATTAATAAACTGCTGATGTGATTTACAGTGTAAGACCRTTGGAGTATTTTTGTGGTGGAGAGGCCTTGAGAGCTTGGATGCAAAGATCAAGAGGAAAAAAAAATCTGTTCTTTTGAGCAGCAGATCTCCCTTCTGTCTCTTCAGCCGCCTCGTCTCTCTTTCCCTTTCTTTTTGATTTATGTTGCCTTATTTTGTTTGTTTTTGCAATCAGAGGTAAGAGCATTTTAATATATATTAAATGGTGATAAATTGAGAATAGCTGATGGGTTAGGGCTGATATGACATTTGTCTTTATGGGTGGGGAGATTGATAACTCATGAGTGGCRTGAAAAAATCAAGCAAAATCACTTAATAGGGAATCTATTTTTTGGAAGAGCATTTTTCTTTTGTGCAGGCTCATGACTGCCATGATAGCTCTTTATATTTTGTTTATTCAGCTTATCTGTTTTTTCCCCAGGCCTCCAATTTCCTCTCTCCTTTCCCTCTCTAAAACATCCCCACATTCCCAATTTACATTTCATGTGTTTAATACATGACCTTTCTATCTCCCCTGCTGAACTTTCAACACCAATTGGTTCCTTGTCTACAGTTCAAACTCCCCTTTGCTCTTCATGACTATATTTCAAAGTCTTCTACATCTGGTCCACCATCTGTGCTCTCACTTCTGAGCACAATCCAGGTAAGTGCAGGGCACTTCCAGATGTCCTCAGTAGAAATGATGGTGGGGGAGCAACTGGGAATTCAGTTTAATGCCAGATGATCATACAGATGTTACAATTTTCACAAGCTGCCTGAGAATCTTGTCTCACAAGCTCTCCATGCCTAGGCCTAGAAGTTTCTCCCAGCCTAGCACTGTATCCSTCTTTCTTCCTGCTCTGATGAGTGGATTTTGGATTTGTGTCTGTTGTTTCCTTGACACTGTTTTTCCTCAGATTTTTGCTTCTGCCTYTTTCTCAGTACCTGGCCATCTAAGGCTTTTTATAAGATCTCACCCACTTATCTGCAGGGATGCTTGGTGCTGGTGATCGGTTTCTCATCAGCCACCTCAAATTTCCCAAAGCTACCTTGMTTTCATTTGCTCAGAATTACATTATCATCTGTTTTTATGCAAGATACTTCAATAATTCCTGGACAAAGAAGTGCTGGGCTCTGGTCACAGATGTGGTATGGTCTGATTGCAGATGTGGTATGATTTTGACATCTCTATTTTCCCAGGGAATGAGGCAAATAGGGAAGTCTGGCTGTCCCTGAATAACCARTGTCCCATCTCCAAGTCTCGCCATTACTCCCAGCTCCAAGTTCCCAACTCCAAGATGGTGTCCTTTGAAATTTCTAATGGAGAATTCAAGACTGCTTTCTCACATTTCAAACCTCCCTCCCTTGCCATCCCTTCCCTTGCCATCCACTCAGTTTCTTTTGCCTTTTCTTTCTAGCATGTCTTGGAGTAACAGGCATGAAGGGAAGTGGTGGAGTCATGAGCCCTGGTGGTGTTTAACATGTGTCTGTTGTGCCTAGGGACATGGTTTGGTGGTGGCTTTGTCAGTTCTGGTTTAAYGGTAGGACCCGATGATATTAAACGCCTTTTCCAACCTTAGTTATTCTATGAGTATGGACTATACATGCTCAACWGAATTCTTCATATTCTTTATTGCTTTAACCCTCTGCTCTTTGTCTGTCTACCAGCCTTGACTGTTTCTGCTGAATATTGTGCTATACTTTCCAAAATTTGGTTCCTATTCCCATGGATTTTCATCTTCTGGATATACTGTCTCAATATGAGTATGTTATCCCAGCATTTTGTAACTCAGGCTGTGAGTCTGCTCTCAAGGTGAAAAACATTTGGTTTACCCTTGAAGTTTAATTTAACATTTTTTCTCCCATCTCTAGTTTCACCTCCAGAGCACCAGTAACACTTTTACTTATTTAAATCCTGCTTCAGCAAAGATCCTTATTTGTATCATTTCTTTCTGAGCTATTGTAATCTTTTGTGTTTATCTCTGCCTGCAAACCTGGCCCCATTTCACTGTGAGCTAATTGAAAGCATTTGCAAAGTTAAGCAGACAAAGTTCAGGAGAAAGGAAGGTTTTGCTCTCTCCTTTTTCTTCCAGCAAAATTTGAGCAARTTCCTTGGTATCATGTAGAGATGTCTTTGTCAGAGGCATCAGCAGAACCCACCTGTATAGCATGTCAAATCCGAGGCCAGGTGGGAAGTCATTGGTCTTCCGTGAGTCTGCTTTTGTAATAAAATAAAATAAAATAAAATGTGAAGATTTGGGAATTTAAATAAAGAACCTCTTCTTAAAAAGTGGAAATTTATCACCTGAAGCAAAGTATTTATCACTTAAGCAAAAGTGTCTTCTTCAATGCTACATKACTGTGCATAGAGGTTAATGTTGAGGAACAAGGACCTGCCATTGTTGTGCAAAATAACTATATTAAGAACGCGATAGTGTAAAAATGAATCTTTATGTATGCTAAGGCTGTTAAAACCRTTGGTGAATTAATTAGTACCTGTGAATTAGTAGTAAAAAGTAAATTAGTAGTAAAAAAAAAAAGTGAATTAGTAGTAAAAAGAACCACAAAGAAGTGATTTAATGGTACCAGCACTGATGCTATTTTGTATTGCACAGTTCCATGCCAGGGTGTTCATGGGCTGCAGTCTGAAGCACTCTCAGGAGCAGCCTTGGCTGCCTTGCCTCGCTCTGATGCAGGGATAGAGCTGAGCACAGGATGCCCACCACCCCCACCAAGAAAACAGATGTGTCAAAAAGGTTCCAGCTCACAAAAACCCTTCCCTTTGGACATGAGTGCTCAGTGGGGAAGGGGGAAAGTAATCTGAGCCTTCTTGTAAATGGGAGGCTGGAAGGGAGGCTGCACCTCAGCCCTGAAGGCCAAAGGGTGAGGGCTGAAGGACAGGGATAGTCAGGGAATAAATGTCAGGAAATCAGTGTGGTAGGTGAGAAGAGGTGAGAGATCAGGTGGGGAGAGGAAATGTGGGAGCAAGTGCTTTGAGAACTTGCATGTCTGTGCTTCAAGTTCGTGTGGGATTCAGCTTTCAGCATGTAGCAGATATGGGATGATTTTATGTCTTGTGTGAGCTATGCAACTTGCTTTTTTGAGCTGTATTTGRTCAGTTAAAAATGTCACAGCAAAAAAAAAAAAAATTGGTTGTGTAGCAGTGTGGACTCATCTTAAAATCTCATGATTTTGGGGCTGACTTGTATGACTTTTGGTACAAGGAAAAGAGAAAGTTCTGCTGCATGTCCATGTTAGACATACTGGTCCAGCTATTTCCGAAATAGCCCTAAAATTCAGAACAAATTGGAAAAATGCAGTGTGCTCTCTGTTCTATGTGTTCTGCTGCATTTGGAAGAATGACTTTATTGAGCACTGAATTATTCAGGAGTTCAACCAACTCTATTGCCAAAAAGTGGTAACCGTGCGACTGAGAAGTCAGATTTCCTTGCCTTGTTGATGGTCTCTTGCTGCTTTTAATGCATTTCATTTTTAGGAGGCAAATGCTCAAAGAAAGCAGATTTGTGGCAGCATCAGCATGAGATGACTTGGAGATGGATGAAAGATAGCAGGTTGGAGGTGAGCTCCTCTGTAGGACCCTGGAGGATGAAAAATATAAATAACTTGTGAGTTTCACAGGTATGTAAATGTTATTTTGGCAAATTCTCCTTGTGCACAAGTGGTTAGTGAGTGTACAGCAGTAACTGATAGCCTGTGTTCCAAACATCCAACATACAATTACTTACATGAATCACACATAGGTGGAAAAGATCTGAGTTTAGACTCTCAAAGAGTGCTGTATTCTCATATTTTAATAATAACATGATATATAGGAAGAATGASGGTCAGGTCATCAGAGGTAAGTACTGATCCACACTTTAGCTGTACCATGGACCAACAGGAACATGATTCCAGCTTTCCAGTATACAAAAAGCTGTTATCAAGAGCACAGTGATCGATTTCTTCAGTTGAACCTCATGCTCAGCAAGAATTGATTAGGAAGTAATAGACTTAAATGAACTGAAGAAAATTTAAGATATACTTTAGAAAGACCTTTCTGACTTTAAGGACAGGTAACARTGCAATAGCTGACTTATTGAATCCCCATATCTGCAGGCTTTTACATTCTAAGAGTGAGAAATGGTGGGATACCTGTTCCTGGGTTGGAATAGATAAAAGGGTTAGATTATTTTTTGTATTCTTTGCTTTATTTCATTCCTTGAATCGTGATGTAAACTTAATGTTCAGTACCTTTTTCACTTCCTAACCTTCCATGCATGAAGTTCTTTACTTTTTGTTCCCCARTTTCCCCCCTTTTTAAGCTTTACACATGTTCTTGGCCTTTCTCCACTGTTTCTGTAGGGTCTGGTTCTGGGAAAATGATGTTTGGTCCAATTCTGCTTCATTCCCCAGTGCAGCTGTGCTGGCAAAGTAAGTCTTCCACCAACTCCTTAGTTCTGAGTGATACAGTGTAGATGAACGGTGCTATATAAATGTAAATTTCAATTCATTCCCTCCATTCATTCAACAAGCCATCAGCACAACCTTGTCATTTCAATTTTTCACACTTTTTTCTGGGAGTCCTCTGTCTCGGTGGAGTCTCATTTCCTCAGCCCAGTGCCAAAGGTGACCAGGCTGTATTTGAATTTACAGYCACTTTCTTTTTTAAGTGGTCAGAYGTAATGAGAAGCARAGGGAAGCTGGTTGCAGCCTCTGACAACTTTTCCCTTGGGTTCATTAACCAGACCTCATCTGAACAGGTAGTGCTGCCATGTCCACCACTGTCCAGGTACAAGTACGTGCTCTGTTAGCTGTGTTTTTCAAACTTTGGTGAGTGATGCACTTTAACACTGTTCAATGTAAATACTCAAAAAATATTTAYGTAGAAAATACTAAGAATCAAGAACACACATTGTGGGGAGGGAATTACATTACAGAAGAATTAACTTTCATACCACTCCCCCCCTTCCCATTACTGCCAGAAAGAAGATACTTTTGCTTTTGCTGTTCTGCCTAGGACTTTTTCTCCCACAGATTGTTTGAATATAGATTTTGCAGGTGAAAGTGTCCTTGTATGTACTTACACAGTCTCYTGCTAAGAGATACCTGTTCTTACATGGTCAGCAGCTACCCAAATAATTAATATTAATACATTCAAGAAGAAAAGGATGAAAAAGGTCCTTCCAAAGCCACCTATCGTATTCTGGCCATTTCATATTTCTACATTGTTGTCTAAATGCAAAAGAGCCCTCTGGCACTTAAAATGCCATTGTCACTGACATGACTGGCCAATACTAAATCACTTTTACAAGRTTTTTTGAGTCTTTTTGCCCTACCTGGCCTGTTTGCATCTTGTCTCTTGACATTCTTCCAAACATCACCATTTTAATGTGGTTTCATGTCAAATGGAGTTTATCCATTTGTCCTTACAAAGGACAGCCATAACATCATAATATAATATAGTGTATATGTGGGCTGGTCAATTTGCAGCCCTTTGTGGAAGGTGCACAATTTTATCCAATATGYGTATGTTATTACCACAAGAATCTGCAAGGAGATTCAAGTGTGGAGTTTTGATCTGCTTTTGCACAATATCTGCTTTTTAGAATAGAATTTCTCTATGATATCCTAGAGACACTTCTCCAGCATCTGACTCCTGAGCCTTACGGAGTTGAAAATTATCTTCTTATTTATCTTAACCTCTCATGCAATCTCCCCTACTGTCTCTGCCTCTTGTATTAATTTTTTTCTTTACACTCTCTTAACTTCCTTCTGCAATCTTTCTAGTCCTCCTCTCTRTCTAATGTTTTATAGCTTGCATATGCCTCTTTCTTAACCTTAATTACTTTTTGCACTTCCTACTCCTAGTGTATTTATTGCTTGATAGCACACATAAGCCTTGGCATATATTCATTTATCTTTGGATGTTTCTCATTTGCCTTTGGTTCATTTGGTAGCAGTTCTGTACCTCAGCCAGAAGGCTGTGGGTTCAAGATTCACCCCAATATTATGAGTGCTTCTTGGGGGTTCATCCTGCAGTGGATTTACAGCACTTTTGGATACCACACTGGTGTTTTCAAGCAGTACCTTCGATAGGCATTTCTTCTGCACGGCTCTGCTGCTTGCCAAGTTACACAGGCAGATAAAAGTTAAACACTACTGCATTTTATGGAAAGAGTAAGAAAACTCATTGTTTTGGTTAATTCTTTGTAASCAAAATGTTTCCAAGACCATCGCTGTACATGTGAGCTACTGTTAGCTTCTACATTTGGTACTTTTCATTATTAGAACCCTRTAGGATTTAATGAGGACAATTGAACAGTTTGATTGTTGTTTCTTTCGTAGGAGTATGGCAAAGAAAATAGTAATTTATTGAACCCTCTTTAAAAGGCACCACCCTAGGAGTAAAAGCCTCATATATGGATCTGTTGGACCAGCTATCCATCCTTGTGTTTTTTAARAATAAACCTTTGTTCAAATAACAGATATTGGAATTCTCATACTTTTATTTGCTAATACAACAGATTGATGCTCTGCCTTCTTAAAGCAACTTTAAATTCATAACTCTCTATATTAAGATTTTCAGACTTATCTGAGTTTAGAGCTATCTAAGTGGTTTTACATCGGTGGAGTCAGAACCATAAACAGTTTTACTTCACACTAGTTTGTAWTAATAGACAAGATGGAGGACCTGAAATGCTCTCATTCTCTGTGGTTTTTGTTATTCATAGCTGTCTCTGACCTACCAGACTTTTTTCCCCCTCCATCCAGCAAGTAATATTGCTAAGTTCTGTGCTCTAATAATGAGGTTAGCTTATAATAATATTATGATCTTTAAAAAACAAAAAAGGCATTACTGTACTTTRGGTTCTTTTCTGAAGAATTCATCTTTGTACAATTCATTGTCACATTTGCACGCTAACCTCTACCTCTGTTTGGAAAGGGTGTTACTGGAGAAAGACTGCATTACAGAAAATTGCACCATAAAATAGCCATCCATATCCTGGTCAGATCCATGTCTGACAAAATGGTATGTAATGTTCATGGCAGGTGGATGTTAACTAAGATTTGCTACGCAGTTTTGGGTACGTCTGCTCTAGATTTTATATGGACTTCTATGGCAGAAGAAACACGGATTTAAAGTCACAGAATTAGCAGATAGAGAAGGTCAATTGCTACTGCTTGTTTGCTGCYGCTGTTCAGTATCCTTGAAGAAAGCCACAGGAAATCTGATGAATATATTTTTAATTATGTTTTCTTATAGTAAATGACACCAAAACTGCCTCTGATGATGTTACCCATCAATTTAGTGGAAGATAACCCACAGAAACAAAAATAAAAACTGAGTTGGAAATCTACAGCTGATTTATAAATTGTCTGCTAAAGGCAATTTGCTCTCTTTGTCTGCTGCATTTACCCAATTGCTGCTGAAACTAATTGCTCTTTTCTGGGCATTCTTTAAAGAAAAAAAAAAAAAAAGCCAACACCACAAAACAAAATAAACAAAAATGTGTGCCAACGTGAAGCAGCAAATTGTAATCAGAGCTCCCTGCTAATTATCGGCTGCTTATCGGAGAATCGTGTCCAACACGCAAATGTAATTGCAAATGACAACACGAACACCGGCTATGACAAGCACAAGGTGGAACATTTTCAAGCACATTGAGAGCTCTGGCAGTGTCAAGGTCTTTTTCAGGTCAGATCCCCAGCAGCTGATCTAGTTCTGTGCTGAGGGTGATTCAAAGGTTAAGTCCTATACCAAAAGGCTGTTCTGGTCAGACACATAATTGGAATAACAAAGTCAATATGTGTTGCTGGTTGTGGGACACAATCTTCATTTGATCTCTCACGCGGCAGATTAATTAAGTGTTATCAATTAATGGCCTGGTAAAAGTGAACACCCTGTTAGTCAGTTTTCCAAGTAGTGTCAAGCATATGCAAGCCCCGGGGGGGAAGGAGAGGTGGGGGGAATCGCCCCTGAATGGCACCACTGCTTTCCAAGAGCTGGAGAACAAAAATAACAGGAATATGGATTGCAAAAAGTAACAACTAAATAATAATAAATGTTTTCTGTTGGTTCTCTTTTTACAGTGACTCTGAGCTTTGAGTGGAACTGTGTTTGAAATAATTCCRTCAGGCACTCATCAAATCCTTTTGTGAGAAATACATTATCCTACACCAGTATATATCAAACTGCAGCAAGGAACATGCAGGGCTGGGAGTTGTGATACCTTTGAGCACTGAGGGACAGTACCTGGAGGAACAATTTGATGGCCTTCCTTAACCTTGTTGTGACTGCTCAGGTGAGGAAGTGCTCCTTGGTGTGAGTAATTGATGGTGCCAACTCATAGGTTTGCCATGTCTAGGGTGCCCACCAGAGAGAAGTAGCAGATGTGTTCCTAAGCTTGGTGTAAAGAATGGCTCTTTGTGTCTTGGTGTTTGGGTTTTTTTAACCTATCCAATAAATTTTGCATTTCTAAGATTTTTAGGCGTTGATTTGAAAAAATAGAAATAAATAACTCGAGCACATGAAAGCATCTAATCTGAACTGCATTTATTGGAGAAGTGTTTTGGGGTGAAAGCAATGAATCTTCAGCCCACCCAGCAACAACTAATAGAGCTGAAATCCAAGCTGGTTTTGCTGCTCTTCCTTATCAAAAACCTGTTTAATTTTGCAAGTGCACCACCAGCCACTGTTCCCAGAACTTGCTCGGGTGTGAACAGGCATTCAGATTGCCTGCAAACACAAACTGGAGAGATACATTAYTTAGAGAGAGTCTGTCTAAAAGGTATTTGTTAAATGTTAGCGATGGCTCTTTATGTAAATTTTCCTGGTAGTAGTAATACCTGTCAGCAGTTTGGTTTCTTTCATTCCGTGCAACAACAAAAAAGATAGAGTTTGTCTCTGTGTGTTTCAAGTACTGGTGCTGTTAGAGATGTCTGAGGGGCTGCACGGATAGGTGGACTTGGCTTAGAATGAAGCTCTTTCTCTTGTGAGGTGAAACACAGACACCATTTTGTTTCAGTGTAGTTTCACATGTGGCACAGTGATGTTCCAGTTAGAGGGAAYCTGCATTTAGTGCAAAATTATTCGGGGAGGGGAAAAACCAGACTCCAGTTCAGACCAGAGGGAACCAGTTTGTTTGAGGTGTTTACTGCTTAGTTGCCAGTAAATTGGATGTTTTCGCAGTCATGGCATAATGTGATGGCAGGATTAGCAGACTGCAAGGCTGTGACACGTAGTCTGCAGAGCACTGGGGCTGAAGAATGGTGAGACTTATGCCCTTCACAACTTCTGGATTTGTGGTTCTTCAGGGTTTTTTTTGCATTTGTTGTTCGAGTTTTTTTGACCAATGAGTGGATATAACTGTAGCCCAAAAGAGTTTTTAGTCGTTGGATGACAAAAAGGATGTAGTATGTAACTGTTCTTAACACGTTTTTCATTACCCTGTTTATCTGTCCTTTTCCTTCCTCTGAATGTTACCTCTTTCACTCTTATTAAATTGTCTTATTTTCTCTGCATCCTCATGGGTTTGAACTTTGCCTGCCCTGGTCCCTGATTTTGCAAATTTTCCAAGATTTTCTGATTCCCCCAAAAGCCCAGTGTTGGATGTCTTACTTTCCGTAGTTGCTGGAGGTCTGTATTTTGCATCATGGGTGCTTAGCACATTTTATAGGATCTGGCTATTAGGACCTGCTCAGCTGAATGGATTGCATGGAGCCTTTACTGCACACTCCAAAGAGAACAAGTTTGAAACATTCGTTGCACTCAAAGAGCAGAGACTCAATGACCCATGRCAGGCCAGGTACAGTTATCCATACTCCTCCACGGGCAAAGAAAGTTCTTTGGGACTATCAAACCAGCACCAGTGCTAAATTATTCAAGTAAAGARTCTGGGTTCTCTGATGGCCTGAAGCAGAACATGTCCTCCCACCACACAGTGGCTGCTGTAAGTGATTGATGGCCAAGCAATGGTAGGAGAATGGTTTCATCACAACGTTTTGCTGTAAGACAATTCAACTCTTGCTAAATTGCTTACCTTTTCAGACTCTCTATAACCATTTTGGTCACTGAGTAATGTACATGCTTCGCCATAGTTTTCATGATATTTCTTGATATAACAATTTGTAATAAGATCACTTCTAAAAATGCACTTCCAAGTTACAACTCTATTTTTAAAGCAGAATAATCATCCTCAGTTTTGTCTCCATGATTAAGCATCTCAGTTTATTTCATGTATTTTTTTTCATTCAGCTTAACATAAGCAAAAGAAACAGTTTCCCAAACGTTCACTTTTCAAAAATATTTTGACATGTGATTTACTGAAATTATCTGATGAATTTCAGAAGAAATATATGTCTTCTTGCCTTCCCATAATACTATGTGTAATAGCTGTGGCTGTCTGTATTTTTCCACATTGATAAGATGAAGAATGTAGAATTTCTGCAGTCTCCATTTGTTATTTGGGACAAAAGGGATAATACCTTTTTCTGTAGCATTTTCTGCTTGCCTGTGCTGCTTACAGCTCACTCCTTCTCTCTGCTGTTGGCTTATTTCATTGGCCACATCCACAAGGCAGGCTCTGTCAGTACCCAGATAATGTTGTCACCTCTGCAAACACGTTTACTGCTGACATTTCAGTATTGATAGAGAGAATGGTTGGAGCATCAGTGAACACTTTCCTGCCACATTGCTGTCAGGTTGTCCAGGTCAGCATGAAAATCAGCTAGGGATGAGGTGGGTAAGGGTCTTCTGCTTGTTTTATAAAATGGGATAAATTGCAGGTGGATGTGTTTCCAGTGCTGGCAGAGCAAAGCCAGACTGGCAAGTGTTTGCAGATGGTTGAGGTAAGAAAATACTGAAGGTCAGTGTCAGGCACATTATTAGCAATAGGAGAGTCCTAAAGACACTAAAGTTTGCTGCTGCTCAGCCCCTGGAAAAGGCTTTGCAGTCAGTCAGCAGAAACAACAGGCTGCAGTACCAAAATCCTGTTGTTGRGATGTCTTGCGGGTGTTAAATTTATGGTATCATGGTGGGTTTTTTGCCAAGAACTTCTACACATTAGGATAGGAAACTTTCTGCCAAGCTTTTCTCAACAACCTTGTCTGGGCTCCTGAGCTCCAGTTGGAAAAATGTTCCACTGTCATGTTTTCTGTACCGTTTGAGTGATGCTTTTTGAAGCATAGGAAATAGTTGGTGCCTTTGGGTGAAGCCCTTGACCCTTGCTACAAGCAACTGCTGAGTGCAGAGTATGTCATGTTCCCTTCTCAAGCCACTTCATGGGCAAGGATGGTCCCTTAGCATCTGATGTGCTCCTTTGAAAGTGTTCCTTTGAAAATGGCACTGAACCTACAACAAAGGAAAGCTTTTCCAATGACATGAAACAGCAGCACTGTTGTCTGTGGTGAAGAATATCACAAAAGGAAGATTTATATACCATTTAAGCAGGAGATCCTTAACTTACTTAAGATTCTTACTGTTTGTCACACCTTCTSTTTTCTACTCTGCCACATCACAGTCTTTCCCGCAGATTTTTTTAGGAAGGTAAAACTCAGTCTTCTTATTTTTGCCTGGAGCAAATGAATTGGCAATGTGAGCAACAGAGAAGTTCATCTTTATGCCAACAGCACAAAGACCTCCCCTGTCAGAGCAATGCAAACCTCTGAGTTATATACATAGAACAAAAAGATGGACAAAAAGAGAGATAAGGTCTTATGATGTGAAGCAACATCTCCTATTTTCTGTTTATCTGAAATTTTTTTTGATTGCTTCAGCAAGGTCAGATCTCACTGCCAAATTAGAAACGGGCCGTTTTAATTCATTTTCTACCAAGAAAGCTGGATTTTTGATAGAAACTCAATTACTTTCAAAAGAAAGCTTTGAGCATGCCAGCCACAAGTTCTGAAGAGAAATGGTGAATATTTCTTTCTTTTTTTCAGTTTTCCAGTACCTAAAGGAGTGTCTAACTATACTCTGACAAAACCTGCCTTGATTCAAAGAAGCTCTGCTGCCAGCAGGCATTTATCTCAGTGTGGTGATAGCTGACTGTCTGAATATGTACAGCTACATAGCAGACACGTTCTGCAGAGTAGTTGTTCCCCCTAATGAGCTGGCACATATTTATACTGCAAAAAATTTACCATTTTAACAGAAAACCAACCCAAGATCTCACATTCCTATTTTCTCTTACAAGTGCTCTCTATACTATGGGTTTCACTGATGTCATTGCTCCTCTTCTTGCAATAACATGCTGTTTCATCCAAGAAAGCCTGGGAGAATCCCTGCCCTCTGTTAACTACTCACAGCTGTGCTTTGGCAGAATGAGGAGACTGCATGACTCAATAGCCACTTTACTTCACATTATCCTGGATATAAGGATGTAATGATGTAAGATGTCCCTCATCTCCAATTTTGGGATGAAAACCTGAATTTAAGCTTAACAACTTTTTTTTTTCCAGTTGGAATGTAATTACTGTACCATTAAGAAGCAAAATTTCTCTGGGATCCTTAAAACTACACTGGAGGTGGAAAGCTACAGTGTTTCTGTGCTGTTGAAGTGCTCTAAATGCAAACAGAACCTGAAGTTACTTCCCAAGTTGATTTGCTTAAACTATTGCAAATGAATTTGTGCAAACTGTTAGACAAATGTAAACCTTGCATCTATTGCCCCAGCTTAAATGGATTCCTTTCTGAATTAAGCCAAATTGAAATAAGCCAGGTTCAAATTGATTTAAGGTTGTCCATGTGGATTTGCAGTGGTGCAACTAAATTGATTTAAGAACCTTCCATCACTTAAATGAATGCAACTTTTCTTACAGTAGGTTCTAAGTGTCTTGAGATCTGGGGCTAAAATTCASTTTTCCATTGTGTGTGCAAAGGATCCCACTTGGCCAGTCTTCTGAGTAAAAGGAAAAGTTTCCCCTCCAATGGTCTGAAGTCTTACATAAATGCAAAATATCAGTGTCCTTGTAACATGTTCATGTATTTTGTACTCTGATTGATAGAGAAATACAGTATTGTACAAGTAACCAGAAAAAAAAAAATTAATCTTAGGGCTTTGAGTGTGGCACTTTTTAATTAATGATGAAGTGACAATGACCAAATAGAGAGGATGCGTAACTTCAAAGTAAAAGTAGATGTGGTCAGACTAATGATACAAACTACCTCTCTAATTCTGTATTCTGAATACACACAGATCATTTAGGTTTCTTATACTTTGTTGTACTGTAAGGGGAGATGCACCCAGTTTAATTGTGTCCCATTGATTTTTTTTAGCTTTTGTGAAATAGGCCTTGTTTGGCATAATGAAACTTTTGTTTTCTGCAGCTCTTCTACATTGTCTCTTTTAAAAAATTCACCATTTACTTCTCTGCACTGAGCAAAAATCTTTCCTTAAAAATGAGGAAAGCACAATACCCTCTATTTCTGAAATCATTAGAATTGACTTTTAGACAATCAATGTGTTAAATGATGTAATTATCCAATGGTCCTTTCCCCACTTAAACCAGTTTGAAAGTTAAAGGTTTGTTTTAGATCAATTCCAACCACTTTGTGTGCAAATTGCACAACTGCCTTTTCCTTAACGTATCTCACAAATCCAATAGTGGCATGTCCATGTAAAATGGTTCTCTGATGAGTAATTCTGAGTGGGAATATGAACTTGTCTAATGATGGAGAAAAGCTCTGACTCCTGAATATAATATTTCTAAGCCAGACCCAGGTGATGCAGAAGTTACTGGCAATGATCCCATTGATTTAGGAGCTGCAAGTTTTCTTTTGTAGGTGTAGAACATAAGGCATTTTTGGGATGGCTTCAGTCTCCRGGGCAGACTTTGTAGTGGAGGAGACCTAGTGCCTGCATTATACACCAGCCCATGATCTGATAAATGTCACCCCCAGAGTCATTGACTTGCTTGGCAGAAGGTCACTGCTCTTGTCAGAAAGTTGCCTGGGACATGACCCAGCCACCCCCAAGGATTGGTGCTGTTTCAGGCATCCTCAGAGAAGCCACTGGTGGCTGCCAGCTCTGGTACCAGACCCATGAGRCACCTGCAGCCCTCCAGAGCTGCAGCAGGAGTGCATGTGGGGCTTGTGAAATAACACTGGGTGCCTGCTTTTTGGCTGCAGAAAGTGAACCCTTGCTGAGGGCTCTGGCTGTTCTGTACTGCTGCAGCAGCTCAGGCGTGAGATGCTAGGCTGCTGCTACAGGGGGAGTGCAAGCAACTGTGATGGAGACCACCAAAATGACATTTGTGGCACCAGCTGAGTCCATAACAAATGTGTCTAGGCCAGCTGCCACCCATCCCATCCCTTAAGTCATACTTGAGTGCTGTGTCCCAGTCAGCTGAATTTCCCTGGGKTAGCTCCCTGAGGAATGACAGAGAAGTGACCCCTGGCTGGCTTCACCAGCAGGTCTCTTCTCTCTCCCCTCTGCACTGCCAGGTCCCTCTTTTCTGTTGCAATCTAAGCTCTTAGTGCAAAAATTGCCCTGGCTTGAGGAGCTTCCAGTCTAGTCTTGGGTGCCACTGTGCAGGTGACAACAGGACTGCTGCTTGGTGCAAACCCACATTTCATGGTGGGCTCACACGTGCAGAGTTCTTAGTGCRGCACAGTGCTTGCTCTGAAGAGAGAATGTCCCCATCTTAATAGCTGAGACAACRCAGGGATCTGTGTGCCTCAGGTTGCTTTAGATGGCAGGAAGCTGTCAGTTGATTAGATATTAAGGACTAGATGTAAACGAGTTAAAAATATATGGTGCTAATCRTGAATGTTTTAATTTATTTAGATTTAGTTATTGAAACATGAATTGTCAACTATCTAGCATGTATTTAGTGACTGAGAGGAATAACATTCACAGTGTGTTTGATGCATAGTAATGCATATATATAGAAGTAAATAGCGTGGAAACAAACATTTTCATAGCTTCATTAGCATAGACTAACAAAGGCTCAGGCCTGCACAATACTCTTTGCACTAGGCTTCACAGAGTTGTGTATAAAATTAGACCCCAACCTACCAGGTACATCTTATAGAGCTGTGTCTGAGCTGTTTGGTGTGTACTGAAAACCTACATCCTTTGCATATGTTACCTCAAGTGAAGTATGATGAGAATCTCAATTTTTGTATTTCTTCCTTAGKTTTTTTACTGCATAATCCTAAAATTGCAATAATATCCTGCCCCTCTTTAATAGATATATTAATTATATTTCTCCCCCTTAATGGGCTGCTCACTTTATGGTTTGGGGACACAAAAGTAAATTTTAAAATCAATTATACAATTACATATGTAGCAATAACAGAGCACAGAGCTAATCGTCTTTGGGTCAGGACTATAACCTTCTCATAATGCAGGTTTCATTAGGGTAAGGTCTATTATTGCAAAGAATTACAGAAATAATGGGAGTGGGTGTATTCAGCAAGAAATAACAAATGAGGGTCTTTCCTAGATAAGAGAAGCTGTTTGCTGGCTGCAGTGTGATAGCAGGCCCCTATAGTGYATGTAAATTGATAGGGTCAACTTCCCTTGGTGTATGCAATGCACAGTGTACAAGAATTAATTTCCGTATCGTCCTGGAGAATGGCAGGAGGAGGGCTTCCAATTATCACTCATCATTGGATACAACCGWGCTGAACCGCAGAGCCAAGTGGATGAAAAAGGCTGCAAGGAGATGTGAAATGGGCTAAACACTCAAAGCACAGCACACTTGAGCCATTATGTGCTTAATGCTTTCTGTTATCTCTAGGGTTTGTGGCAGAAGTGATAGGTGCCTTTGCACATTGTCTTAGGTGTGCCTTTGAACAATTTCCTTTCACATATTATTTGTAAAAAAAATAATTTGCATGACTTGCAAATATCTGCCATTCTTGTAAACATATGTGAGCTTGGTTTTACAACAGCTGGTAAGGTGAGCTTGAACACTTAAACACTGCCTTGGTTTCACAGTGGGAAGATGATTTTTGTGCCAGGTAAAGGATGTACTCTTCAAAAGCGCATAAACATCAAAACCTCAAATATTTTTGTTCTAAATGTCTAATAGGTTGATCTTCATATATCTTCGATGTTCTGGAAGCASAAAGTTAATTCAGCTTTAATGATCCTACATACCATAGATGGCCTGCAGCTTGCCCAGCTCCTGACCTCCCAGCCCAGTCCTGATAATCATTACAGAATGMAGCTTTCCTTCAAAGCAAGGAACTTCCTTCTCCTGTTGCATGGGGATGGGAGGGCAAAGCCTCTCCCTTTTCTAGWTAAATAATGCCATTGCAAGGGGCAGGTGGGGAGTGCACAATCTTCCCTTCATAGCTCCTTACAGTATCTGGGTGGGGTTTAGATGCCACACTGGTGTGTTGGGGACTCTATTTACAGCCCTATTTACAGAATGGAGTCTGTGACTGTCAGATATCTCAGAAACCTCAACACAGGGGTTACAGGCTGTTGTAAAAATATCAAGAGTATAAACAAGGATAAGTTTAATTAAATTTTAATAGGGCTTGCTAGTAAATTCCTTGCATTACCTTTCTTCATTGTGTTGATGGAATGTAACTGCTTAATAATTACCTGTGGTTTTTGTTAATGCTGCCTCTGAGCAGTGTGTATGGCAAAAATTTGATTTCATATTCAAAGAAGTAGTTTTACAAAAATAGCTTTGTGATTCCTAGGCAACTTTGAGTTGCCTGAARGCGATGATTTGAAATAACATTTCCGGGAGTGGATCCACTATCACCTCATAAAACTATTTTCATTTCTAAACTGCTGAATTAGTTAGAATAAAAGAACCTGTWTGGCAGGTTTTTTAGCATTTCTGGMAAAATTCCCCTCYCTCTGAAATGGTCAAACAGATGCTTTGGCCAAAAAGCCTTATCCTTCTCTACTGCATCACAGTCCATCTGCTGAAAGTCAGGTCTCTCATTTGATATCTGGTGCATTAMAGCACCTCAGCGAACCAGCTGAAAGGATGCTCTTAATCTGGCAAAAGAAGGTGTTCTCCCAAGCTTGGAAACAGCTGAAGTTTAAAAGATGCAATGTGAGTAAATAGATATTTGAAAAGCAAAGCAGCTTAAGGACTTAGAAATGTTAAGTTCGGCAAATAAAAATACCTTTYGATAACAGACTTTTATGCAGCAACATCTGCACATGACACTATCTAGATTCATATTCATAACATAGCTGTAATGATATATATAATTTAGCTTCCCCACCAGTATAGTTGTATTTTACACAACTGTGGTTTATTGCAACAGATAAAAAAGATGACTCATGAAAAATTTCTTATTGAAGCCTAAATTTAACAAGATTTAAACCAAGCAATATTTAAATATGCACTTAATTTTGAATACATTTTCCTCCTTCTTCATTTCAGTGAAATTATTCCCATGCTTAAAATTAGAAATGTACTTAGATATCTGCTTGAATTTGGGCCTAACCTGTTAATTTTCCAATTAATTGATTTTCATTTTCAGCATGAGACCATAGCAAACAGCAGATTTTTCTCATCAAATGGGAAAAATTAAACGAAATTTAATGCTGTGATCGTAGTGGTTTGGAGCAGTACGGTTCAAAGTTTTTTATAAAGCAAAATTAAAGATACACCTGACATTTGCAGGTCTTTTYGATTGATAGCTATCTGAAAATGACTTACTAAACCCACCCCGGCTATAAACGCAGCAAGAATAGCTAAATACGCTTGTTTAGAAAGCTTAGTATAACTTAATCCTGGCATCTCTTTATAACATCCCAAAATACTTTGCAACACGGAGTCAAGGTTTTCTTTTCTTAAGGTCTTCTTATGAAGAAAGTTAATTTCACTTTAAAGTCGGAGGCCTTACCTCCCCGGCTGCATTACCAGCCCTGACAGCCCTATTCAGCCGGGCCCGCTGATATGTTGTAGAGATTTGAAAGTAAAGAATTGCAAGGAGTGCAATTTAATCCCAAAGTCATTACCTAAATGCTGAGATAGGATGGGGATTACCACCAATGTAAATGAGATATGAGACAGCCAATGGATTAGGGGACCCTTTCTTTAGGATGACTTCAGCAAATAGGCTAAGATAAGGAAATCTTTGTAATTACATGGAGCTACACTGGTCAATTCTGACTTTTAAATACCGAGGCGCTGGAGAAAAGGAGAAAAACCCTACATATGTTATTCTGTGCAATATTAAGTAATTCCTTTCTGATTCTACAGAATCAATAGAAGAACATCATGCCAAATGAAAAGATGAGGGCTGCCTACATGTCCTTTTGTGACTGGTATCATTCCATCATTTTTGGTAATATCATTTCCAAATTAAATTTTATGGTCCATTACATACTAGCTCAAACACTTTTCTAATGGAATCTTAAATGGAACTGACTTGCTTTGCGTGGGGTTTGTCTCTCAGTTAAGATGTTATTTAGTTCTAATTATCAGATAATGAACTCAGGAAATTTAATTTTTAATATTTATATGTCAAAAGTCCATTGTACTTTGGTTAAAGGCTTTAAATTAAAAATTAACRTGGACAGAATACTAATTGAATATTTTTCCTATCTGTAAGAGTGAGAAATGAGTTACATAGTTCCCAGATTAGCTTGTTACACTGCAACTGTTTACTTAAAAACTTAATTTARTCTTCAGAAATAAATCACAAATAAGGAGATCAGGGAAAATGAGCCTCATGCAAGCTTAAAGTGCATGTCTTTATATGCATTGTCTCAATTTCATATCTGCAAGGTATCACTCAGATGCATATGCAAATGTCTGYGCATAAACACAGTTTCCAAGTTGTGGTGGTTGTTTTTATGGRTGTTCTCKCCAYTAACACTTTCTTTSCTTGCTCACTTTCACTTCTCATTTTACTTTCAATAAAGAATATAAACCTGATATTTTAAATATTCTTTTACATTTCAGAGCAAGCTTTCTCAGCAAAATAACTGCAGAAATGAGAAAATTGTATTTCTTTGAAGTTAAGAGTTTCAAGAATTGCCTGTCCATTTGTATGGCCTGTCTGATCTCTCTGTGGTGGTTACTGGGTTGTGCTGGAACAGAGGAAAACTGGGTTTAATTCTTTCCCCTGCTAYTGTCTACTTGGGTGACCTGGGCCAAGTCCTGGGAGGTGTGAGAGCAAGAAAGGACTGTTTCCATACCTTGCTGTTGTAACTGACCCTGGTAGCTGAGCTAAAACCTCTGCAAATYATATATAACATATATGGAGAGTGACCTTCTTCAGAACAGAGCCACAGCAGAGCACACAGCCCATGCTGGATGGCAGAAAGCACAGAGATTGAAGGTGAGTGCTGATCTTGCCCACATTAGTGTTYGGGCCCTTTTATTCCCTTCTCTAAAGAAAGACTAATCTGAAATTGACCTTCCCCTAAGACTTCAATTTCTCCCCAAGAAAGAGATCAGGGGAAACACACTCTAAAAATCCTTTGCTCGAACTCAAGTAGGTACCAAGTTCCCTCTTTGTGCAGTGGCTTCCTGGATGTAAAGAATATTTTCCAATGCTATTTACCTAGRGATGTGTATCAGGTATTGTTGGTATGACATGATATATGATTGTAGATGATGTATCACTTTGCTTTATAGAGACTGCAATCTATGTGTCAATCGTGATTAAATTCCTATCTGACTTCTCTGTAGTCCTGATTTACCAAACCAGGCTTGCGAGCTTTTGTCAAAGAAATAAACTCAAGCCAAACAATTCTTCTTCACTTCCTCTTCCTCTGACATGACAAGAAGGAGAAATCTGCTCAGTCAGATTTTACTGGCAGATACTCCAGGTGTGAGTTTATGATTACTCTGGGCACTTTCCTTGAGTTTTGATTCACAGCCCTGGAACTGAGATTGCAGGTTTTACCCACAAGAGCTTTGAAAATTAATAGTTATTAGAAAAGATAGTTATGCAGAAAGGTGATTTCCACTGGCTGAATCTAGAGTTTATTTCCTAACATGGTCTTGGAGCATGCCAGACTTCAAGCCATTGATCATGTCAGACCTTGTCCCTTTAATTTTCTTCCACAGCCTGCGGGATTCCCTCTCCCTTTTCCATAGTAAAGGCAAGATGCTTGGCAGGAGAGCAGACAAGCTGAAGAAGTGACACCCTTGGGTTTGCGTGGAGCTCCACATGTACAAACGCGCTGTGTCTCACGGGTGTTGGGCTGGGGTTTGTGGCAAGTATGGAGTGCGTCATCTGCTGACAAACAAGGACAACACCGTTCAGTAGAGTAACCATTTTATTCCTAATGGAAAACAGTGTTGTCCTGGTTTGAAAGACAGGTGTCTGTCAAGGAAGGTGGGAAACCTTCCTTGGATAGAGGATGACCCCCCTCCCTCCACCGAATTCAATGGAAAACAGTGTTCAGGCTTATATACAGCCACTGCCTGTGGTGTTCCACTGGATACTGGGAAAGCATGGTTTGGAGAATGTCTTTCCCAAAACAGTAGCTGCAGCAGGGGATGTGAAGGGATCCTAATTGATGTCTAAGCAGCAACTTCAACTACTTAGTCCCCCAGTAGATCTGCCACCATCTTCAGCACAGCCTTGGCTCCACAAGGTCATGTCACCTGCTTTCCCTTCCCACCAGCCTGGGGGAATAATCTCAGAAATTTATCTAGAATTTTCCAGGTGTGCTGATGGAAGGAGTTACTCATATTAAATCAGTTGTAGGTATTATCATCAGCTGCTGAAAAAAAGTCTAGCAATGGGAGGAGCCACGGGGAAATAAATGCAGCATGTGTTAATTATGTTTAGTTAGCTTGCGCTCACTGCTCAGCAGCACATCACCCCAAATCAATTAGCACCAGAACGCGGAAGCATGAAAAAGGCACAACCTATTACATCTATTCTTGAAGGCTGCTGTCTGATTCCCTCTCATTCCTCTAGCTAGCAAATTTCTAACATCTCATTTCATTCCAAAGTAAATCAAGAAAATTTCTGGAGATGTATGTTACCTATGGACGGATAGTTCATTGTTTTTTAAAYTGACAGTATATGCATATATGGGCATGTGTGTTTCTGATGTAGCTGGCATAATAGAGCTTTCACATTCATTTTTGCTTTTTAATTGAATAGCAAATTAATTTGATTAATAAAAATCCTGGGAAGCTCCTGAAAGTGAATTAAGTGTGGGCTAAGCATCTAAATGTAATATCTTTCAAACTGGTCATTTTGCAAAGCTTCCTCTGAATTTTCTTTTCCTTTTGTTTCCTTAGGGCTGGAGTGGTGCGACTGGAGTGGATATATGCTGTTCTTAAATGTCTGCTTCCCTTCTCAATGGGTAGTTGAATCGTTGCCAGCAAAGATATCTTATATTTTGTGGTATTCCTTACTCTCTTTTAATATTATACTGAACTCTGAGCATGTCTAATATCATGAGTGAAATGGTGAATTTGTAAGTAATGCCTGGCAAATATCAGATACCTGGATTGAACAGTTTAGCCATGTCTGACTTACTTTTTTCCATCTTTAGAGAGACCTGTTCCTTTTACTTCCATGCTATTTTCCTGTTCTTTTAATATGTGCATTATCTTGACTCCTAAGCCCTCTACTGAACTTGGCAAAAGTTTCAAGATTCTGGAGTAGGTCCCAGCTGTATCATTTTTGGTAAMAGGTACATAAGAGACTTTCTTCTCAAAATCTTAGTCTGGGAGGAGTAATGGGAGAATACAGCAATGAGACAGGAAACCCAAAATAAGAATAGGAAAGCGAGGATTGATTGGGATATCAAGTTGAGACACATACATGGCGTATGCTTTGATCTTTATCTATGATAACACCTATGCAAAACCTTGTTTCTTTATTTGCTGTTTTAATATAAAGCATTATCGATCCTTTGCACATCAGTCTTTCGATCTAGTATCTCTTAAAACTTCACCTCTCTGATTTGTGGTGTACACTGAAAAATCTGCATTTCTATGAGAGCCCTTCTGCGTGAAGCAATACACTCCAGTCACTACAAGGCCAAGATATATGTTTTAACAAASCAACAAATGATCTTTCCGTTTTTAACTGATTTGAAAACAATTGCCTTACTGTTGCTCCAGAGAAGGGTGGGTCTTTCACTGTCACGAGGTCACTTTGCAAGTTTTAATTGCTGGGTGCTGTTCTGTCCTTTCATGGCTTTTGGAGTGATAAATAGCTCATCAGTTCAAAAGCTGGTCTATATAAACAAGCTTATCTCTGCCCATAGTCTTTAATGAAAAATGAGTTGTGAGTATCATTGTTAATCATGGTAATTGTTAATGTTAAGAGGGCTGGTATTATGAGTTTTCCTATTAGGCTTTCAATTCGTTATATAAAATGAGCAATCTAGTAGCCATCTATAGCATTCTAATTTTAATTATCTAGTGGCTGCATTTCAGACCAGCCTTTCTCTGTRGAGATTAACAAAACCCTTAGTGTAGTAACCAGTGTCTTTGGATGTAATTGGGCAAAGTTACTTGAAATGTTCCATATATAATTGTATCATTAAAGATCGACCCATTACACTATGATGTGCTTCCTTCTGGAAATCTCTTTCTATCTGTTTTGATTTAGCTTAGCTGGCTTACACTGGAAATTTTACTCACATTTGTTCAGCTCTGTATTAAAAAAACCACCCACATTTTACATGTGTAAAATACAGGGCATGTAAGGAAAAGCAGCAAGGGCAGATTTCAGGACTAGTCAAGCCCAGAGCCTGTGAAGAAGTTAATGTATGTGAAAACAAAAGGACAAATGAAAAACAGATTCAAAACCCAAGGTAAAACTTCATACAACTCCTTTGACAGCCAGCAGCAGTGTTGAAAATGCTTATGGACTACAGTATCCAGGCAGAAACTYYTAAAAATTTACCACTCTTCAAGCAYGTCTGCTTCAGCTTTGTAGGATGAGGTACATATGAATGTGTCTTCTCACCATCATCTGATGTACAAGTATTCATTACAGCAGCATTGTGCCCATTTGGATGAATCAAGAAAGCTGCTTGGAATAAATCTCTGTGAGTCAGTGATGCAAGCCAAAGTGGCTGGCACCCCCTGTTTTCTTACTTTATATTTACATTATATACTACGGTGTAATAAAATTCTACTTGTGGAAATGCAGAAGATGCAGAAGGTGACATTTGCAGATGTTTCTTTTAGAGATAGAATAATTTCTTTTATCTCTAAAATAAATACAAGTTTTCTGCAGGAAAAGAGGGTGGAAAGGTTAAAAGGAGTAAAGAAATGAATAGATTATAGGATTTCCCAGGGGGAACCATTACATTTTTAAGAAATTCTTCTACACAGGCACACAAGGATCTGTTTATCACGGGAGGAAACAAAGACATGTGGGAGCTGGACATCACACCAAAGGCAGTGGTGCTGGGGCAGCAAGATATTTATCATCATACCCTGCTGATACTAACTACTTGGAAGGGCTCCCAGATGAGAATGTACTTAAATAGCTTTTCTAATAACAGTAAATATTCTAGTACAGGTGAGCTGTTAACTATCCTTGTCATTTGTATAATTTGAATTATCATTGACTCAGTCACCAAAAGGCTGTTTTGATTTTGATATTTGCAAAATGTTGAAAGCTGAATGATATTCTTTCTTCTTGGAGTAATATAAGGTGTTTCACTCAGGACTGCAAATCCTTTTATTTCTTGGCTACATTTAGCCATAAAATATGTTTATCCTTTGTTCTCAATAGGAAATAGCTTTTTTAGGTCATAGAATAAGGAGTCTCCAAGCCTGACTTAAGGTTCTTTGGGGTTGCATTTATTACCATTTTGTCATGGTAAAAATTGTCTTAATGAATTATGAGTGAAATTCAAGGAGTGATCCAGGAATTTAAAGATGATCTGCATCTTTTCACCYTTCGCTTTCGTGGTGTGTTCCAAGTTTTACAGCCTGCAGGGTGAGCTGAGTCCTATTTGTACTCATGAGGATATGGCTGGRTGTGAGGGCAGCGGTGATTGCAGCTGACTGTAAAGGACCTGGTTTTTCCARTGCTCTCGCTCTCCACTAGCAAAAGAAAAGTCTGGAGAAAGTCTGAAGGAGACAGTGGGATTAGTCCTGACTTATTACAGTGCAAATAAGTTTGATGTTGTTGGTAAATGTTCAGGATATCTGTTTAAGACTCCAAGTATGACCTCCAGGGAGAAGTTCATTGGCTGCATAGTGAAATAAAACCTGACCCTGGGCAGAATGGAAAGGGACTTGGTGCTCTGCAGCTCCTGTCAGTCCCGGAGTGCTTGTCAAGGTTATGAGTTAAAGATTGATAGTGTAGTGACTGCACAAGCATTTATATGAGCAGGGAGAGGTCACAAACAGGCCCTGGGTGTTAGATCCTCTGTTACAGAGAGAATATTGCCAGTATGCAAGAGTAGTTGTCCTCCTTCTTTGGCTTAAGAAGTGTTATGGAAATCTGTCTACTGTAATGTGTGTTCCCTCTTGAAACACATTTCAAACTCTTAACGAACTTATTTATATCTATCCAGGTATAACTTCTGCTGCTCTACAGGTGCAGATGGAGCTATAGAAGTAGTTAAATAGTGGCAGTATTGTCCAAATACAGAAAGGCCATATGAAACCTAGGAATTAACTTGTGATGTGTTCACCAYATCCTTGGCATAACCACCAGCCTGCAATTGCACTCTTCTTTTTGCAAACAACCAACTGCACAAATGTAGAATGCACTCCATGCTCTTAACATGCAGTGAATTTGGGTGGTAAAGAGAACTTTTGTCCATGGTACAGATCACAATAACTCTTTCAGGGCACTCTTTGAGAAACGAACAGGATCTAATTCTGGTAAGCTTGTTTTATTTTGGGTCAATTGTACCTCTTTCAAAATGATTCTGTTTCAAGCTCTCAAACACTTTAAAAAAGGCAATTTGAATACACAGATGATGCAAATTCAATATCTTCTGATCATGGAGGTTTATCTTTGCACGTTTTGTCATATGTTGCTGTTTACCTCCAAGAAGATCAGTTGTGACACACAATATCAAAGAAATATTAGCTAGATTTCATGTGCACTATTCAGCTCAAGGTACTCAGTACCAGCTTTCTCCTCACTTGGTTGTAATGGTGGCTTTCAGCTCTARTTTTCCCCAGGTATTTTGCAGGGTCATCATTTTCCCAGCATGCTTTCTTGATTTGGGGTTCAGCTTCRTTTTGGTTTTTTGTTTTGTTGGTTTCTTTGTTTTTAATGTGGCACAAACCAGGAAAATGAGAAAAGCTTTAGTAGGTCAATTGTCTGCACCTATCTCTCATTTGATTTAAAGAAGATTTGAAAGGTTATAGAGATGGACTGTTTTCACCAGGCTAAAGTCTCAGAAGGCCATGCCTATAGGACAAATATTTTTGGTTAAAAAGTGCTGTAATGTTTTTCCAGTGGGGCAAGTGGGCATGTAATGTTTCTGGCTGTTTGACAGAACAGAGAGCACTAGGGGACCTCCTAGTTTACTCTGTCCTGGATCAGTTTGACTGAAACTGTACAGAATGCTCCCCTTTATGTGGTGTGCCATCCTGTGGGCCACACAGGGACTGTCGGCATTCCTGCTTCAAGCCACACAACTTGTGATGGAAAAAGAGCATCTCTCATAGAAGGCATCAAACAAAAGGATGTGCAGACTGACCTTCAAAAGAGCTGAAGGTCATGGCATTTGACATGGGAGTGCAAGGCCTGTATGACAGGTATTGTCCATACAACTTCTTCCTGAATTCCTGCTTGGGACTTAGATCAAGTTATGTGCCCTCATTGGGAAGGGTCTGGAGCACAAGTCTTATGAGGAGCAGCTGAGGGAGCTGGGGATGTTTATCTTGGAGAAAAGAAGGCTCAGGGATCTTCTTGCACTCCATAATTCCTGACAGGAGGTTGTCTCCAGGTGGGGGTGGGCCTCTTCTCCCAGGTAACAAGTGACAGGATGAGAGAAAATGGCCTCAAGATGCATCGGGGGAGGTTTAGATTGGATATTAGGAAATACTTGTGCTCTGAAAGGGTTATCAGGCATTGGAACAGGCTGCCCAGGGAAGTTGTGGAATCACCATCCCTGGAGGTATTTAAAAGACGTGTAGATGGGGAACTTGGACACGTTGTTTAGTGGTGGACTTGGCAGTGCTGGGTTAATTGTTRGACTCAATGATCTTGGAGGTTATTTCCAACAGTAGTGATTCTGTGATTCTATTCTATGATTCTATGTGATTTAATATATTTTCCAAATATTTTGTTAGTTTACTTTATTTTGGAAGAAATTGTTGTCAGTCTAACTCTCCTTAGCCATGCACGCACTCACAAATTTAACTCTTCATGAATCACACTTGAACATCTTGTGTCAAGACGGGAGAAATCTGTATCCAAATCGAGTCCCTCCTGGCTCTTTGTCCTCTCACAAACCTCTCAGTCTCTCATTCATCATAGATCTCTGGTGGAAAATAAAGTCAAACCCACCTCACCTGGGACTCTGGTCACAACCAAGCTTTGCAGTTCCAGCCTCTAAGTTACAGAATGTGCTGGATAGGTAATAGAATGGAAATGAAGTAATATTTCAATATTTTCATGCTGCCTGCATTACAATTATGATGTTAATTAATTATCTGCCTGGCAGTTAACACCATGCAGAGGCATGGTTTTGGTCGACTTCCTGCTGTTCTGCTAGCAATGAGTAATTAACCTCTCCTCTTCCCTGGGATTCTCTACAAGATGATCAGCGTGTTGATGATATAATTATTATTAATTCAGTTTCTGTGTTTCGTTGACATTGTTAATTACTTGYCGGTAATCAGCTAATGTTTAATCTTCCTTGCTGGATAGCTTCTTGAAAGGCTGCTTGAAATGGTTCAGAGAGGCTTCCCAGCACATTCTCACTCCTTGTTGCGTCAAGTGGTGGTCAGGCCACAATTCAGAGTAAATTGTTGTCTCTATACTACAGAGAGTCTACTGAAGTTGTGGAATTTGGGGATCAAATTAAATTGCTGTTTTCACTGTTATAAGTGAGAATATGTAAAGTTGTTGTCAATAAATCAGGGAAACAAGTGGGATCCCTTTTGGTGCCAACTTTAAAAATTGATCTCGCTCTACAGAATTGTCAATATCATTTAAAGAGCAAAATTTAATTTAGTGCTGGTTTTTGTTTTTCGAGGATTAACTGCAAATAACTGTTCACGGCATTTTTATTTTCAGTAAAAGTAAGAAATCTCTTTCCTAGAATCTTCACCAAGTATGGAACCATATGGGTACTGCATGCTATGTAAAAATTCTCTAAGCAAAAGTGGATTTAGCACAGATTTTAAAGGTAATGCCAAAAGCTGTTCTTTATTTATTTAAATTTTCTTCTGAAAGTGTTGCTTAAATCCATATGTCTTTAAATTGGATTAGACCGATCCAGTTTCTCACTTCTGTAAACAGAGCGAAAAGTTTAAAAAAATATTTTCATAAAATAAGAGAGTCAGTGCTATTTTTTCCACATGTGATTATAACCACCAGCATTACTAGTTCATTTTGCTTTAAATTCCTAGGCTGACRTTTATCAGAATACCAAAAAGACTTCAGATTACTGGGGTGGAASAGTAAACAATTAATTGTATTCAGTGTGCTCTTCTTTTGAGACTGGAACTTCCCTTGTGTTTCTAGGGAAAATTCTGGGGACAATTACCTGAAGAGACCAGAAGTTCTGATCTCTGGYACAACTGGGCTTAAAGTGATATAGGGAATAGAAAGACTCTGAAAAAGAGACAAAGAAAGACCTTGAATGAAAAAAGGAGGTACTTGATGAAGAGGGAAATCATACATTTTTCTCTACCTGGTACTGAAAGGTCTTGGTGCTAGAATGTTACTCAGTGTGCAGTATTTTTTTTAAGAAATGGACCGAAGAATAGTGTGAGAATACATGGTCCCTAAGGAAACAATGAATTAACTGGGCTTTCCAGCCAAAAGCAGAGAAGGCTGAAGCTCTGTTCATGGTAACAGTCTCATATTTGCTAGGTTTCTGCAAAGATAAAGCTCTCCCATGGCTGTGTCTATGAAGGCTAAAATAAAAAGAAATATGATAACACTGCAGCCAGACAGTAGGATTGGATGTTAGGAAAGTTTCCAAGAGTAAGAACAGGCAGAGGAGCATAGTCAGGAGATGCCAGGTGGTAAATTGGCCCAAGGAAAATGAAAGCAGGGGAGCTGAGGAAGAGGAATAAGGAAAGATTAAAAAGAAGAAAGACACCAAACTGGACAGAATTACCACAAGTACAGGGAGATGTGTCTGAGATGATAAGGGGACATGATAAGGGGACTCCCTAAACAGAAGGAGTTTTGGGATGAGGAGCAGTAGTAAAGAGAATCCCATAAGAGCAGCAGGAGATGGGGAAAGCAGTAGTGTGGGCAAGCAGGTTGAGAATAAAGGAGGAGCTTGGGAAACAATAAAGAAGTAGGAGTTAGAGGACAAGGACAAATGGAAGGTAGGAAAAAGGGACATGGTTTTATTTCATCTGGAGTCCCCCRGCAGAGGCTGTAAGTAGTTCAATGGAGATCCTTCCAACACCATTTTAATTCTAAGTCTTAATTGCTTTGCTCTGCAAGGATTTAGTGCCAAAAAATCTGCTTTTTCCTGAGATTATCCTCAAGTTTTGCTTTGAACCTTGAGTTTGGGAAGCTTGGAGTAAAACTCAGCTGATGCCTCTACTTTATACCTTACTTTGGATTGAAACCCTGCAAAAAGCTTCAAGATTATGCTAAAGTTTTATTTAGGACCACAGTCTCTCCCATGTCAACTAGAAAATTTTATGTGTGTACCAATCCCAAACCAGCTTAAACTCATATAAAATTTGGGACCAAGAAATGTCATCAATTTCATAAAATGTAATCACTTTTCTTTCTGGAAGTTTCAGCATCACATTTAAACTCAAAGGGTAAATGTCCACTTTTCCTTTGCAAAGCATGTGGTAAAGCCTGGTCTCACCAAGATAACTCAGCTGGCTTGTGTTACACTGAGTGCTACGCTTGAAGGGGAAATAGAACATTTTTTATTTCCTAAGTTTCGCATAAAGGTAATATAAATGAGTATGCAGATTGTGGAATGGTTCATATTTTACGTATTCAAGCTCTGGTAATAGGTGGGAACAATATGAATTGTGCTTATGTACCGAATGAAGCCTGGTTACAAAGCCTRTCTTTGATAACACTCCTCATTTTCTAGGCTGTCAATTTACTGGTTTTGTTTTGGAGACTGAGAATGTTGGATTGAAGCTTCAAGATCAAAACAAAGGTTAAAACAGAAGAACTGTTGATTTCTTTTTTCCTCAGGTGTAAATATCCTCACACAGCAGAGGGTGACACCCTGTATTATCTGGAAATAGAGACTCCTGTTGTACATTCCTTTTACAGAGGGAGGATGGTTCAGTTGTTATGGTATTTGTCTTYAACGTGGACAGCATGGGTTTAATTCCTTATACTGCTACAAACATTGTGGATGACCTTGGGAGAATTGCTCAGACCCAGATCCCCAACRGTACTTAGAATACCTTGTGTTTGCGGGGCTGACGTGATCTGACAAAGTCTGAATTTCAAATGTTTCTGCTTAATGAACTATTTGCAAACACCTTCATGCAGGAAAAGCACAAGCTATTAGGTCATCCACCATCTCTGGGCTTCAGCTACATCTTTGGGTATTTATTCAGGTGTCTAACAAGTCAGGTAAGTCAGTCACACGGTGTACCTGTTTTCTTGTGTGATGACAGATTCCACAGAGAATACTGAATACTGKTTTTTTGACAAGTATAATTTTGAGGTGAGAGTAGAAAGAAATGGCAACCAGCAATTTTCTCGGGTATTTTTGCAGGCACAAAAGCATTTTCAGATCAGAATTCTAATCCAAAATTACTAAAACAAGGGTTACATGAGAAGCCACTTGAGTAACAGTTCAAAAACAGTGAAAGGAGTTTTTGCAGCATTACCCCTTGTTCTGCAGAAGGCAGTCCAGTGGCACAAGTTGACTGAAAGCGAGAGGCAGCAACTCATCAGGAGCAAAAATCCTGTTTTCACCCAGAACAGTGTAAATGTGACACTGCCCCGTGTAGTCAAGGGCTTTCCTTCAGGTCTGCAAGTGGTTGGCTGGGAACAGGAGCTTTCATGGTAGTGACATGGAAAAAATCGGAACCAGCTGTTGCACAGAGTTCACCTCAGAGGCAGTGGTGGTCATTCCAAAGCGCAGAAGAGCCCCTGTCTTCTTATATTCTCAGAGCTGCCCACTTTTGGGGTTTGGCCAAAGAGCTGAAAGAAATTTAGCTTAATTCTCCATTCTCTAAAAATTGTCTGCTTGCCCCCTTCCACTGTATGAAATTACCAGGATAACACGCAAAAGAATAAGGTTTGACATTACATTTATTCCTGTGTAGTGAATTCAAGGTCAGTATGAGCTACTGTCAGTTACTGCCTGAGTATATTATTTAAATAATGGTATTCAAAGTCCAATAAAATAGGTTTCCCACAAACAAGCTCTAGAAATAGTTTGTACAAAATTCAGTTCCCGCTAATTAAACAAAGAAGTCTCTAGGAATTTAAAACCCCATATTAACTCATTTACACAATCCAATGGCAGATGGTAATAAAAACCCCTGTCAATATATATTGAAGGTTCAGCTGAGAAGACTTGGTTTGGGTTTTTTTTATTCTAGTTGTGATATAGTCTTTGTTTTGGTTACACAAGAATAATCTCCTACCTGAAAGGACTGGCAATTTTCAAAGGTTTTTAACATGTCTCTTGTTCTAAGTTATAACCTTAGGAGTGAGACACTGAGAGTTGCTCAGTACATTTGACCCTCCATTACTGCAGCTGGAGCCACCTTACCCAGTTTTTCAGACAGGGTCTCTGTCACTCTCTCTTCAGTGCAGTCTGAACTACAAGAAGCTTTCTGCTCTATTTATGTAGCTTTCACCAGCATAGCTTATGGTGTACCCCAGGGGATTTATAGTTCTTTATCAGTATAACTGCATCTGTACTGGGTCTTTGGGTACAGATTTGGGCTTTGATTCCTTCAGATCATCAGAAGAATTATTTCACATAATTTCACTATATTCACATAAATTAGGCTGAGCTGATGTTATTTCTCTAGGACATTGCAAAAGCTACTCCTAGAAAGAGTGGAGACAGGTATCCCTGTGGATATCTGCTGACTTTAGAACTCTTATTGGTCCTGATCACATATATATGAAATAAAGTGTTTGACTCTGAGAGTTCAGGGTGTTTGTGGGGCTGGTAGCTGAAACAACTTTATATGCTGTATGTATGTTTATATCCTGTATGTAAATCACGACACTTAGCATTGCTGGAATAACTGTGGGATGGTATGATTTGTACTTTAGATGAGAAGGGGTTTTTTTGGTAGAAAAACTAAACACCCATCAGTGTGTCACAAAGAATATATTTCAGCCTTGAGCTGCAGGTTGGTCCATTGATTACCAGTTATTACAAACACTTTTGACTGCTGAAGCAGAAATAATGTTCAAAGTAGGCACAAGGGATTGGCAGAGATCTGCTGGGTCACTCACTCTACTCACATGGGCACACTATATTGCCCTTATAATTTACCAAAACTCAACTGAAACCACATAGGGTTCCTGTTCCCAACTCCCCTAATAGAACTCACCTACTGGAGAGGTATTCCTGAACKTCATCATTTCACTAATTAGAAATTAATTAATTCTCTTTGCTCTGTGGTGTGACCCTAAAGAAATTTGCACTCTGCTGTTCTTACGTGATTGCTCTTTCCATTTCTTCAGAGCAATGAATATTAGAGTCTTCAGGTTTTAATTTGTGGGGTTTTTTGGATGGTAAAGACTGTGATGGCTTTTAGAGCATTAAATGTCATACAAGTATTGCAAGTACAAACGAGATCAAGGTTAAAAATTACAAACAAAAAAGTGGTTGAAGAGAAAATCTAGCTCAACCTTGCTAGTTCTGATTATGAAGTTTGGGCTGTTGTATTTCAGGAAAAGCAGGAAAAAAGGCAAAGTTTCAGCTGAGATGGGATAGTTCACACTTGCTCCCTGTCTCTGTAGTGATCTGGGTTTGAAGGTGTGACAGTAGAATTCCTTTTGAATGAAGATTCAGTGGAAAATCTTCATATTTTTCCTTCAGTCTCTCACCTGCACAGTACCAAGAGTGAGGGAAATGCATGATGTTTTTGGAGGAGAAGCTGATAACGGCTTAGAACGCTGGCTGAGGAAAACCAGGGGATGGTGTTGCAGTAGGGCCCTGGACATGCTTGACAGAGATGCTCCAGTCCCTTAATCATCTTTGTCACCCTCCCCTGGACCTGCTCCAGAAGCTCCATGTCTCATCCTGAGRAGCTCAAAACTGGACACAGTACTCCAGATGTGGCCTCACCAGGGCTGCAATTACTCATCCTGACAAGTTCAACATGTAGAAGTTAGCCTTGAAATATCAAGGTAGTTAAAGCACATCTGTATGTTCAAGTGTATGGTCAGGCCAATTGTTTCTGGTTGAACCATTCGATTCACATAATTCCTATTATCCCACTGAGTTGAAGACACAATGGAGAGAAAAATAGSTTTTTCTGTGACCATTCAATTGAATTAATAACTCAATAAATGCTGTTCTTGATAATGATAAAAAAATTAAAATCACATACGTCTAGTATTATCTTCAATAGTAAACACTAATTGAACAACAAAGTCATTAGGAATAAACTAATTTTGTTCAGGCATCAGGTCTTCCTAATGGTCGGTGGCCAAGATGATGGGAAAAATAACACGGAATGGTTAAGKGAAGAGACAATAAAGTTTGGATGAGAGTTTTAGCTGGATGGAAAGCCTGAAAGATATTGCTACATACATTTTGAAAACAGCAAATATTCAGATATTGCCTGAGAACTTGCCTGCAAGGACATGGGCTGAATCTATGGTCTGACCTTGCTTTGGTGGCTGAAGGGGTGACTGAATTGGGTCCACTTCTGTTCTCCCATCTACCAATGCAACGGGCTGAGTATGGGTTGTGGTCAGGGCAGGGAAACTTTTTTTGAAAGAAGTTTAAAGCTTATTTAATCCCCATTACAAAACAATGAAGTGTAAGGTGCATTAATTATTGGCTGCAGGCATCTAAAGAGAGCACTCAGAGATTTCATCTACTCAGCTGCAAAATAGGTTAAGATTATTATCCCCATCTCACAAGTGGGGTCTGAGCCTCAAGGTCACACAATATGTCAGTAACAGAGCCAAATAAAAAAACATMCAGCAAGCTCTTGCTCTGACCACGAGGCAGTACTGCCACACTCAATATAGTGTATAGATAGCATACTGTAAATTTCTGTAAAAGGAAACTGTAGCTTTATTACTTCAACAATCTCAAAATCTAATTCTGATTTTGCTGGTAGGGTGTCAGTGCTATGAATTTATCTCATCCAAGTCAGTTTCTCTTCAATTTTTCAATCTGGCTTGTCTAGGGAGACGGGGTGACATTTCTCCTTGTTTTGTTCTTTTTTTTTTTTTTTTTTGTATTTCTTTTATTTCTGTCACAACCCTCTAAAACAATACTTTAGAAAATGACAGAGAAGGAGCGTTTGTAAAATGTCATGATCACAAGAAATCAGAGTGATTGCATGCTACATTTATCGTACATCAATGTCCCCTGCCACCAGCTGCTTTTTGAAACTACACAACTCCATGAAGTGAAGCGGGACTTGCTGTTAAAGTGAGTTGTCTTATCAACTTTTTGCAGTCCCTTGTTTTAGCAGTAGAACTGGAGGTGAGCTAATTATTTAAATCCTGCATTAGGAACTCTCACTTTTTAATTCAGTTRTTTGTAGTTATTTGCAATTATTTGCCAAACATTTTAGTCTAGCCTTAATCCCTTCTTTGACAACTCATTACTGARGTTGTCTGAGCCCTGTGATGTGATTTGCTTTCTGCTTCTAGACTGGGTGTACTGGCTTTTTTAAAAAAGGAAGAGTAATGAATTGCTAAATTTGAAGACAAAATATCAGCTAACTCGCTGTTAGTTTCACAAATTAGCTGTGTCAGTCAGAATCTGTCGAAATAACAAACAACAAATCTCCCAAATCAAAGTAAGCCACACTGGAAAATTTCCAGTGATGGTTTCTTTYTGCAGTAATATGCTTCTGCCTGTGGAAAGATCCAGCCTGGAAAACGGAGATTTTTGCACAAAAATCTGGAACTCTGTTTTACACTTGTGTTACAAAAATCCCGGTAGCTGCATTTCTGTARTTATTTTCCCAGAAAGACTAGTACAGTAACGACTTCAACTTGAAATTTGYATCTGTCCTGTGATAAATACCTTGGGAAAAGCCTTATCTTTGTATTCATATTTGTGTGCTTAATTGCAATCAATATGGTGTGAAACAATTTGATTCCTGCATATACTGCATTATCTACTATGAGAATAAACTACAGTGCAGATTATGCAAATGCTGTTATATAAGGGCAGCAGTTACTGCAGTGTCTTCCCTRGTATATATCAGTGTACTGTAGCAATTAAACAGTATAGTGAAGCCACAGCAATTACCATTCTAAATTATAATAAGCAATTCAATATAYACTATAGGATAAATCATTTCCTTATAGCAACCACTGTAGATGTGCTTCAGTTTTTATTCTAAAGCCCTTATTACTTGTCATCTGAACACTGTGCCAGATGATTTATACTGCGTGCTTGTACTTTCAATGCATATTTATTATATGGCTTTTGCAAAAAGTGCTCATAATGATTATAACTGTGTTAACTTATTATCAGTTTGCAGTGATATCCTAGAAAAAGAAATCCATGTTGTAGTGGGAAGGAGAGGTACCCTTTGAATTTTTTTTTTTTTTTTTTTTCCAAAAAAACCCACCCAGAACTAGGCATAACCTTCATTTAATCTGAAGCTTAATAAAGTTAGCTCCCCATAATTTTAGGGGTTTTAATTCAAAATCAAACACACGAACAACTAAGCTAAATTCTATTCAATTTTAGAATCAGCTTTTTTTCTAGCTAGTAAACAGATTCYCACTAAAACTTGTGCATGATTTTAATTACAGATAAGTTTCTCTTTAAAGGCCACAGCATTCATGCTCAGGTTGCTAAGCTGAATTCAATACATCTATATGTTAAAGGTAGCAAGCTAATGTGTAAACAGGGAAAATATTGGAACCAATTGCTGTTAATTTGGTTTTGATCAATTCACATTGACTGCACTTTACATGCAAATGAGAAGTGTGTTGGATTATTCCAGCTGAAAATAGCTGAGATACTGAACTCTTCTTCAAAATCAAAAAAAAGAAAAAATGAAACTGGAGAAACAGAAGGTGGAAGGGCCTGTGTTCAAAGAGAAGCAAAGAATTACTGAATACATATGTGTTGGTAAAGCTTAGTGTAGCACAGATTTATGGAACTGTTGTGTAGGGACTCAAGATGGCAAATTCCTGGGTCTTATTTAGAGTATTATAATTTCTTATGTTTTAAGACACTGAAACTTAATCATCACATTTAAAATAACTCTGAAAACTTTAAATAAACCAGGCAAATGTGGAAAAGTGAGTATAATGTAAAAACAGACAAAAAGAAAACAGAAAAAAATCTTGAAGCTGCCATTTGGTAACATCAAATCTCCACAAAAAATTGTTGTATGGCTGGATACCAGGCCAAAAATATATCCTCTTCTTTATTCATGTCTGTAGTCCCAACCAAGGTAGGCAAAGTACTTTGCACTCACAGCAGTTGAGAACTGTGGCACTCAGAACAAGGGAGCTTTTAACATCCTATTGACTTCAGCAGCACTGCAAAACACATGAAGACACTTTTTTGAACAGCAATTCCTTCCTCAGTACTATAACCTTAAATGACCCAGAAAGGGAATTAACCAAAATTGAGGAGTTGTGAAAACCAAGAAGGACATAGGTAAGCTTAACTGGATAAGTTAGAAACATGACAGGAAATTAGCAACTGAGATGAAGTCTTGAAAAATGCACAATTGGACACTAATCCAGAAGCAAAATATCCAAAGCAGATCTCAGATCAGGAGGAGAAAGTTGGAAGCAATAATTACCCTGAAGTATTTTATCAGACATGAAGAAGTATTGTTGCTAGAAGCACATGGGTTTCAGCATGATATTTCTGCTCATGGTGAAATAGGGGTGTTCCACTTAAAAACCTGGAAAAACAAAACAGCCATTGGTGGTATGAGAAAGTTGGGAGGTTGTATGGCTCAGCCTGCAGCTTCAGCATTATCTCCTATGGAGCATGAACTTTGCTTGGGAGCGGGATTGATATAGTAGTTATAATCAATAAAGAACTGATTCAACTGGTTAATGTGCCAAATTAATATATTCATTGTGCTTCAGTTATTATTGCTGACTTCCAAAATGCCACCCAGCCCCTCAAAAGATCAGAGATGTATAAAAAGGGTGTGGCCTCTTCCCATCATGCCCTTCTTTTCAACAGCTTCAGGTGTGGGGGAAGATTCAGTTATGAGAACAATACTGGATTATTTTATCAACAAGTGTCCAAGTAAATTCAAATATTCTTGAAACACTTGGTTAAAAAGGTTTAGAGAACTGACCAATTATTTTTGGTCTTCCCTATATTTTTTACTTAAAAGTCTTCTTGGATTTATTCTTTCTTCATGCTGACAGTCTGCAGGCTCATAAGCTTCTGGCTGATTTTTCTGGGTGTGGATTCAGGTGGCATACGCCAATGAAAATTGTATGGATGGCTCTGGGCACTAAATTCCATTTAGCTAGAAAATAGGCATAGTTTAAACAAAGCAAACTGAAGGATTGGATCATGCCTGTGTGTGTCAACTCTGATATACAGTTTCTATCTCTTTGCATGAGAGGAAGAATTCATCTCTGTCATCTTGAGCACTCTGCTAAGGCTGCTGGCAAGGCATCTGTTGAGTTTGTGTTATGGTGCAGGTTTTTGTCTGCTGACCTAGACCATAACCCTCAGAATTCACAGGCAGGTCTATTAAGGCTTCTCTTGGGATACGTGTGACAGAGCAGTAACTCTTTTTTTATGATTGCAACACTGAACACTTTCAGAATGGCTTTCAAGTTTGAGGCAAAATTAGCAAAATCTAGGACATGGGAGAGCTTGCATAACTTCTAAAGAATGTTTGCGTGAAACACAAATCTTACTTGATAAGTCTACGTGGCATTGCACTGGACTCTGGAGACTTCCTTGAGTCTCTTTCAGATGCCTCACTGTGTTTAATTTCTTGGGTGTAAATGCTCTCTCCTGAGGTTTGGTAGGCTTCCATAGGGTCACAAAGCAGAGGGTAAGTACAGAAGCAAAAGGCCAGTCTGGTTGGATGCCTATTTATTCCATTGCTTCAGAGGAAGGATCCTTGTGATGGCTCTCCATGCAGGTGCTGATGGGTTATTATTGTGGTCAGTAAATTTCCAAGATTCTGCTGCCAGGGAGCAATCTGTTTTTGAAGGGTAAGTCCTAACTAAATGCTATATGAGCTTTGTTACAACACAAGAAAATATGTCCCTGTCATTCTGGAAATTTCTGAAGATATCATTCGTAAATCATTGCTGATGTAGCCCAGAATTTACAATCTTTATGAAGACTTTCTCTGGGATATCCTGCATGTTCACGTGGACCTCCAGATATCTTTGGTGATGTGTCCCATTTGTGACATTTGTGCCGCGTCACAGATACCAGTTCTCCAAGCTTGCTGACCTTGCTGCCTGTTTTTTGGACAACCTCTTTGGTCCAGTTAGTCCCTGACCTACTCTCTGAGTTCTGGAGAAACTGTTAGCTAATCCATCCTCAACTGGATTTAGTTGGGATGACAATTTGCGGACTGTCCTATAAATCCCCTCTGTCTCTTTAGATGACATTTCTTTCCATCAAAGGTGCTCTCAATTGATTGTTTTGTTAGACAAGAACTTCTGAAATCTCGAATCATAACATGGCTTTTTCTTTGCCATATTTTTTTATTTCCCATCTGCAAGTTCTTAGCCTCAGTGGCAGATTTTAACAGATCAGCAGTCTTGGTTCTTTATTACTCTTTTCTAATTGTCAGTGGCTTCTCTATCTCTGCTAATGTCATCCTTTCTTATCACGTGCTGGCTCATGGACTTGCATCTGGATTAAAAATAGCAAAATTCCTCTTGTTTTTGAGGTGATAGGCTGCCTCTGCTGCTGCTACAGCAATGATTAATTGATCTGAGCTACTGGTCAGTCACCCCTTATGCTGTGTTCAGACCATGGTGCTTGGTTAATATATGAAAGAAATGTGGATTATAAATGCATGCAACCCACTTGTGGGGTTTGCCATGGGGTGTCCTACTCCAGATTCTACTTTTTTGTGGATTCTGGTGTTCAGCCCTCAGTGTTTCCCCTGGCTGAGGTCCCTTGGATCTTAGTATTTTAGATTCCTTGCTTGTATGTTTTGTCCCAAAACGCTTCTGGACTAGGTGATATCTTTTGGTGGGGAAATTCTCATCTTTTGGTCTAAGAGCAATTCTAGTTTTATGCTATAACTGGTTGTAGTGTATTGTGTCCTTTTGCCTTGGAGCTGCATCCCACCTTGATTTACATGTCTGGGAATGGGTTAGGCCTTATGTGATTTGCTTTTTTTGCCTTAAATCAATTAGATATATTTTTCTTTCTGGTTTTGCCTTTTTTTTCTTCTATTTTTCTTAGATTCTTTCACAAAGATTTAATTTTTATTCCCTGCACAACTGTTAAAAATAAAACGAGGAGCTGAATCAGAAATTCATGACTCCCTGTCTTTTCCTAGCACTTTCTGCTTACAGATGGTCTGCTGGCCTTACACTTTTTTCCCCCAAAGACTCCTCTTTGACCAGTGTCATTGTTCCAGTATTCTTGTTTGGGGCTTTTTTTAGTTGAATTTGCTATTTTTGGGTGCAGTTTTCCTTCACACAAATACCTTCTTACAATGACTGCAGTTTAAAGGGGGATTTATTTATAATTATTTTATTTCTAGGTGGACTGGGGGAGTAGATTGTCTTATATTGCCAGTGTCATTTAAAATAGCAATAGTATAAAGCAAAATAAGGTCTTTTAATTTTTAGTGACATTTATTGTATTTTTGAATACATTATGCCTTTGGTGAAACTCTTGTTCCGTTAATAGAATGTTTTCCTATTTCTTCCCCCCTCCCATAAAAGTTTACTTATAATAATTTTGTAAACCTGGTTGCAAAACATAGGTGCCAGGCCTTGAAGTTCTTTAAGAGTGTTTTTTTTACAATGTACATACTGTAGGTATGCGATTTTTCACTGGTAAATGAAAATGCCAGGAACTTATCATAGGTTACTACAACTTTGCCTGTAATAACTTTAAATCCCATTATGATCATCTCATTTTACAGCATGCTTTGGTCCTAAGAGCAATATATCAAGAGAATAGCATGCCAGTTACTATCCTTGGACGTAAAGATTTCAGAGCAAATGCAGCGGTTTTACACAGAAGAGAAAAGGCAGCAAAGAACGAGTATATAAGCCCTGGGTCATCCACTGGGGCTCCCTGGCTTTCCCTGCAAGATGTAATAAATAATTTGAATTTGTTTACACTGAATGCTTTTGTAGTGCTTTACCTGTGGCTCTACCAGGGAAGAAAAGGAGGAGCCACATGAGGAAATTGCAGCCTCTGTATGGGTAGAGGTGTTCTCCAGGGCCTGGGCATTCTTCAGCATATTCCCTGTTTTACATAAAGCAGTAGCCACTCCATGGGAATTCAGAATGGTGCATGAGATTCTCGCCAGAATTAAAGGTGGTGTAAAATACAGGTAAAGAGAACAACAAGCAGTAGAGCTACGGAAGGTCAATTACCATACTCATTCTCCATAAGCATGGGTTTTTACATGTCTTATGTAAAAACAAGATTCTTTCTTCATCCTTTGCGTTTTTGAGCTGCTAAAGAAGTGAATTCCAGAACTATGCAAAATCCTGACTGAATTTCAGACTCTGTAACATGCAAACCCCTAAATACCTGTCTGCTGTTCTTCCAAAGTGAAATACATTGAAACCACTGTGGGCTCTTCAATACATGAGGATTTATCTCCTCTAGGAACTGACTGTGGTTTACTTTCCTCCTGCAGAAAACATTGCAGAGCAGGGTATTTTGGTCGCTTTAATAGCCAGAATCAGCATAACATCATGAAGGGCTGCTCTGAAGCACCAGGGTAGTTTTCAATGCATAGAATTAACGCTGGCAAAAGTAGGAAAAAAAGATTACTAGAATGAGCTTGAGCTTGCAGTGCCTTCTTGAGGGTTATCAGTGTGGTAGGTTTGTTTGCTTGTATTTCAATGCTGATTACAAACCTTGGGTTGGTTCAAGAGATTGAGGTGAATAAATAATTCATAGTATTTTTCTTATTTAACTTTTTTGATTCCATCCCAACTGGGCATAAGGTGAAAATATATCTGCATCAAAAATGGGGAACACTTAGAAAAAGAAAAGAGAATACAGTGTTTAGGATAAATCCAGGCAAAGCAGCTTCATTCTCTGAACTTCGAACTCTTGGCTTTAAGTTTTGATCAGAAATCAAGGTTTTATTTATATTTCCAAACTTAGACTTTTTAAAAATAAGCAGTTTAATCCTTGAAGCAGATCGAAATGTTTTGGGGTTTAGGAGCTTTTTCTCTCTAAATTTACAATGGCAGATGATAATTTTACATTTTAAAACCTCTCTTGTAGTATCAGCAGCTCAAACATTCCAGCACTGTGTATTTGAAAGTGAAATGATCAGCAAAACTAAAGCTGATGTTATGGATGTTTTTTCTTTGCCAAAACGGAGGGACTTGCATGAAGTGATAGGGAAATTTGAAAGAATGCAGTGCTGTATACTATGGCTTTTCATAATTTAAAATATATTAGTCAAATAAATTTACTAATCTCACTGAAAATAAAAGAGCATAGAGTATCTTTAAGAATTTATCCTCCTTTATAGGGAATAGCTTAAAGGCTGTGTTTGAGAATAAAGGAATCCAGCTTCCCTAGGTGCTCTGCAGACCACCAGCTGCTGTGAGCTTGTGACCAACTTTGGTTCTGGCTTCTGGGATGAATTATTCCTTCCACCCTGCAGGCAAGCATCTGGTACAGGACTGCATTTTCCTCAAAGACTGGCTGTCCGCAACTTTTTGGATTGGCTTTGTTACCCCATCACAGATTTATTCATATTAAAATCTAAATTGCATGATATAGGCAGTATTGCTGTGAAAGCTGTAGGAAATACTCAAAGTAAAAAGCAAAATCAACACCTTGGTGAGACTTTCCAGGTAAGACCTTTAATTGCAAATGGATGAAAGAATAGCCATTGCAAAAAACCAGCTCTGTTATCTTGTCTCTGCATGTCCTAGAGCTTCATCTTTGAAGCTGATACTTCACCCCATTGTCCCTGGGGATGACATCTACAAAACGGTCCCAGCCTCAACTTCTCTGTCTCGTCTCATTGCTCCTCTGCTGGGGAACATGAGCTGAATCAGGACAGCAAAATGACCCACAATTTATACTGCATTTCTTTTGGCTTCCCAGAGGAACTGGCATTAACTTTTGACAAAATCAGTGTAGCAGCTTGTTATATGAAGCAGAAACACCAAGATCACTTTTAGACTATAATGATGAGGTTTAAATGTCCTCAAAATACCATTAAATATTTATTTTTTCCTAATATACTAGAAAAACAATATAGACTTGAACATTGTTGTTAGTTGATACGGTGAAATTGATAACAATAATCCATTGAAGGATATGTCCATACTAAATCCTTTCGTAGGGAATTTTCACTTCTTTTTTTCCAATTACACATTTTCATTCTTCTAATAGATTAAGAAAAGCTTGGATTCCTTAATAGGTGTCTGCACAGCATGTGGTCTTGACAGAGCTAAGAACAGCAATTGCTATGTTTTTAAAATGGAATGGTTTGTAAATTGTTAGATTAACCACCCATTTTAATATAAATGTTTTTGCAAGTATTGGTTTGATAGTTCACAATAACGTGCAAATGTTAAATTAAGCTGACCTATTTGTTTTTGTCCTGGCATAATTTCACAAAGTATAAAACCATTTTTATAACAGCATGGGGCTAATGCACTGACCATCTTTCCATGTAGAGCCAGAAAAAGGCAAATCGGGGAAGAAGTCTGTGAAGATTTTTGTAATGGAATAAGCCTAAAAGTAAAATTTCATGCCAAGCAATTTGCACTGTATTTTTCAGTCACATGCCGTAGTTGTAAATGAAACTTGTTTTCAAGTCTTTTCATAGAATAATAGAATCATAGAATAGCTTGTGTTGGAAAGGATCATCTCATTCCAACCCCCCTGCCATGGGCAGGAACACCCTCCACTAGACCAGGTTGCTCAAAGCCCCATCCTGGCACTTCCAGGAGAGGGGTAATTTTGAATAATCTGTTATGCTTATTACAACACACATCAGTCTTTTCACACGTTTCCCCACAGATGTAGATGGACATTTACCATTATGTCACTTCATGTATATTTTATTCTCTGCATCAAGAAGGTGAAATTCCAAAAGACTTTATCCTGGAGAGACAGTGCTGTGAAGGAACTTCAGAGCTTCAGGAACTTCTGGTCTACTTGCTCTGGGTGAATCTTATTGTTTTTGTCTTCCTTTCTGAATTACTTCACTCTCTTGACATAGGATTGAATACCCTCTGGAATCAGCTTTGGCTGGTGGCAACCCTCAGAGTTCTTTTTGTTTCTTATGTAATCAGGGCTAGTCTGTATCCCATGAGTGCAGCAGAATTAAATTTTCAGTTGAGTAGTGCATCAGTGAATGTCACAGCTACCTTCATCTTCAGATGGACTCAACCGTACACCTATAGGTAGCCACAGCACTGTATAACTTCAGAAAATACAATATTTTTATTGGCACAGCACACCTGCAGGCTCAATTCAGGTCAGTTGTAGATGAAACAGTAGTAGAGGGATACAATGGGGGAGAGTGCGTGAGGGCATAAACTCTTTGATTTTGCTAAAGGGGGTTTAGGGAGATCTGATGTCATCCCAAACACCATAGGAAGATTTCTTTATAGGTTTCAGTGAATTCATCCCATAAAAGAGAGGTGCACAGGCAGACGGTGCCAACTACTTTGTTTGTAACTTTTTCTTTAAGCACAATGGATTTTGTGTCTATTGCTGTCCCAAAAGAGCACTGTTGATATCAGGGACGACTCAGCCTTGGTGAAGTCCAGTGACTGGGAACTGAGGTTAGAGAAATTCAGGATGCAATCCCCAAGCTGTGAAAGATTAAATGCAGGGGAAACCGGCGTGGCATCAGCATGGCTGCTGCACCTTGAGGTTAAACAGCTGCTTACATCTGGCTTTTTAGTACTTTGGCCTCTGGGCATACAGAAGCAGCAAGTTAGGCCATGCAAGTGAGCCCTTCTGGTCCCTGTCCTGAGGGACCCTGGACTGGATCATAAGTCTTGCAATTCCCCAGAGAGATCTTGCCATTTTACCTTCACACTGTGATCTCACTGATGGATTTACTCAATGCACAACTTAACTTCTACAGTGGTTCTCTTGTATTGTTTCTCTATCACTTAAGGCTCCATTGTTGAGGGGTCATAACACAAAGCAGGTGGATCTGTACTCAGGTGGCACAGACGACTCTTGTCAAGTGCTTGGCTGAAGTCACTTTGGCTGAGAAATTTCCTTTCAGACCTAATTGGAAGGAATGCCTGAAGATCTGTGGTCTTTGCAGCATGGGGCATGATTTGGCCACTGGACACATCAAATTAACCCCGYGTCATTTTTGGGCTCTTGGCTGGGTCCCTGCTTGTTGCATGCATTCTTGTTTCTGAGGAATAGAGACAAAAGAATCTAACATTGTCCTGGACTAGTAACAGGATGTCTAAATAATGCTTACTTGCCAGAGAAATACGGGGGAGATTAGAAGAATTAGAATCACTTCTCTCCTAAACTTCTGTGAAGCTCCTTAGAGAAATTGCTTATTTTCCACAGCCTGCTGGCCACCGGTCAGTGAAGGACGGAGTAGTGTGCTCTGCATTTTGACTAGAACTTGCTGATTTATTAAAACTGTAGTAAATTCTACATCATCCTTTCTTAGTAGTAGTGGCAGATCATGAAACACTGTATTTTCGTCATGTTCATGGAATGGTTTTGGATTACTTACTTAGCTTCAGGAGGCATGGTGGAGGCTGTTGCACAAAATGCTAGAGGAAACTTTGATCCATCAAACTATATGAAAATGAGTTTGTTCTGAGACATCTATGTCCTGTTATCACTTCCAGTGCCCAACCCAGAGCCAGTTCAAGAAAACATGAGGTTTTGACGGAGCGTAGGAAACCAGGAGCTGGAAACACTGGATTCTTTCCTGGACCTGCTACTTTGCTGGTCTTCTGTTTCTCTTTACTGGGGCGATAGCTGAGGACAGATGGATGAGGAAACCACATTTATTTTATCATTGGCAAATTTTAATGCCAGCAGCAAGTTCTGGGGCATACTGAGCGCTGAGAATGTGGTTAGCAAACAATCTGGGGTGGTGTATGGGGAACATCATGATTTTTTCTTTTCCATGACACAGCTCACTGGTTCATCAGTAAATTTATTAATTGGACACATTTGAGAGTGTTTTCACAAAAATGTTTGAGCTATATGATGCCCCTCCCCCCCCTCCACTTTTTTTTCCTGCAAACTGCCATCATCAGTGATTTGGAAGTGTAGAAAATAGTATTATAAGGGAACAGATGCGAACAAAAGGGGTGAAATTGAATGTATTAGTATTCAGCGGTCTGCTTTTGATTACCTCTGACTGGAAAATATTTGGAAGCCACCAGGGTCCCCTCAAGTGTTATGATTTCGTAAATTCAGCCCTCGTGTGTTGGGATTCAGGCTCCCTTATTGAAATTGAATTGATATTTTGTAAACTTCATTTGTGAATAATGTGATCTGACAGGGACAAATGCGAGGGAGAATTGTTTTCAAACCTCCTCCAAATGAAACTTATTATTGGGTAAATACGGATTTCTTTGTCTCTTTTCCTCTCTTTCTATCCTGAGCGTCTTCATGGCCTGAATATGTATCAACTTTTCCAAGGTAATTGAATTGATTCAGTCATGTGTGGGTGGCAGAAATGGGCAATAGAATATATTCCTGATGGGGAAAAATTGAAAAGTAGAAGGATTTCTACTCAGGTGCAGGGCTGGGAGGGTCACAGTGCTATCAGAGGAGAGAGACACAGAGCAGGAGCTTCTTTCTGATTATCTCAGCTTTGGCCATTCTCTCCCTCAATAATCGCCCTCTGATATAACGCCGGCTTTCCAATTTTGCCGGCCAGCACCATGCCTCAGATGTGTTACATATTAATTTCCCTTTGCAGAAAATTTGCCAAGCTTTAGCTCAAATTCAGTTAGTCGGATTGATGAAAGTGGCAAAAGGATACGACATTTACTGATTCTCCCTTTTCACCTTTGATTAGCTCAACCTGTGAATTATTCTTGCCCTGTCAGTGTGCCATTAAAYGAGCTGGGGCCAAGGTTGCAAGTTCATACTTTCTGATGTAACTGAGAGAAAATGCGTTGAGCCATGATTTGTCTGACAGAGACCTAGGATCATTTCAATGCTGTGTTGCCATTATTTTAACAGGTCAGCCCTTGGTGAAATAAAGAAACAAAAATAAACTCTCCATCTTCCGCCTCATAATCTTTATTTCTAGCTCATATCTCTGGCACCTGCTCATTCCCAGTGGTTCTCTAGTGGAAGAACTCATTGTCCKTGCTCCAGATGAGCTGGAAAAGTCCATCCCTCCCTCTGCTGCTTGATATTTTCAAATTAAATCTTGCTAGTCTGCAGTGTTTGTATCCCATAGGGATTGCTGCCACAGGCTGAAATTTGTGTCGATAACTTTTTTTCCCTCTTTTTGTTTCTACTCTGCCACCACATTTCAGGTTTGATCTCTTCTGGAAATGCCAGTCTCTGGAGCTCCATAGTGCTGTAGCATTTCACTCTACCAGTGAAGCCTAAGGGAAGAGCTTGGTTTCCATGTCTTCCTCTGTTACTGCACTGCTTTGACAAATCACGTCCAGGTTTTGGTTGCTTTTTTTCACTTGATGAGAGTCTTAATTTGTTTATTGTAAAGTTTGGGGTTTTTTTTAAAAGGTGCAATGGAAACTTTAATGTTGTCATTACAGCTTGTTTACTTGGAAGATTGTCAGTTTTGATTGTCAAGCTAGGCAACGTGTTTTAAAAGACATTTTCCATAATGATGTTGGGCATGTATAGTGCCTTTCCAGGATTCCAGATGTGCTTCAATTTGTGCAGTGTTGGTGACTGTGGGCTTGAGCGAAGGGGAAAGATTTGGGTTAAAGTGGCAGGAGGCAATGAATTAGTAACTTTTGCCCATGTGTCGTCCTGCAAAAGGTGTGCCACAAATTATGGCAGACATGGCTGGCAAAGTCTCTCCTGGCAAAGTCTCTCCTGGCAAAGTCTCCAGACTTTGCAGACATGGCTGGCAAACCCACCCAATTTTGTCTCTCTCACAGTGTCCTCATGCCATCAGGAACTCATGGAAAACATCTCCATCCAGTTCCCATGGTTTTCGAATGGTCTCAGGATCTGGAACAGTAGTGAGACACAGTGACRGTGTCTGCTGTCATTACCATGCCAATCTGGTGAATCATTATCAAGCACAGGAGAGGTGTGGTTTTGGTCCCTTCTGTGCATGACACAATAGAATTTTTACCAGAAATACTTTTTAAGTGATTTATCATAAAAATATTCCTGTTGCCTTTTTTTTTGCCCCTAATAGACTACATTTCTGGTTATACCCAAAGGTACAATTTGGAGCATGTCTAACAAGAATTCTCTTATCCTTTCTTTGGTGCATATCTGCCCTTTGCAAATTATGCACTTCAAGACATCCATCATAACCCTGCAAAATCTAGTTTTAAAGTATCTTCTTTCTAGGAAAACTGGAGCTGTGTTGAGAACTGCAGCCTTGTCTGCCTCAGTCTCGCCTGTATAATATATATCAGCTTATAGCTGTTGAGTAGAAAGAATTGTTGAAAGTAGAGAGCAGTGAGGAGAGGAATTGGTGTGCTGAACTCTCTGGGAAGGGCTTCCAGCTGACATGCAGGAAATATTGCTCATGGCTCTTCCATCACTCAGTGAACACAATTGGCTTTCTGTAATTTTCCACAGCCAAACTGGGCTTCCCCAGGTCAATAGCCCGGATGTTCAGAATCGTCGAGACAAAGCATAAAAACCCCTCGCAGTAACCCGTGTGACTGAGAGTGTAATGTAGACATACTCCTAAAAGCCATTCCTTGTAGAAAGTCACCTTTGGAAAGTACTAAAATCACTGACCATTAATAATGAGGCCTACATTGCAAATCAGGTGATTTTAAATACATCAAACAACTTTCTCAAACAAAGGAAAAAAAAGAAGAAATTATATATGTCATGGTAGTGTTTTCTATTTTTATATAAGTTATTAATTTGTACACTTAAAAAAAAAATTGAGTCCGCTCATAGGAACACTTTATATTCTCTCAGGCTTAAAAGTGCTCTAGCTATGGCCTGCTGACTCTTATGGCCATGAAGAATGCATGTCTTGGTTATAAATGGTAGCCACTTTAGCTTCATAGCTTAGAGCTGAATAAACACAGAATCACTGAATTGTACTCAATGGCTCTGTTTATACTGTATTTTGTTAGCATCTGACATAAATCAAGCATGATTTGATTGACTATACCCAAAGTAGAGCTGGAATAAAATAATGAGGGCGTTTGTTAGCGGAGCTGCCAGTCTTTAGTAGTAATGACATTTAACGTAATAGGTAGCAGGTAGGTTAAAATGTGCTTTTTATTTGTTGTACATACATTTTATAAAAGAAAGATGTAGTAAGGTCCAGGCTGCAATTTTTCACACCACCCCTCCAGATAGGAAGCTAATTAAAAACAAGGCAAAAAACTGATCATGAATGAATGCATTGGCCATTGTTTAGTGTTATACAGAACTGTACAAAAAAGATCATTAAATTCCATTCATCACTTTGGCTTTAAATTGATGTAAAAGACTTGTGCTTCTGTGCATAAGGTGGAAGCTAAGTAGGAAGGATATTAAATCAGTTTGAGAGTCTTGGGAAAGAAAATATTTAGCAAGAGAAATAATAAAGGACAGAATATGATAACATTGCTGTAAGGAGTGTTCGCTCGTTTGTTTTGAATGCAACTCTGAAAGGTCAAGATGGAGGTAATATAAATGTTAATACTAAAATCCAGAGGGTTTGAAATTTTCACTTGAAGCACTTGTGTCACTGAAATAACCAAATAAATTTTTATTATCTTCAGGTTTAAAAGTTTTAAAAAAGGTCTGGTGCTATAAATTTTAGAATTAATGACTTAAAAAATTGTAAACCACTATTTTAAAGTGTAATTTAGACTATAAGTTTGCATTTTAGAGTTTGACTGGTTACAAATTTTTTTTTAGTGTATTAAACCTCTTTTGAAAGCTTCTCCAGGTATTGGCTGGAACAGCTGAACAGTCTGTGAGCAAGTGCACTTGGATACTAATTAACTGATTTGCGTAAAGCTATTTTCTACAGGCATTGAGAGCATACAATCATTATGGCCATAAAAATTGACTTCTGTTTGTTACACACACTTCTACTGAAGTCATAAAAATTATTCTTGGCTCTCATGTGTGCATGTAGCTACAAACTGCTATTAACACTGCCACTTGCACTTTGTCATAAAACACTAATTGCTTATTGACCAGGTCACAGAATTCAGGCAAAAAGTGCATCTAATGCAAATAATGAAGTCTGGAAGCCATCCTGCCTCCTCTAACACCACAGGGTTTGTGGTTCAGACCCTGGAAGCAGATCCTGTGGCCTGGACCCATATTCCATACCAGGATGTGAGTCACAGAGGGGACATTTTGCACAATTGCACACTTGACTTTCTGTTTGCAGCATCAGGGCGATCCTTGGGGAAGCATGGTTTCCCTGAGTCTCAATGCAGCCCTATAAAAGAGAGAGAAGACCTAGCAAGGGGTTTGCATTCAAATAGACAAACAAGCTGGGCCCATGTTGCTTCTGCTGAACTCCATCCTGTGTAATTAAATATTGCCTGTGTTCCTGACTAAGACCTCAGTGCCAAGGTGCTGAAAAACACAGAAATTTCAAGGGAATGAGAAGGTGTTGGGAACCAGACTGGCCAGTGAATTAGTGCACAGGTGTTCACTTTCTGCTGACACTGAGCAAAACCAAGTTGTTCCCAAATAAAGAAGGTGCTTCCCCAGTGATATAAGTGAAAGGCAAGATGATGAAGAGTAGGAGGGATAAGAGGAAGGTGAGCAAAACTTAGAAAACACTGGCTTTGCAACGTGTTTGTCTGTGCCGCCATGTACCCACGTGTGCTTTATTCACTGTGGTGCTGGGGTGGGCCTGGCAGATGTGTTGTAGCAGGCATGCAAGTGGGTCTGCTCGAGTCCCCCTGCAGCCAGGAGGGCTGGGGAGAAAGGTGCAGCCAGAAATCCCTGTTCAAAGGAGCTAAACCCACACAATGACAGTTTTTGCTGGTTTGAGAACCGTGGTGGAAATTAACTCTGTCCTGAAGTCGGTGTAAAGTCTTGCAGCCATGTTGGTCTGTATTGGAGATTTTCGGTATCTAAACATCATTAATTCATCATGATGAACATCAACATCAGTGCACCATGCTGGGGTAATAGTGGTTGTTTTATAGTCTCTGAGAGGTTAAACATAAGAGAGATGCAAAAATATTCATTTGTTGGTCAAGATTAAGGCATCAAGCAAGATGTGTAGTGCTGGCAGTTTTTTTGGGCAATAATGTAATGAATTCTGGAGTTTATAACTTAAACCCATCCTTTGGGATCTTCATTTTGCTCGAGAAATGTTTCAGAGCAGTCTATAGTGCAGACATGGCACATCATCTGTACAATGGTCCTAAAAATCCATGACTTCAAAAGTGTATTCTAAACTTAATATCTATTTCAAGACATGATTGACATAAGCTGATTTCCATGGGCTGAACATCTTCCTTGTTTTCCTGAAGTTAACAGAGTTGCATCAGGATGTGATGAGCACCAGGAAAATCTGATCTCTGGAAAAACAATGGAAGAGACCATGAAATACAACTTTGTAAGTCCAGATGTGTGACCAATTGCCTTAGTGATTATGGTGAAGCAGTGGAAATTAATGCCTCTCACACTCAGTGTTTTCAAAGGTGAGCTCAATGGTTTGTACKGCACATCTTGGTATCTTGCTCAAGGTGCAGGAGGTGGGAAGGTGCAATTCCAAGTCACTCTTCATAGTGCCACAGCTAGTAACACACAGCTGCAGATCTTTCCAAAATATCTCATCGTTAGAGATCCTGAGAGGTTGGTTTGGCTTCCAGGAAAAAAAAGAAATAAAAGGAAATTCCTGCCTGAGTTTGAATGGAAAGGCTTTATGCTAATAACAGAGTTCAGGTGAGCTCTTGGTCTCAGGAGGATTTGCTACATGGTTCTTACAATTTTATTGTGGTGTTTCACTGTCCTGTTTGTTTTTCTAAAGTCTAAGTTTTCACATCAGAATTCTGATTTGAAGGTGGTGTTGATTTTGTTCTGACTAATTTTCTTCTGCATTTAGAAAACCTGTTTTTTCAGTCCAGGTCACTGTTCTACAAAAATCCATCCTCTATTAAGATATCCATGTTTATTGAGCCTTTTTTTAACTTCAGGTGGGCACCTAAAGTGCTTTTGAAATTCAGTGTGCCATAGATAGAGAGTGATCATAATGCACCGGCAGCTGCTATTTAAAAAATTGATTCAATTTCACTTAAGACAGAATTTGCAAAGCCTTGTAGAGTTATGTGTGTTTAACACACACACACATTTTATTGAAAATTTGGTATCTTACTCTTCTAGGTTGTTCTGAAAAATCTCAGCCTAAATTTTGTTTAGAATTATTTGATATTTCCTTCAAGGAAGTCTACCCATCACCCTTTTACTGGGAAAATGCTTCTCTCAGAGCTGTGTGGTAGAATTCATCATTGATATTATGTTCTCCCCACCTGCATGCAAAGCAGAACTCTCTCTCCCTGTTTTATTTTCCCTATTCTCTATTTCTCTTTGAGCTGCATTTACCTCAGTGGCTATTACCATGGTGCTCCAATCAATAGAATGTCCAGTGCCCTGTATAATATAGTCCTAATTTTTTCACCTATGGGCTTTGATTTTGACGTGGACACTTCCACCACAAGCCTAGACTTAATAATTAAAATGTTCATATTTTTTGCACAAGTTCTCTATTTTCCTTTCTAATGCATTCAGGCACTGTGAATTGTTCCCTGAAGCCAAATCTATACTTTTTATTGTTATGTGAATATTCTGCTCATACTAGATATTACACTTTTACTTCCTATTCAATAAATATCTATGACATTCAGCTCACAAATGAGTATTAGCCTGTCAGAACACTAATTTATGGTGAGAATAGTGTAATATCGAAAGGTTTATGGATCAGAAGTGTGTAAATATGAAGTTCAATCAGTGGCTCTTCTGTGAATTAAATTCTAAACAAACACTCCATTCCAAAATTTAGTTCATGCTTTTTTTATCTCTTGTTTCAAAGCTGATCTGAAATGTCAGGTGAATTATGAACTTAGAAGACTCTTWTTTGACATTTTTCCTTCTGCATTTTGTGACAATATATAAGGCATCAGGTTGTTGAGGATGAGAATACATTTCAGTTACTTCAGTGGGATATAGCTCAATATTAACTTTCTGGTCTGCTGTCTTACTGAACAATGCCTGTTCCACTGACAGTTCATTTAGATATTGTCATGGTGTTGGAAGCTTTAAAGGGGTTAATGAGGTATTTATTCCATTATTGTTATTGGAAATTACAGTGTCTAGAACACTTACACAAGAAGATTAAAGATAGATGCTTTAGACCACTTTCTATAGTCTGATAGGCCATTATTTTCTGGTTCATAACACAAAATAGTACTTTTCATCAAGGAGCTCATATTCTCTAGATGATTCAAAAATTCACAGACCAAAACCAATGTGAAATATTAAGTTCCTAATACTTTTTTAACCCCAAACAAGTTAGAATGCAAATGTTTTAATCAAACAAGGTGAAAGTGTCACACACATTTCTCTCTTGTGAAGTCTGATGATGAAAGGGGTGCCTTGACATGTTGGAATAGAACTCCCCTAGCCTGGCTTCTGCTTATGGCTAAGCAAACATGGCAGACTCTGCTGCTGCTGCTGATGGTTTGAGTTGTTTTGCACAGGATTTAAAACTTGTTTCCCTGATTTCCAAAGGCAAGACATTGAGTCATGTTTTGCCATTTTTATGTGGTTCCTTGGGGTGATGAGCAACTATTTCACACTGGAAGGACAACAGTCACAGTGTGAGTTGTATGGTGTGTTTGAAATATTGGGGATCCTGTCCCTGTGTGCCTTATGAATGTGCATGAAAGTGCCAGCTGTAGTTTTTCAATCCTGGGCCAGGAAACCATTCYATAGCCCTTCAATCTGTTCTGATTGTGCAGTGTGGTGATGAAGCTAGCACAGATCTGTAAGGGTTTTCTTGATGGCTTAGAATTAATAGAGCCAATCTTTGCAATCTTTCATGCTCATACTGTATAAGAAATTATGCAACCCGTTCTTTTATTAGATGATAGATACCTCCTGGTATCTGGAATACGTCTAACAGCAGATGAAGAGAGAGACAGCTGGGGAGAAGCAGATCTCCATCCTTGCAGAAAATCAAAAGCCATAGGGAATGGTCTCAGGAAACCAGACCTAGGTGATCCAGCTTGAGCTGATGACCCTTCTTCAGCTGCTTGACCACGCTTGGACAGGGGAGTTGGACRGGATCACCTCCAGAGGTCCCTTCCAGACTCAACCTGTAGTTCCGGGAAGTGCCCTTGAAGGCTCACATTCTCCTTTGCACCCCTGGGTGCACAGGATGGACGAGAGGCACAGCAGGGCAATTGCACCAGGAATCTCAGGGCTGCTTCTTACAGCTCCTTTCACAGGGCAGCACTCCTGTGTCTGCCCAGATCTGTTGAGAAGCACGTGGCCCTTCCCCTGACAGTAGGATTTATTTCCCACACTTATTTGTGAAGCTGTGAGTGTGGTGGTGTTTAATTCCTTACTCTATCTTTGCCTGGATACATTGAAGGGCTGCATGGATGTGAATGCCACCTGTACTGTACTGCCCGAGGTGCAGACCTCCAGTCTCACCCACGATGTCTCTGACTGAGTCTAAGACTCCTGACACTCAGTTTGGTGTCTTCTCCCTTTAAAGCATCCTTCCCTCTTTGCTTCCATCTTTGCCTCCTCATTTTCTTCCTGCATACTCACATGCATTTTCCCATGGTCAATTACAAAAATCAACCTGTTAGAAAGAAACTTTGGTTCACCAGCATTTAGAAAATGGGCTTTTTTCTAGAGGAGAGATTTAGTCAACATTTAGTTTACGTGCCAAGCCTTACAGTAATCCTGGAGAAAGACAACAAGATAAAAGGCTGCAAAACAATATGGTCTAGAGCCAAGATGTGTCGGGTGATATTCATGTAGCAGAAAACAACTTCATTGTAACAGAAATTAGTTTTATTTTCACACAGCAGTACAATGCATAATCTGATGCATTCTCACAAATAACTTTATCATCCTGAATATTATTTTGGAAAAAAGTAAACATCAACTGAGAAAGTTTGTGCTTACAAACAGAAAAACCCAAACCATTTCTGGATTTGGGGATTGGTTGGTTTTTTTTTTTTCCATTTATGAAGTGGAGATAGGTTATAAATCAGAAAAAAAGGTATCATTTATAGACAATACACAGCTAGCAATGCCCATTTCTACTGGCCAGTACATCTGTGTGACTATTTCATCTTCCATGGTAACTTAAACACAAGAAAAAAGCCTTTACAGTTCAGGGCACTGCTGCCTGACCAGAGGTTTGTAATAATTCATAGACCTTTCACTTTCATTTTTCTAGTGCTGAGGAGTTACATTCTGCTATTAAAATGGCTTTGTGAGTTGCCTGGTAGAGTGTATATATTCCATCTGCTCAAAGAGATAAATAGAGCATCGTTGGGAGCAGGGACTTCTTAATAGCAGGTGCTCTAAAGAATCCAGATGCCTTGAAAATCACTGGGCTTCTTCTCACTCATCAGCAGTTTTTCAGATAGGATCCCTCAAGGGATGTGGGCTAGCAAGCACTGTTTATTCTCCTTGGGCAGTAGCCACATGTGTTTGTCCTTTTTGTGCAAATGAAGGACGAGACAACCTTGTGATTGGGGCATCAATCTGACATCTATAAGTGGTTGTAAAGTTGGTTAAAGTGTTGGGTACCAGCTGCCAGATCTGTGTGAGAMAGGTGTGGGAATGTCCCAGGCAGACACTCTGCAGCAGCAAGTGGGCACTGTTTGTGGGCAGCTCAGGTGAGGTTGGGATCTACTCAGTGATTCATTGGTGTTGGTTTTAACAGTCTTGGTCGCAGTGGCAGTATCTGGAGTACAACCCTGATGTGGAGGGCTTGGTAGAGCTCGTGGGATTTTCTGGTGCTCCTTCCTTTCCAGAGTCAAAACCCTACCTYGCATTTTTCCTCTTTATTTTCAGAATTTATTGATTTCCCTGCTTGGCTGACAAAAGCCTGGAGGAGAAAATGAGAGTTTCTGCTGGGAATTTCATTTTTAACGATAGACAGTGCTTGTCTGAGTCTTCCAGCTATAACAGAAAATGTTCCATTAAAGCTAACTGGAAGAACTCAGTCTGGAGAGGTTCCTGGGAGGAGCTGATGTGTTTCTATTGGTTTCCCTGCAACATATGAGCTTTGACTGGTTTGCATGTATGTGATTGCAGCAAATTGTAGACACAGCACATGGGTCTCAGAAGGAAAGGGAATGTTGTAGATTCAACAACCAGTAAGAATAGTCAGGTTCAGATCATGTCAAAATTTAGCTTTTTGGTTGAACTTTCAGGCCATTTCCAGAAAAATATCATGTCTCCCATTCCCCAATTTAAACTACTGTGCTCAAGGTAAAATAAAAAGCCGAAAGGTAGWAGCCTGTCTCTAAGCTGTTTTACCTCCCAAGGTGAGAGACATGGCACCAGGTAAAAAATGATATCAAAAATAAATTCTTTGGTCTTTGTGTCTTCAGAGTCCAGTTTCTCCATCAGTGAGCATAGCCTTATATTCTCAGCGCTTGATAGGGGGTTATAAGATGTTGGCTTGAACCTTCATAAAAATGACAACAGCAAAGCTTTTTGCAGAATGGGGAAKGTAATTCACTGGTGTCCAGAGTATAAACTGAGATTAGTGCATGCCAATAGCCACGTGTGTCCCCAATAATAGTGTCATGCTCTTCTTGGCATCCTCATAAACCTTCAGACAAGTCTGCAATATTATCTTTTCATTCAGTATTCTACTTTCTCCTGTTCCTTTTTTAAAATAAACCTTAAGTCTTGCCCTTGCATTTTACAGATTGATAAGTGTCCTGACACTGCAGAACCTGGGATAGATTGTATCAACCTTCATTCCTTCCCTTGCAGGTGTAGCCTTGCCATATGTGACATGCCATTCATAACATGAACGGGAGTGTACCATACAGAATACCAGGGGTTTGTCACTGGGTGGAAAAGGAAGCTCGGCTTTTTAAACTGATTTTGGGAGAGGGAGGGAAGAGAAGAAGTGGGTATTTATTAATTTMTGCTCTTAGTAGAAACCTTTAGTTTCAGATTTATAGAAGTGCCTATCTTTGGCACTCAGGCTCAGTGTCTGCCTCAAGCCAGTGGAGCTRCACTGGTTCCCACAAGGAATGCCTCAGCCCTCCAAGTGACTTCTTTGCAAATTATAAATTACTGCAAAAACAATGTAGGATAAATATTGCTCTGTGGGTTGGCAGCTTATGTATAATGCCCACTTTTGTGTTCATGTTATTTCATGTCCATAAGGAGCAAATATGATGAAGTCAACATAGTTAGACCAAGTTAAAAATATTTTGAAAATCTGGGCTTGCTTCTGATGTATTAAATTTGTACAGATGGAATTATCTCACCCTATGTCTTCCCAGTTGTTATAATGTGTCTGTACACACCACTAGTATTTTAACAAATACTCTCAGACTAATTACTAAATTTTACATATTTATTATTTTACATATTTACATCATAAATCAGGASTTACACCATGGAAATAAATGGTACCAAACAAGTCTCAGGCTGYAGTAAATGAAGGAAGGCCCATGAGCAGTTCAGCCTAACAGGAAAGTGAATGTTGCTGGTTACAAAATTATTTCAATTACATTTGGGCTTGGCTTTATCTATGTGATATGTAGGACAGGTCTTTGGTTAGACTAYACTGCTCTGGTTTTACAGGTGTTCCTGGAGGAAGGACAAGTTATATAACTTGGCTATATTTTTGTCTTTCTGGCTGCATACATATGATTTAAAAATACTGTGCAGTGATTTGTGTGCTGGGACAATCTTGTCCTGGTTTATTGATTTTTGAATGGTTAGGCACTTTGCATATGTAATTGCTACATTTGCAGTTGCAAATCAAACTTTGCCAATTARCATTACTGGAAGAAATCCTTTTGGCTGCAGGAGTTCTGCATACAAAGATGTGATGGAATGGTCCATGCTGAAATCCTGGGATGGTGAATGCTACAGTCTGGGAGAGCTGGAAAATAGTTTCATTTCCATAACATGCAGAAAAATATGCCACGACAATACTGATCATTAAGAAAACAATTTAAGCAATTGTTTTGCTAGGATATAGTGCTACGTGCCTGGTGTAGAAAAAATAACCCCATGACTTTTTCTTCTAGATTAATAGTACTATTTCTACATTGACCTGTATCTTTCAGACAATACAATTTTAAAATGTTTTAAAATTTGTTTTTACTTTTCAAATATTTGGATACGGAACCTTTTGTAAGAGAGTTATATACTTGAAACAGTTGCATTTTACCGGTGATTAATTTTAATTACTTTACTCACTTMTTTTTGGTATTTTTACTGACTAATAAATATCTGAAAAGGAAAAGGAAGTCTCTGCAGGAACTGTATGCAGAAAGGCATTCTTCAAGGCAAGAGTGGGATCAGGCTGAATTTTTGTGCTCCTTGTGAAACTATTTGCAGTTTTTACAAAATCTACACAATTTACGCTTGAAGGCATTGTGACTATTGTGGGTGYTGGGTCATGGCCGGTTTTCCATGGCTGGCAAGTCAGGTGTCTCAAGAATTCAGCAYTGAGCATTTTGCTTTGAAAGGATCAGCTCAAGAGCAGCCATGAGCAGTTACTGCTCTGCTCACTGTGTTGTGTCACGGTTGCTTGATTGTGAATCTGGAAAGAAATTCATTAATTTCAATACAATTCCCTGTTCTGTTGTTTACATCACATATTTCACTCCAAACAACCTCTGTGACTCTCAAAGAAGAAACAAAACTCTGAAGTATCCTGTCGTATCCTTAGACTTGAGACCATGCCTGAAGCACATGAGTGTGATGATGGGAATTTCATGACTGATAACTGTATCATTAAAAGCTCAAAATTAATCACTGGGTATCACTCTACTTGAAGTAGTCTTGCTTGTTTAAAAATTGATTAAACCCATCTTTAGGCAGAATATCTATTGCAAAAGAAAAATGTGAAAGAAAATTGATTTTGATTCCTTGTAACATAAAAAAGTGATGATCATTTCTTTCCCTCCTACCAGTATGTAATCAAACACGAGCTATAGGATCGGTAACAAAATTATTCTGCTTTGAGCTGCTAACATTCTTCACCCAAACCAGAGCTTATAAGGCAKGCACTCTTGACCTGTTTTCTGTGGTTTGCTAGGTTTTCAAGAAAGACAGACAGGAGTCAGAGTGGCTGCACCAAAAAGCCCATGGAAAGCAATAASTGATCTCGATCTGCTCTGTGCGGCRGAGAATCAGCTGTGAACAACTTCCAGGCACCCTCGTCTCCAAGCTATGCATGATTTATGGGGGTATCTA
>JACAXG010000056.1:1922961-1965461 GCA_018881555.1 Amblyornis subalaris
CAGAGGGCCACTCCTCCCGCTGCATTCTGCTCCTGAGCACATCTCTGCTCGTGCTGTGTCCATCAGCAGCGCATGGAACGATCAGCGTTGCTCAGGAAGAAGCTGCAGATGTGCACAGGTCGGAGGAAATGCTGGTGAAGGTTCTGGTCCTGCTGCAGGCCTGTTGCACAGGGGGCTGGCAGCAAAGCCTGGCTGAAATGTGGGCAAAGGTGCAAATGTGCTCACAGACCAATTTACACAATCTGGGTCTGATACTGGTAAGAACAAATGCCACACTCATGGCATCCTCTGAGATGGAAAACCTGGCCATGTCTGGGGTGGTCAAAAAACAGCACAGAGGGAGCTCGGGAGTCAAACTAGGGAGCTGGGTGGCTTCCTCTGAGGTGTAACTTTTCTTTGAAACAAAAGAAAAAAACTCTCTGAGGTCTATTTTTACTTAAGAACTAAGGAAAGTCAAGGATATGATTTCTTAAAATTTAACAGTAGGGGCAATCTAAGCAGCAGTCTAATCAGGAAAAATTTGTGTTGTGCTTGGAGCTGAAACTCCTTGGAACTGAGGACAAAACTCCTATGGCTGTGAGCTGAGCTAAAAATTTCACCCTGGAACTAGGATTTCTTGTTGCCTCATCTTCTTGCATCAAATGTTTTCAGGTAGTGTGTTTCTTTCTATTCCAGTGCACAGCCCTAATTCTACTCTGCAGCATTTCAGGACTCTAACATTGTAAAATGTGGGTTCAAACATGATCTTTTTCCATAGGAATGTGTTAAACAGGCCATGAAAAGCCAGCATGATCAAAAGATGTTCTACAAAGTATTGATATTTCACTGCTTCTTACCTTGAGCTTCTCCAGTAATTCACCATATCAGAAATACAATATTTGTAAGTTCTTTTTCATAAAGGTCTTTATGGGTTTGGAAATTTAAACACCGCGAAGCTGAAGTTGAATTGGAAACCAAAAGTCTCTAAGCTTGTACATCTTAGAAAAAAAAAAATTCAATTAAGTGGGATTTTAGCCGTTTCAATAAAATTGGACTCTCCCTTTTCAAGATAAGGGTCCTATAGAGCTGCAGCAACCTTTATGTGGCAGGAATATCCACTTCTACTAAATGTATAATCCTAGCTCGGGATACAATACACACAACAGGAAATCAATGTATAGTAGAATCAATTTGAAAATATAAAATAAACTAATATATGAGTGGAAAATTGACTTCCTATGGATTAAAAGCAGCACAAATGGTAGAAAAATCTGGCTTTTTAACAGGAGGAGGTGGGTGGTAATAATAATGCAGCTGATTAACTAGCTGGACTCAAGCTGCTGTGTGTGCACATAGATTTTTTTCCTTTGATAAAAGGATTCAAAGAGGAAATAATTTATTGGTGCACTTTACTCAGTGTTTGTCATTGAAAGGATGCCAAGTGTGTACAGCACCATGAAAAAAGGGGTAAAGTAAAAGATATGGAATGCATTATTTAAAATATCAGCACCATAAACAGTGTAGGATTACTGCAGGAATCCCATTATAGCTGTAGGGACAGAGAAATGTTTCCATTACGATTATCATTGAGGAGTTTATAACTTAGCCACCGAGATTTTTATATTTTAAGGGAATTTAATGTTTGCATAATGTGTTGTACTGACAATCTGGAAACTGGAAGTCTCTCATTTGCTGTCGGAACAGATACAATCAGACATACAGGGAAAGCGGCCCCCAGTTTACCCAGTGCCATCCTCAGTCCTGCCACCAGCAGGCCCTTCAATATCTGATTCTTCAGGCCATTTTTGGTCATTGATACCTCCCTGGTGATTGCTCTCAGGGAGAATGAAGTAGGGACAAAGTAGATTGAGACTAGAAAGTGCTTTATTTCTCATCTCACAGAAAGGATTTGTGAGAAACATAAAGCAGAGGAGAAAGGGGAAGGAAACAAATTGTTAGCACTGGATCAATCCATTGGGATGGAACTTCAGGAGTCAAAGTTCAATAATGTATGCACATGGAAATTTCCTTCCTGATTTCAGGATCTGAAGTCAGCCATCAAAAGGTGTGTTTGTGCAGACAAAGTCACAGACTGGGTCAGAAAACAATCCAGCAGACTGATGAGCTCTGATGGACAAAATCCAGTTGTGTTGTGAGTAGATCTTTTCTTTAGTCCTTGTGTATGGGAAATCTGCTCTGCATGGAGTGGAGGGAGGGCTGTTATTTTAGATTAATATCTGATATAATTTAAACTAGAATTCACTCCTCTCCAGAGTTTGGCACTTCTGACCTAAATTATCTGGGCTGAGATGTATAGAAAATAATAATGCATGAGTCTTGCCATCCAGAAGGGGTGTTATTGGGTAAGAGTACTTTAGGATGTTGGAATGGTTATTCTTTAGTGCTAGATTTATTCTGTTGCCTACACCTCATGTAACAAATGGCTCCTCTTTTAAACAGATCTTGGCATCAAGAAGAAAGTAGTCCAGATTTTTTTTGTTTGTAGGATTGTAACATAAACATCCGCAGCTGTCAATGATCAGGAAAGTGCCTGGCAATCTGTATTTGCTGCACCTGGCACATCATTTTGTAGTCAGTAATTCCCCAGCACTTTTCACTTTGCTTTATAAGGGTAGAGGAATCTCCTAAAAAAATGCATACCTACAGAATATATATGTTTTTAACAAAAACTAAATCTGCTGAACCTTCCAATTGAGAAGTGATGAAAACCCAGCTTGGTATCTTAAACAAGTCAGATAGCCAAAAAAACTGTAGGGACTTTTAACACCTTATTAGCTGCATTAAGAATTGTTACTGCAATTGATGTTACCAGGATATGTGATGTATTCACGTAATGAACTGCTTTTCAGCCATCCTGAGATGTCTCATATGTCAGTCTGGAGGCTGCGATCCTCCAAACAGATAGGAGTAATGAAGGTGTGTCTAGCACTAACTGAGCATGGAGTGCATTTAAAAAATGAAAACAATAATCATGCTAAATAGGACTGTTGCTGGAAGCCATTAGTATCTATCAGATGAGCTGTAGAGGCATTGACAGAAATAGTTTAATATATTGTCAAGGGTGGTTTTTAAAGTGTTTCAACCCTATAGCGTCTGAGACACTTCAGGAAGCTGGCTGAGCATTTTATATTCTCAGGAGGTCCAGTCCTTTCTCAGGGACAGCAAAGTTTAGGATATGGGAATGCCACCCAAACAGCTCTGCGTGGACTGAGGACTCAGTTGTTCCAGCTCAAAGGGGTTGAACAGATCTTCCACATCTTCTGAACACATCCTGCACTGGCCGTAGTGCCTTGTGCCCTCTGCAGTCCTTATGCATGGGGTGACAGCTCTGCCTGTCTGCCTGGAACACCTCAGCAAGAGGGGGCAAAGAGCAGGGAAAATATGGAAACAACATTGCAGGGAAAACGGGGAGATATTCTTCAGTGCTGAGGACAGCTTCTAGCAGCACTGAGACCAACCTCCTCCCTTCAGACCAGAGACAATTTATACCTACATTCTCCCCGTTTTTTCGTAAGAGATGGGTAATTAAATTTATCATCAGCTATGTTGAAGAACATACACTTCATTGTTGCAAGGAAGGTTTGTGGTGGGAATTTATTTTATAGGCACACTGCTAAAATTCCCTATTCCGAGTGTTGATACCGAGCTGGAATGAATGTTTTGAAGAGGCACATACATCCAAGGAAGCCTTCCAACCATGAATATTAATAAAGTCTGAGCTGAGATCCTGTCTGACAGATGACCAGCTCCATGCCATCCATTGCACTGCAACATGTTCTTGAGCCTCAATTTGTCAGCAATAAAAGTCAGCTTGCCTAAACCTTCTGTTAGGATAAGTTGCAGCATTGTATGCATGAGGCACATGGTAGTACAGTCCCGGAAAATCACAGACCTACACTGTGAATGAGTTTTGGTGTGTGGCTCCCCAGCTGCTTCCCACTCATCAAATGACTCTCCAAAAGCACCTGCTGCGGTGTGTATGGACCCTGCACTGTGTTAGATGACAAAAATATTGTGGTTGCAGGCCATAAAGGAGGCTGTAGTGAGGTGGAGGTTGCTCTCTTCTCCCAGGTAACAAGTGATAGAAAGGGTGGTTGAGCAGTGGAACACGTGAAGTGGTAGAATTGTTGTCCCTGGAAGTGTTCAACAAACGTGTAGACGTGGCATTTAGGGACATGGTTTAGTGGTGGGCCTGGCAGTGCTGGGTTAATGGTTGGACTCAATCTTAGAGGTCTTTGCCAACCTAAACAGAGTCTTTCACTCTAATATTCTAGACATCGTGATGGTGGTAGAGACAAGATCTCGGCGCGGAGAGAGATGTTTGACAGTGGGGTGTCCTGTGGGGTTTAATCATCACAGCACAAATGGTGCAATGGCTGCTTTAAAGGCACATAGATCGACAACTTGCATGCCTAAAAGACGGCAGGGATGTTCCCTGGTCACTGGTGTGAATGCCAGTGTCCAGGGTCCTGTCTGGAGGAATGGGGACAATCTGAGAAGAGCTGCTTGGATCAGATCAACAACTGCCAGAGAGGTGTTACTGAAGGATTTTTGGGGGAAGGATAGCTAGAATAAAAAGCCCATCAAATACATTTTAAGTGTTAGTCTGTTACACCTGCATTATATTTCAATGGTTAAATACACGGGGATTATAGGGTGTTGTGCCAGGGAATGAAATATGAATGTAAATGAAAGCTTACTGGGCTCATAGGAGTCTCTGAACAGGGTCTGATGGGACCAGCTGACCAGAAGCCCTTAAAGGGCATTTTAAAACTCAGTCCAATCCAGAGGTTGGGTTAAACACATTGTGGAAGTGTTTCTGAAGGGAAAAGATTATGCAGATTGGCCCTCAAATGAGTGGGAGCACAGGAATGTTACTACTATATTTATTCCAACCTTTATATGATTGTACACTAATGTATACACATTATTAGTATTTATTTGTATTGCAGTAGCCAATAGCTGCTTCTACACCACATTCATATTTTGCTGGCCACTGTATAAACCTATAATTAAAAAAAAATCCTGCTTTATAGAGTTTATATGGTCTCAGCAGATGATTTGTAAATATATTGTTGCTATCAGTTCTTTCTAGTTCTGCAGTAGGGCTCTAAGCACTTACAGAAATGTCTGTGAAGTAAAGAAATAAGTCTTAGTACAAGTTGGCATTCATCCATGAAGATTTAGATACCTAATTTATAAACATTTAGTAAATATGAATTAATCTTGACACGCTGGATTTTGTGCAGAATTAAATAATCATACTTACAGTCTTTAATGCACTTGGACAATAGGTAAATTAGTCCTTCATTAAAAAATCATGAAGGAAAATGCATAATCTGCAGCAATACCCAGAGGAAAAATTACAGTTATTTGAAATAAAAACACTATTGTTAGCAGATTTGTGGAGGTTGTTTTTTAGTTTGGCTTCTGGGTTTTTGTTGTTGTGGTTTTTTAACAGTGTTATAGATCTCCCTGTGTATTGTCTCTATCATGAGACTTCCAGTTGAGAGTATTAACTAAATACCCAAGGTTTAATTGGAAATCTGAGGTAGAAAAACTGTAAATCTCCTTTCAGTCATTTGTCTCTGCACTGCCTGCTTCTCAGCAGCAGACAAAACAGTATGTGCTTTTACATCTGATTAATGCAAACAAAAGCTGTGATTAAAACATCCTTGAATTCTTCTGTCATACAGCACAATTTAAAATTGTGAATTATCCTTCAAAACAGCACAAGTGGTGCAATTGCACATTAGCATAACAGCAAACCTTATTTACACAAGCACAAATGTTGTGTAAATTGGCCTTTAAGTGGGTTTTAAGTGGCAATCACTTGGTAGGTGTTTTCAGAACTGCTAAATAAAAAAAAAATAGCTATAGTGCAATATTTTACAAATGAATACTTTTAATGGGCCTATTTTCAATTGAATTGACTATGAGAACAATGAAGGCAGAAAATGACAACAGTTATTTAATCTGGGATGCAATATAAATACTGGAACATTTTTAAATTGTTCAGCATCTTGTAGCAGAAAGTATTTGTGAAAGTCAAGTGGTTATTAAGCTTATGAACTCCCTGCTTTCCCTTTCTATCATGTGCAGCCGTGAGGCTGGGGACACACACAGATAAGGGGCAAGGGAAATTCAGACCAGGAGTGTCTGTTTTTATGGTTTTCACAAGGCATAGACAGGACTGATTATTACTTCTCACAGTGAGAAATTGCTCTCAACAGCTTCAGGGGGAAAGGGCCCCAAATCAGAAGTAATCCCTATAATCCCAAGGGAAATGGTCAACAATCAGGGCCCAACTCTGTGGAGCTGGATGGGACCCACCCAAGGGTACTGAGGGAGTTCGTGGAAGTGCTCATGGAGCCATTCTCCATCATTTATCAGCAGTCTGGGCTCACTGGGGAGGTCCCAGGTGACTGGAAGTCAGCAAATGTGATGCCATCTACATGAAGGGCCAGAAGAAGGATCGGGGATTGTCCCCCTGTACTTGGCAACGGTGAGGCCACGCCTCAAAACCCTTGTTCAGTGTTGGGTCCCTCACTATAAGAAGGACATTGAGGTGCTGGAGTGTGTCCAGACAAGGGCAACAGAGCTGGGGAAGGGTCTGGAGCACAAGTCTGATGAGGAGCAGCTGAAGGAGCTGGGGGTGTTTAGCCTGGAGAAAAGGAGGCTCAGGAGGGACCTTGTCACTCTCTACAATTCCCTGACAATTCCTAACCAGTGGGAGTTGGGCTCTGCTCCCAAGTAAAAAGTGATAGGATGACAGGAAATAGCCTCTAGTTGTGCCAGAGGAGGTTTAGGTTGGATATTAGGAAAAAATTCTTCACTGAACAAATGTGAAATAAAAAGCATTGGAACAGGTTGCCCAAGGAAGTGCTGGAGTTGACATCCCTGGAGGGATTTAAAAGATGTAGATATTGTGCTCTTGGTACGTGTGTGCCTCTTGAATGTACAGTTTCTGCTGGGTCAGAACAGGGCTTGGCTGGCTCAGAACTGAGATTTTTTTTTTTYCCCTTTAATTTTGAAACAAATTCTGTAAATAAATGGTGATTGGCCATGTTGTATGTTGGAATGTGCTCCTTCATGGGCTGAAGAAGTTCGCAATAAAGAGCATGGGCAAACAGCTGGGGATGGAGGGTTCTGTTGGTGGGACAGTGGTCAGCACTGGACACAGTCCTGTCGTGTCTGAGACAGAAAATTGAAATTGGATCCATTTGCACTTTAAATTCAGCTGATTAAGGAAATCTTCCAAAACTGCTGTCAAATATCTGGTATCAAATGCAAGGCGTAGGATGATGAAACAAGAACATTTTAACAGAGGAGATGTCATTTTCTCTTCTTTTTCAAACAGCAGTTATTCTGCCTGTGTACTCTGGGTCAGCCATCGGAATTACACAAGCCTAAAACCTGTGTGAAATCAGAAACACAATTGTCTAAAGCTTCATTCGCTGCACCATGTGAGCAGGCAGCCTGCAATCAGCCCTGGTATATAAAGCCTGTTTACCAGAGTGATGTTTAAAGGTTTTATGCTGTGGTATTCAAGCTAATATTTCAACTGATTCTAATCTGCTTGGATTCATATCCAAGTGGTTTCTCACAGATGAAGGATTTGAATGAATCAGGCACTAATCAGTCCCTGATAAGATTTGGTGATGTTTGTGCTATGTTTGGCATTATGCCTCCTTTTTGTTTGTAATATGTGCTTTTATACTCACTTTTCTCTATGTTTAAATTTTATTTACAACCTCTGCTTTCTCTCGTGTTTCTCCTTAGTGACATCAAGACTTGCACTAATAGTTATTTAGATTCACTTACTCCTGGGATATAGGCACATGCTGATTTCTGGTGTAGTGGTTTCAGACTTATTATCCCTCAGCTGACCAGTTCTCCCTCTGCTCCAAGAAATTTACACTCGGGATGCCAGTGCCCTTACAGTATTTCAGTGCAAAGTGAGCCATGGCAGACCACCTTTCTTCTACCCACATCTTTATGGCTGTAATACTCATTTGCCCTTCATTATCCCCTCCCTAACGAGCTACTTTATGTTCATTTTGTGCCTGGCCTGAAAGCAACTTGGACTCTGGGGAATCACCTAGTTTGAACCCACAGAAAGAGAAATGAGGACACGAAAGCACCAATGGCAAATAAGACAATCTTACCCTAAACTACCAAGCAAATGCAGGAAAAAGGAAGAACCCAAAGTATTTTCTTGTACTACATGGTATTTTGTTTTGAAAAGTAAATGGCTTGAACTTTTAGCTGCTGTCCATGACTTCTAGTCCGAACAGAAGCAGATCCCTTTGGATTATGGTTTTCAATGCCTGCACAGGCACATGGCAAACCCCACCCAGATGCCACGTGCAGCAAGCTCAGCCTCCAAAGGCAAGGAAAGGGGATTGTCTCTGATAACCTGTCATAAACAACTGTGCCTTCTGAAATCCTTTAGATTCCTTTCTCTCTCTTTTTCCGCTTGAGGGCTATTCCCAAATCTCAGACCCCTGGTGGTAAATTTCTTCTAATTTTCAGTCTAAATTTATGGCCAATTTGAATATTATTTATTCATATTCATTTGCTGCTGTGCCAACTATACCCTTTTGCCTAAACAGATTTTCTACCTGCTGGAGAAGATGCTCCTTTGATATATTTATAGGGAGAACTATATCACATATCTGCCTTCATTTTGCTAGGCTAAGCAAAGCTCTCGGAAAAAGAAAGGCCTCCATTTCTCAAGACACCTTCATAACTTTTCTCTGCCTCACTTCAGTGTGAACTTATCTTTCCTGGTTGTGGTTTTAGGAATAATATTCCTTTCTTTAATGTAAAGTCTGGTCCTGAGTCTATACATACAATATTTCCTTAGTTTAGCTGTCTGATACAGTCTAGAATAAAATGTGCTTTGATCAGCAAATTATAAGAGCAATGTCAATCACCCTATTATTTTCCTTCAGGTTCCTTCTCCTCCTGCCTTGATTCCATCAGAGGATCTTCCTCTTTGTAGCAGAAATTTTGGATCACAACATTGCATTCCAAATGCTTTCAGAAGAATGAACTTCAGTCTGTTCTTCTCCTGTCCCAAACATCACCCAGAGACCTGCAAAGAGTCCTCAGCACAGCACCAGCAAGCTGACCAAGCTCCATGGTTTAAAAGGAAGATTAATACTATTGCTAATAGTAATCATCATCATAATAATAGTAGTAATAGATCCTTGAAAAAAAGAAATACAATCCAGTTTGCTCCATTTTTTGACTCTCTCCTCAGTGAAATCTCCTGTGCTTTTCCTCCAAACTCACCCCAGTGGAAAGATCATGAGTTCAGTCTTCCAGCAAAGCAGCTCATCCACAGTTAAGCTCACGTAGACAGCAATCTCGCTTTACAACTGAGGTTAATCGGTCATGGCTGATGAGCTTTGTTTAATGAAAGACCATTTATATAGTGCCCTTTGGATAAAGGCTCCACATTTTAGCATTCAAGAGAAGGTAAATGGAGGAAATAAAGAGACACGAGAGGGGTTAATACCAAGGGGCTTGTTTTTCTGCTGCTCTTTTCCCAAATAAGTACTATAAAATGAAGGTTTGCTTCTGGAGGATTTACTATTACTATTTTTCCTTCATGTGCTTACTTTCTCAGACCCCAGGTGTGAAAATGGACTTCCATGCTCTGCCCAGAAACTTGCAGCTGTCTGCTTTCAATCTGAGCAGCAGCGGCTGCTTGAGAGGAACGTATTAAAAATTAACTGTCTGGGTTGTGCATCTCCAATCTGAACCCATCTCTACAATTCCCAGTGTTGTTCCACTGCTTTATCCTCTGAAATAATGTAAGGTCAGAGTGTTAATCACTCATTTTTACTATGCTGCTAATGCAGCTTTTAAATTTCAGCCCTGTTTGTTTTTTCCTGTTATGCTGAAAGCAATATAAAAATAATTAAAAAGAAACTTTGCTTCCACTGTTCTGCACTGGTACCCAGTGCTACCTGGCAGACCTTTAAAGTGTCGATTCTGCATGACTAATTGATTGCTTCATCTGGGGTTAATTAATTAATTAGTAGCAGAGCTGCATTAAAGATTGGAGGCATTCAGAACTCCCATAATGGAAGGGAGCTTTATTAGTACATAAAATGAGTGTTTAAAATCCACACAGCAACTAATATGCTCTTGAGGCTTTCATTAAACAAACCTATAAAATTACTTGCTTCATTATGTATTTTAGTTACTTTCTTCACATTGTACGGTATCTCTTCACCTTTTTCTTTTGCCAGCCAGTTTTAAGTGCCTATTTGAAATCAATTTCTCTAATAATGGGCTTAATGAGCTCATCAATTAAGGCTGCCATAATGGAATGTAACTGTGTGGTTTCAGTTATCAGTTAAACTCTGGAACTAATTTCCATGCTTCATCTATCAAAAATGATTGGCTAATATTGTTTAGCTTCTGCTTTAGGATGATAGGGAGACCTCGGGCCCTTCTTCACTAATGTCCGAAGGGCTGAATTTCTTCTTGGAGAAGCAGAAAGGGAGGGAGGCGAGGTGGGATGGAGGGAACAATGAATGGAGAGATTTGGGCCTCTATCTGGATCTGGAGTAAGTGTGATCCTGTATTTCAATGCCAGCATGGTAATTAGTAGTAATGGATTACATTTTCAGACGTATTAGATAAAATGATCGTTCCACATGAAAAATCCCATTATGAGTTTCTTACCTCTCGCTCCCTCTRTCTCTCTCCTGCTTTTACTTGCTCTCTCCATTTTAATAACCACTGCCCTTTTCCATGACCCCTTTAAATAATGGCATAAACAGTCAATAGACCTAAACATATAAATATTTCCTTAAAACAGTGCCCTCACATTTGTAGCAGCCAAACCTGAATTTTGGGAAATGCTTTCTCTGTACAGGAAAGAATAAATACCTCACCGAACACAAACATCTCTCAAGTCAAGAAAATCTCTGCACTAAATGGAGTGTAAAAAAATTTTTTAAGAAATATTGTTAAAAAGCAGAAAAAAATCAGAAAATCACAGTTTTTAATTCCTGCCTGTTTCATTTATGAGTGCTGGGAATATTTATCAGTTCTTGCTGTTAAGATTAGGCACATCCAGGTTAGCATGTGATACAATTTCTGGCTGCTGGTGGGATTTTACTGATTTTCTTATATAATGGAAACTTTCCAGGTTAAGAGTAACAAGATTTGGCTCAGAACCCAGATGCTGACTGAAAGGTTAAAAACTCTTTAGCCATCAGAAAGTTCGTGTGAACTCTGTTGTAGCTTTATTTATTTCTCTTACAATGACATCTATGCTTTTCTAGGCATTTTCCAGGTGTTTGCAGGGGATGAAGGAAGGAGACATTTTAGAGGGAGAATGGCAGGCTGGAGGTTGGCTGGAAGGGAACAGAAGGGACATTTTTAATGCAGGCCCTTTAGATTCAATGTAATGGGATGACTCTTCAAGTGACTTGAAACCACTGGCACTATGCGAGGGAGAAGATTGCATTTACGTGTCAGAGCCTGGCTGCTACTTTAATTTTTAGATATGAAAATTCTGTGTTGGTGGGCTATTATCCAGTAAAACTCAAGATCAGAGAAGTACATGAGTGCCACAAATGCCATCCCAGAAATGGCCCAGCTGAGAATTATTCCTCAAGCTTTGCTTTAAACAGCCCAGGAGGGGAGATGACTTTCAGCAGGTTATCAGCTGGAGCAAAGCAAAGGGGGTCTTCGAAGGTACAGCGGGATTTTGTGAAGGTTTCCTTCTCCAAGGGAGCGATTGGTATCTGGCTGTTGCTCTGGGAGTCGTTTTGTAATTGATTGTGCATTAATTTTCTGGCTCTGATCTTGCACCAGCGCTTACAGTTGATCTGTGTGAATAGAGTGTGTTATTTTTATCAAGTAAACTTTCCTCTCATGAATAAAATTAATACCTCAAAGATTCTTCTTGTGGAGTAGCAGGAATTGTGGTAAAGCAAATCGAATTAGTTTGCAAACTTCTTTGTAATAACCATGTTTAAGTAATCAAGTTGTAGAGTATGAGAGTGAGTTCTCTTGTACAAGTAGAAAGCATTTAGTTTTCTGATAAATAAGATTACCAAATACTTTAAAGATAGTCTTTGGTACAATAATCTCATATGTTTGGTGTGTTTTTTTCCAAGTTAGATTTTATAGACAACTGTAAAAACAGGATGTTGACAAAGGAAATTTCAAGTAAACAAATTCCAAACAGGTCCTATAATTTTCTTGTGCATTTTAAACTATTTTCATGATTCATGATTTTCCAAGAAAAACATAAAAAAGTATTAGGGAAGTTTGTACCTAACTCAAGGTTTAATCCCCCCTCACTTCCAGTTTGGGATGACAAAGGTTAGAAAGCCCGAAATTTCTCAAGATACTTAAAAATTAAAGCAGGAATCCGTTAGTTACATGTTATATATTATAGAGGAAGTAACAGACTTAAGCTCAATTTTTTTTTCCAATTGAGACGATTTTAACGTCTCTGATGTAATGTAGCTGTAACACTTGTAAAGTAAATGTTATGCTAGTGCTGCAATTTATAAAATCACGGACAAAGAGAAATGCCAGTGATAGACATAAAGTTGTACAGTTAAATCCCATGCTCTGAACTCTGATTCAGCTCCCAGTTCTTTTGCAGATTCCCCTGATCATTCAGTCTTTTAAAATCCCTCACTGCCTAACTAGTTAGTGGGGATGGGGAGAGCTCCTGTGCCCCCACTTTGTCTGCCATTGATCTTTAATTCTTCTCTTGGAAGCTTTTTGCTCCCTCTTTGGTTTTGCATTTACAAGTAGGCTGTCAGGGTCTGAAAACACAATTGTCCAGGTGTTGCTTCCATCACAACCTCCATCGTGTCCTTGCCTTCCCCACAACCACTGTAAGGAGCTTCTGTGGGCTGTGGTTTGCCCCTTTTCCCTCTTGCAGCACACCAGGTCATGGACAAGGTGGGAAGGATCTGATGGTGGGACCAGTCCTTTTTGCAAGTCAAGAACCATAGGCAGCAGTGTATCCTCAGCAGCAGAGATCTTTGCAAATCCTAGAATGGGACAAACTCAGTGAACTTCAGTTGTTTGCTGCTGTTTTGTAATATATTAAGGGCAGAAAAGCATCTTTTTCACATCTGGTCTTAGGACATGCATTGGCCTTTGTTCTGCTTTACCCACCCCATAGTCTTCAGCTTTCATTTTTTTAAAGACAAGATGATTTGTAACCATTTGCAAAGAAGATAGCAGGTTTTTTCCAAATCCTTGATGGCTTCTCCCCCCTACATTCTTCCCTTTAAAATAATATTGCTATTATTAGAAGGCATTCAAAACAGGGAGACAGTGTCACTGTCCACCAAGGCTTCATTCTCTGTGCTTAGATATGTGCTATACCTTTGTCACAGGATAAGAGAAAGGGAACACGTAGGCCTCAAAGCTGTGCATGAAAGAGCTCTAAATAATAGTAATAATAGGTACTTTTAAAAATCTGTCTTTAAGGGTCGAGTGGGCTCTGTGTGCCCTATTTACGCCTTTTTAACTCTTGAACAATAGCTGTGGGGTTTCTTCCGCTGCAGCACAGGAGCGAGGTTAAACATTATTTCTGTAACAGCCTTTTGTTTCCAGCTCCCATGGAGAGAGGGGGGAAAAATTGAGATAAAGAAGTGTTATTAAAATTGTGACACACGGCTCTGGGAGTACGTTAAAGATAGAAGGAGCCAGGACGTCAGGAAAGAAATAATGAAATGCAAAAATCACCCAGACTGACAATTGGGAGCCTATGTAGCAGCTTAGCCTGTTGGTCCAAGGCTATTTGTCATAATCAGCAGCACTTTTCTCATTAGCAAAAAGCCATTACCAGTGGACTTTATCAGCAGCTGTGAGTTATCAAGGGGCACACAGCAATCCTAGCGTGCAGTCGTGGGGTTCAGCCGGGGTCCGGCTGCTTTAATAAGCCGCCAACTCTTTCCCCAAGTTCCCAGTCAGGTGTCACTGCCATTCCTGGTGAGGCAGCCGAGTGCGGTCTATTAACCACCTCACTCCAGCACCTTCCCACTCCCCAGCCCAGGGGCAGAGCCTCTGCCTCTCCTCCTTGCCTTCCCTCCTGACTGGCTCCGGGACCAACTGGGCTAAGTCTTCCCTACTTTCCGGGACCAGCCCTTCTCCTCTCCTCCCCTGCTCTTTCCCAGTCTCCATGCCAGCTCTGCCCACTGCAGCTTTCTCAGTCTCCTTGCATCGACCGAGCTGCTTTTCTCTTTCTTGCTCCTCCTTCTCCATTTTCTTACCATATAAAGCCCTGCCTACTCCTTCCTCTTTCTTCTCCCGTGCCAACTGCTGGGAGGTGCCACCCCATTCGTGCACATGAGCAGTACGGGTTGGATTTTGGAGGAATGCCCCCAAACCTGCTCCAGCTCCTGTGAGTCTGCAGATGGAACACAGTGACTTGGCTGTGTCTGAGCTCAGAGTGAGGATTTCCCTCTCTACCCTGTGCTCTGTGTGTCCTGTGAGATGGATAGTCCTATCATACCCTCTTAAGACATATTCAGACTTTTCTGTAAGTGTTCTCTGTGATCTTTTCCAGAGGTCCTGTCTTGTCTCCAAGAGGCAGCTAGAGCAAAAAAATTGCCCTTTTTCTGTCCATGCTGTGCTGTTTCCATGACAGGTGGCACTGAGCAGAGGTGACCCATGGCAGGTCCTGGGCCTAGAGCAGGGGTAGGAGCAGCTTCCAGGCTGGGAGAACTGGAGCTGAGCACCAGCCTGGACATACAAATACCCTTTCAGTGCTGCTTGGAAAGAGACATCCAGAGAGAGGAAGGACTGTATTCAACAACTTCATGAGGTGCATCCAAAGCATCCTTTTATCTCGAGAAGGGAAAATGTGCCTCCCCTGCTCTCATTTTCTTCAAATAGTAATAAAAGAAATGTTTTGCTTAAGCTGTTGGTGGGAACTGCCTTTGAATAGGAGGAAACTCAAAGCAATTCCGTGCCAACTTCACTTTCTTCACTGTGATTGGACTGGGAAATTTGAGACATTTTAAGAAAATAAATTGTAGCTCAGCGAAGGCACCTGGAGGTGAACATGTCCATCTGTGTATGGGTGTGGTGCTCAGTGTGCTGCTCCACCAGAGCCTACTGGAATCATTACAGGTCGTGAACTGAAGGATCTGAGTGGATCTAAAATCTAATGAAGTCAGTGAAAAGAGTCTCATTGACTTCAGGAGGCTTTGACAGAGATGCTAATTGAGGGGAAAAAATACAATCTCACACAAAGCTAAAAATTTTACTGGTACAAACAAACTCCTGTACTTGAAAGAGATAAGAAAATGCAAGATGTTCTAGACTGTTTTAAGGACATCCCTCTTTTCCATCCTTTGTTTAAATTGGCTCTAAACACACTCTTAGCTATATTAATTTAAATTGATGTACAATCACACTTAAATAATTGATGCTGTCAGGGATGAGAAAACCTCTGCAGAGACCATGGGTAGCAGTAATTTCACCTTCTATTGGAATTTGCATTTTGGATACCTTCTCTGGAAGTGACTCCCCTGCAGAGGCACTTCCAGGACATGGATTATCAAACCTCTCATGGGCACCTTGAATTGTGCTACAAATTTGCTGGTTGCACTTCTTGGGGTATAACAGGACCAGATGAATGAGTTTGTCGTTAACTTCAATTATATAGAGAGGTCAGGTGCATCTTGCCCTGCCTGATTCCTACTGTCACCTCTCCTGCATCAACAGAAATACAATCTCAGGAGAAAAAATGGATCTTGAGTTGACAAAATCCTTGTTTACCTTTAAAAATATTAATAATCTTCTGACTTTATATGTTAAAGTTAACCCATTAAAAAGCTTTACTGAGCCAATGCAGTGCCAACATATGATGGTTTGAATATTTGTAAAAAGGAGATTTTTAATAGTATCATGACACCTTTTTCTTTTTTTGAACAAGACTATTGCACAAGTTGGAAATCCGTTCATTACTGTCTACATTGTGAACCACTATCTCAGATGGGCTGTAGGAAATCTTTTCCACTATTGTCCTATGGTACAGATAGGTAAGCATCTCATTTGGTGTGGAAAAATGCTAAAAACATCACCAGGATCCAACTTCTGCAAACTGAAAGAGCAGACTGCTTCCATGCTTATTATTCTTTTCTTATTTAAATTCTATTAAGCATTTTTTTTGTATTGTCTGGGAAATCATGTTATGCGGGAGCATAAACAAATAACTAGATTGCCTCAGACCAAAAAAATGATGAAAGGCTTATAATCAAAGCATATGGAAAGTTCCCTCAGACCTCTGCAGGGGTGGGGCACAGGGGGATGGCAGTGCCTGGTGTGATGGGAGTAGCCCACAGCACACGAGCGCCTGAGAGCCATCAAACCCGTCAGCTCCCAGGAGAAGAAGGGTGAAGGAGATATCCAAAGAGGGACCACAAGGTGGCTCTAAATATGTTAAAGAGGAGATTCTTCCTTTCCTCCTTTCAGATATCTTAACCATATGTCTACCATGAAAAAGTAACTGCTATGGTTTTATACATATGATCTATACCACTGATAATATACACTCCTTTGCAAGCATTGCTACCTGAAAACATCCACCAAGAGCTTGTTCTCCTAGGAAATCCACACCAAATCACTGGCTAGGTGATTACTGGGTTGGTAAGAAAGGGAGATCMGGGACCAGACTTTTGTAGATATTACTTTCCCTAATATTAGCTGTACAGATGTAAAACCTTCAGGCTTTTTTCACCTTTTTCCCCCATACTTTTGGGAGTTCTTTTTGTTTTTAACAAATAAGATGCTGATAACAGGCAGCTGGACTAAATGATCATTGTGTCTCACTTCCAACTGAATTATTCTATTCTATAATATGCATGTATCACATACATATATTCTATTATCTGARATTACAGGGGGAAAGCAGGTTGTTCATAGTTTGGAAAAGTTGTCAATTTATTTGCACTGTGAAGAGCTGAGATATGAGCCTCTGAAACACAAGCAAATCAATTCTGCCTCAGCAAGGAACACCGAACACCCATTGACTGCTGCAGCAGGGGTGAGTGCCTGAGGCAGGAGGGAGGGAACAGGGCYCCCGAGTGTATAATGCAAATTCCGGCAGATTGTCTCTATTCAAGGGAAAATCAAGGACAAAAAAAATTTTCTTGTTCTTCCTATTGTGTTTTTCCTTAGTGGTTTTTGGTAAAAACCAAGTAGAGTTGACCTTGGAAATTTTTYGCTCTAGTAAATTTTAGGATTCACTATATGAGAGTTAATGCAATGTGGTGCTTTTAGTATCAGATGTTTTAGACCTCATTTGGGGTGTTTTGTCTAATGGTCTCTRTCTTTTGAGTCTGGGCAGGCCTACACCTCAGGATATTGTTTAAWGCAGATTTTCATATCCTAGAAAATATAAGAAGAATCTGCAGGGAAAATCCTACCATTTCAATGAAATAATAAGCATGTTAGTTTTGAGATGTTTATAGGAAAGAACCTGATCAGTAAATGGCATTTATGTAAACTTGAAAGTTTGTTGTAATTGAGCACAGAAAATAAATAATCTTCTTATTTATCTTGCACATTGGTCAGACAGATGCGTCCTGTAACTGGGACCGTAATCTCAGCCTCGAGAATCAGCAAAGGAATTGTTCTCAAGAGACAGAAGCAGAGGGAAAGAACTGGAGGGGAAAATCACTCACTTTTCTTCATCAGTACTGGTCCGAAAAAAAAAAAAAAAAGAGAGAGAAGGATCATATCACATCTATTCTTTTGGACAGAATTATAATGAGAGAGTTGTGATGCTGGGCTTATTAAATATTTCCGATAATATGCATCAACCTGCAACCCATTTTGTTCTCTCCCCATGTTTCTTTCTCCATTTTTCCCCTGAAGATTACTCAGATTCTCCATAAAGACCTCGCCTTTTGCTCAAACTTGGACACAGCAATCACTAATAACATTATTGTTGTTATTATTTTGCATACACAGCTTGTGCGAAATAATGTTTAACTTGGTTAAATGTAAGCAGAGTACAATAATCCTAGATATTGCTATACAATAAGATGAAGGGGTCTGAGCAATGCTAAGAAAGGTTTAGAAATATTAACAGAATTCAAACAGGAGGGAATATATAATGCTGCAGAAAAYATAGAAGTCTACTTCTTACATTAGAAAAATATCTCATAGAGAAGCAGAGCTGAGCGCTTCAATTCAATTCCAATTCAGCAATTAACTTTGTGACTTAAACCTGTGTTTAAGTGTTTTGCTGCTTTGCATTCTTGCAGTACTCACCAGAAGTGAATATTCCCTGCTGTTCTGCCGTTGAGTCTGGGGGCAGAACGATATCAGTGAGTGAGCAGCACAGTGCCAGGTGTGCTGCAGCCACTGCTCTGCCCACGTYGGACATAAATCAGTAACAGCCTGTATATGAAGGTAAGGGATGTCAATTAAAGAGGTCTCTGTTCATGAAGTGTGTGGCTRTAGAAGACAGCTCAGTTTCAGCTGTGGGAGGAATAGAGTTAGCATAGCAACCTCTGCATTAAAAAGTGCAGCAGGATGAATGAATTCTCCAGGTGTCAAAAACATAATCCTAAAAATGTATGGTGTAAAAAACTAAGTAGTAAAAAACTAAATAAAAACTTAGTAAAAAACTAAGACAGAATTTAGATTTGGTAATTCAGCCTGTATCTAGAGGAGCCTTTTGCCAACTACAGACAAGGCTACAGAATCTTGCAGCTGTCTTTATGCAATACAAATTCTCATGTAACAATTCCCCCAAGCTTTTATGGAAAGATGCAGCTGCTTTTTTGGAAGTGCTGAAGCTTCTGCAGGCTCTGTGTGTGTGACTGCATGGGTGTCTGTGTGCCAAATTACATGCTACAAGCATCTCCAAGCAGCAATGCTCCTTTTGAAAGAGAAGTATTTGTGGACAAACATGGTCTTTGTAATTTATTCTGCACATCTTGAATATTTAGAAATTTTGAGTGGCTTGGCTTTCCTGACAGAGCTGTTGCCATATGAGATCCCCTTTTATAAGAATGACTGAGTGATGCAGAGAGTTTAAGTGACAGTTCATTCTCTTTTAAGCTTCCCCTCAGCCAGTCTCAATTTGCAGAAGGAGATGGAAAGGGAAACAGGGAGCAAGGTACTGTATAAAGACAAAATCACAGATGGGGGAAGAAGAGAGGGAGAAGACCGATTAGACCATCCAGWCCATCAACTTCCAGGAAGAGGATGTACTTTAGGGTGATCTGCCAGCAGATTCTCAAGAGTGAAGATGACAGTGGGATCGAGAATCACTAATGGAGAAGAAAGTGGTGATGCAAGAGGGAAAAGCCCAGGTGTARTGGGAGTCTGTCCCTCCTTAGTGTTATTCTCACCTTGCTCTACTTCCCTGTGCCTCATCAGAAAGCTAGAAGTACCTGAAAGAAGAGGTGATCCCAGACAGTTTGTAGGGAAGTGTTCYCAGTAACTTTGTGCAGTGCAGTAGTTGTACCTATTTTTATTAGAAATATTACAGAACAACTTGCCTTTTGCAGTCTTCATGGACATCAGTTCTTGGAACCTGGTTAGACTCCCTTCCAAGTTGCTTTTCTGTGAGTCCTAGATCATTGTCCTTGACTTCAGAAAATATCTCTTTTTAGACTGGATGTTGAAAGATCAACTATAAAATGAGAGTATTAAGGAGGGAAAAAACCAGTAATACCCACACTTTGATACGATCTATAGTTAAACCTGTGGAAAATTCTTTGGTGCAGTGATGTAAAATTTGTCTCTGATGCCCCCTTTCCAATTTCTTCTCATCAGTTGAATCTCCTTATTTTCCACATTTAGCTTTGTTTCCATGAAATCCTGTCCTGTATGTCACTGCTTGTCCATGTTGTTTTCATGTTTTTTGGACAATCTTCACTGAACTGATAAGATCAGAGAAACTTCTGACTAGTTTTGTGAAAACAGGCAGTAAGGAAGGGAGTAACCCTTTGTGGGAAAGGGCTRTCTTTTCTGAAAGGCCTGAAATAAGTGTTGAATTTTATGTCTAGACTCATCTTCCAGCATCACCTAAGAGGTTCTGTTCTATGTGACATCTTCAAGCCTTAAATACTCTGAATTTTACCATACCTTCTGTCCTGAGGTCTCTTAAAACTTCAGGTTATTTTCAAACTCATATTCTCATTCAGATTTGTATCACCAGAAAAGAATCTCTAAATAAGCAGAAAATATCCAATATTTCAAAACTTTCTGCCTTATCCTAAAGTAACTTGGCCTGGCCTTTAGTCATGCAGGCAGCATGCTTCCCACTCCTGCCCCCATGGGTGTGCCTATGAGAAAAGGCTGCAGCTTTAGTCTTTATTATTGCACCTTATTATGCTCAGGTTTTCTTATTTATTTTCCCCAGGATTTAAAACTCTTGAGGAAAAAAAACCATGAAACTGCTTAATCAGTGGTGAGTGAACAAGTGCAGCCTCCTGAAAGAAACAGAAGTGCCTGCCCGGTGCAGTGGGGTGCAGCAGGTTCATTATGACACATTTMTCTTGCCAGAGGAAGCAAGGAGACTTCAGCAACTTGCAGTTCAGGACCACGAGAAACAGATAAGCTTTGCACCATTCCCAGAGGGTTAATGGGCTTTGGCACTGGCAGCCCAGTGGTGAATGCCAGAATGAAACCTGTTTCTCTGAAAATCCCCGGGGCTGCTCTGCAGGTGGTCAAACATAGGATGTGGCAGCATTCGTGTGTGCTCCCATCTCCCACCTTGTCACAACAGTGCATAGAGACTTGTCTCTCAGGTATGGAGATCTTGAACTATTATAAAAAACCCCTTGCCTAGGCCAAATGGCTTGGGCAGGGATTTTGCCAGGCGCAACTGGCCTGAGGGAAATGATTGTCGTAGAATCATGGAATGGTTTGGGTTGGAAGGGACCTTAAAGATCATCTGGTTCCAACCCCCTGCCATGGGCAGGGACACCTTCCACTAGACCAGGTTGCTCCAAGCCCCATCCAACCTGGCCTTGAACATTTCCAGGGATGGGGCATCCACAGCTTCTCTGGGCAACCGATGCCGGTGTCTCACCACCTTCCCAGTAAACRATTTCTCCCTAACATCTAATCTATACCTTCTCTCTTTCAGTTTGAAGCCATTCCTCCTTGTCCTTTCACTACACGCCCTTGTAAAAAGTCCTCGAAGGCGTGGCACGTATTGCAGCCAGGACCCTGTCAGGCTGCCCTTGTGTTGTACATGCTTATGCAAGTTTGAATTTCTTGCAAGAAAACAGATTCCATCACTTTAATAACTTAAACTTCGCCTAACAGCAGAATCACTTGGAGCAAAGGAGTTACCACCCYGAGCCAAAGAAATGCCAGCACCCAGTTTCTGATGATGACCAAGACCAGCTGCTTACAGGGAGAACTGGGAGCCCTGCAGGAGACCAGTTTTGTTAGAGTAATGTGGGAAAGGATAAGCCTTATTCTAACCTTTAACAATTGGAATTGTTTTCAAACCTGCAATATTCTGTTCAACATACCTTTGTATTTTTGTGTCTGTCATTCCAGCTGTACTCTGAATGCTTTTTATTAGCAATATAAAGCCAAGATCACATAAAGCTGATTTAAAAGAATTTTGTGTGGACGTAAGTGCTGTTGTCTTCACTGTAGGGAAAGAAAAAAGCCCCCCTTCTTCCTAGGCAGTGAGATAGCACTCAGAGACATACACCTTATGGGAAATTAGAAAGTATAGGGACAAAAATAGTAAAGAAACTTCCTCAAAATGGCTGGAGCTTTACCCCTTTGAAGCTGACAGGAATCTGTCGATAGATGTCCATGCATTTCAGACAGGCTCTATGAGACCAGTTAAATGTTTCACCAACATTCGAGTGTTAATGGTTTAATTATTTCACTTCTGTTCACGTTGAATTCGAGAGTCTAACAGCAAAGAATCAAACAAATAAAAAAGGCAGGRCTGGATTCTAACTGGTTATTTCCCTTTCCCAATGAAGCTATCATTTCAAATAGAAAATGGAGAAAACAGGGGAATAAAGCCTGTGGCTGTGACAGGGTTAATAGTAAAGACTGCTTCTTTTTTTTTTTTTTCGTTTGAAATGGCTCCATGGTTCGAGAATGACTCTTTGCTTCCCCTCTTAATCTGTATTTTACGAGTGAGAAGCTTTGCATTATGCAAATCGTTAGATAGGAACAGGTGACATTTCAGCAAAGAACATGATCAGCGGCCCGGGCCTGGATTGGGCTGCTGATTTATACATTAGTATTTGTCACAGGGATCGCAAGTACTTCAGACTACATTCTGCAATTTGCTTTTCTATTTTTTCCTCCCCACAATCCTTAAGGTGGAAACTTCRTCAAAGTGTTTAAAACACACTGGTTGGACCCAAGGGAGCTGATTTTGTTCTGGAATTAGGGCTGAAGCAGCACAGCCTTGTTTTGATGGCTGTTTGCTGGTGTTAATTGTCACTCTGTGGTTGCTGGAGCTCTTGCACATCTGCATAGCTCCAGATGCAGATGCTCTGCAGCGGTGACAAGCCTCTGGTAGCCCACTGGCCCTTCATGCAAAACGGGGCCATCATCTGAAGGACAACCTGGACTTTTATTTAAACTTTATAAACAATGTAAGCAACAGACATCTTCAAAATGAAAAATGTGTCAGAATGCAACTATTTATAGTCCATTTTTATTTTTTCCCCTTCTGGACCTTCTCTAATGGCAGGCAGGCTCAATATAGATTGATTTCTATGCCAAGAGATATGTTTTGGACTGTAAATTATTTCTGAAAAAAAAAAACCCTACTGGAAAAAAGAAGGGGATTTACTGCCATTGAATTTAACATCGGGAACAGCTGTTTTTCTTCCTTTCATCTTCTAGTTCTCTGAAGCAATTTGGGTTTTACTTYTACAGTGGCTTTGCTCCTCCCCTGCTAAAACTTTAAATTATGACAGTAGCTTAAATCAGGGAACATGGGAGGTTATTAAGTGGCCAGAGTGTTGTTCAACAGCAAGTTAAGACAATGTTATTCCCAGGAGTCTGCCTGTGCTCCTCAGCATGGACAGGGGAAGCATGTTTGATGTGCAGGACATGCTGGTTGTGTGCTGTGAGCAGCACAGCAACATGGCAATTACAAGCACTGTATTTGCCACATGGAAAATGGCAACAAATTTACCCAAATGCACATTGCTCACGTGATTTCACAGGAGTCTTTAGTGCAAATATAATCTGTTGGTCTTCTTTTAAGCTGCCTTGTTGCCCAAAGGCACTGGGACAGGGCCAGACCTGCTCTGTGGCACAGCCCTCACTTTAACACCGTGGGGACATGGGCTCATGGGAATGTCACCAGTAACACATTTCCTGCAAATCAGGGGAGAGAGGGGAGCCAGAGGCATCTCTTTCCCTGTTTGGTGGTTCTGGTGGTGTCTGTTTCTCCCTGTCACTGCCTGTGCCAGGCCCAGACAGGGACCTCCTTGACTGTTCATCCCTTATTGTGACATTTTTTTTGTTCTCAGCACTCAGCTGAGACTCTGAGGATGGCTCCATTAAGATTAATAAACAAATGACTGGGCTGTAGGAACCTCTGCTGCACTCTCTGTACTAAGGCTGCTCTGTCTTGTGTCCCCGAGCTGGGCAGGAGCCAGGCAAGAGGAGCTGCTGTCTCTTCGTATCATTCCAAATCGAAGATAAAACTTGGGCAACAACCTCTCAATTTTCTTAAGGCTTTTCCTAAGGGCCATGCTACTTCAGAAACATGTTCTTTCCTTCCTCTTTCTTAGTCTGGTCTTTCAGCTCTTTCTCTGATGAGTGCTAGCACAAAGCCAATTCTTCTCACCAGTGCTGTAGGTGCTGGACATCTTACATCTGTTATAAAGGAAGCATATTGGGTCACATGAACAATTTTGGTTTATATCTTGCCATGTACTTGTGACATTAATGATTCTTCATGTTTAACTTGAATGAGAAGTCACTTTCACAGCTGAAGAAAGATTTGTATTAACTCACAACACTGTATTTTCTAATTTCTTCTGCTTTCATGTCTATGGATTGTAAAATGTCATACAAACAACTCATTCCAGATGGTCCTCTTTTCTACAAACTTCTCAGATATATTGACAATTCACTGTCCTTGAAAGCCATGTTTCCCTGACCTTTGGATACATTTCTACTTACAAAAGTCTCTTTTGAAGACAAGGCTACACAAACAAGCTCTACTGGGTGTAGCATTCAGCATGTGGGACATACCTACCTGCAGTAATGCCCACAAATCCTTCAATGGGATGATATTTTACTTTGAGTTCCTTGAGGTTTAGCTGGAATAATGACTTAAGTTCCTTCTTGTGTTTCCTTATCTCCTTAAGGTAACTTTAGCAGAGATAAGAATGTTCTGAGAATGGCACCAGCCCATAACTCATTCATGTCGGAAATCATTACCATTTCTTCATGTCACCCCAATTAAGCTTTGGTTCAATCCAGATGTTCTCAGCTGTGGTCACAGCAATGCCTTTGACATGAGCCTGTGCTCTGGGTGATTCTCCCGGTGCTGTGGTCAGCTGTGTGAAGGCTCCTGGTGCTGGGAGCAGGAGGAGCTGTGTTGGCCAGCCCAAACCTGCTCCAGGTACGAGGCACTGCTGTGCCTGGTGAAGTCTGGAAGGATRGGTAGCACAGCCTCCCGTGCCAAGATGCACCACTCAGGTGAGGTTTGCTGTGGGCATTGGTTTAGAAGTTTGTGAGCTTATACCCAGTGTAATATATACACACCAAAGCTGTAGAATGAGTCACTGGTGGAACTAACACWGCGAGCAGTCCAGACATAGATGAAATCAATCCCATAACACTGGCACAAATCATGCTGTGGTCATATTTAGTGACACCTAATATGAATGACTGTGATGGTTTTTATAGTCGTGCTGTATCTCAGATACATTTTTGATTGCCATATCAAATACTCACTGAGTTTCCACAGGCTTCACATTCCTCTGTRTTTTCAGGAGGGGTATCTTGCTCCTATTTTGCTGACTTCCTTTGCTCCATTATTTGCATACCATGTCTCTGTTCATATTTTGTGTTACTGTAACMCAAACCCTACAAAGCTCTTATGGCATTTCTTGAAGCCTGGTTAATTTGTCTCCATGCCAATGAGATAATTATGATTATCCTCATTTTACAGGATGGGAAGCCGAAGAAGAGATATGACAAAATGCTTTGTCTGGAAGAAAGATGCTCGTGTGTATGCCAAGTTATCACTCACAGTTTTGTATCTCTTCTTGTATTTATACTMTAGCCCATTTGTAACCCAACAGTTCGCTGAGGCCAGGAGGTGTGTGCACGTGTGGGTCTGGATGGAATCCTATCCTAAGACAGCTGTGAGCAGCAGCTCTCCACGTGTCCTCACAGCCAAGACAGCATTATGAGCTACAACATTTGCCAGTTCACTGTTAATAAGACCCTACCAGCAAAACCTCTGTGTAYAGAGGCAATGCTGGTTTTATTGGTGTTTAAACACAGTTGTTTCTCTGGTGGAATTAAAATGGAGAGAATAAATGCTACATTATTAAGCCTGAGGCGCTGAGATGTCTTACCCAACAGAACCAGAACTTCACCCCAGCTCTCAAGCGTTTTGCCATAACCACAGTGGGGAATCCTYCTTGGTTTCTCACTAAGAGGGACTGGCAGTAAAAGCATTTAYGCTGTCTGTAGGTTTTTAAAGTAACAGGTAAGCTACCTATCCTGGATCTATTTGTGTTCTTTCAGATGAGTAAAAGTAAGGCCAAGCTAAGCAAGAATATTTACACTGGTATAAATATAATTCCTGTAGATGTCCCCAGTACTGGATTMTTTTAAAGAGCTCTTTTAATTCACTGCCTGATTGCCTAAGAAAAGATGGATTTTGCATGCTGAGAACATTAAGATGTGCAGAGCAAGGYGCAGTGACCCAGTTGATGTTTTTTTTTTCTTGACAGGGTCTTCTACACTGCCATATACCTGTCATGCAGGTGCCACATGTCTGTGAGGACAAGCACCCTGTCATAGCCCTGCCTCTGGTCAGCACTGCTGACTGTGTTGGAGACAAGAGTCATCTACCCCTGGGCATTTAGGAGCACAGGGGAGTTTTCACAGATGAATACAAGAAAATTGTTTATGCCTGTTACCTACAGGACACTGGTAATACAAGGCAGAATGAGAAGTTGCCATTTGTCAATATTAATCTGGAGTTTTATATGGTGGAGGGCACTGTCTGTTTGGAGTTGTATTGTCTGTGCAAAGGGACGATGTTGCCTTAATTGAAATAATCAATTTCTATCTCAAAACACTGGATTTCTTGTTGTCTTAAAGCAAAACATCAGGTCAAGCCTTTTTTTCTGTTTCAGAAAACCTATGAATTGTAAAAAATTGGTAGTAAATTTGGTCCAAATACCAAATTTGTGACAGATCTTAAAATAAGGAGAAAATATGACATTAGCAATGACAAGGACCTGTTGGTCTCCTTGAATTCATCCAGTGATTAGAGAGCTCAGCAATCCTAACTGAGGCTGACTGTGGACTTCATGTGAGTGTTGTGCTGTTGTTGTTATTCTATCCACCTGTCTGTTAATACAGATGTATTGTAAAGTCCATCATTGCTTCTGCATGCTTCATCTAGGCTGTATTATGCTTTTTTCAGCCTTGCCTGTCTTGAGTTGTCCATAAAAGTTTTGGTTCACTATATATTCACTACCATGATGTCTATTGAGTTGGTTGGACTTCGAAATAAAATGTTGGTTAATATAAGGATCATAACTACATATATATAATTTATAATTACAGATGCAAGAAATTATATATATGGCCAGGTCATCACAGGGAGCTGTTATTGTCTCTTCCCTACAGAAGTACTTATTAACCAACTGCTTCCTCAGCATGCTGAAAAATGTACACAGAAAATATGTTTTTCCAAGCAGTTGAGCTATTTCATCATAATAAAAGCTAAGAAAGGAAAAAAAATAGTTGCTGTCTTGTGGCTATGTTGTGTGTGCTGGTTTAACAGGTGTGAAACATGCTTCTGATAGTGACTGAGGTAAATAACCACATAGTATCAGCTGCTGAGTAGTCTTGTGTAGGACTAGAATATTTGTAGAGCCCGCCTGGGATCTCCATATGCAGAGAGAGATGTGGGTAGGGTCATGGGTACTCCTAGAGAAAACCTCTCAGGGTGGGCTTTCACCAAGAGTTGGAACAAAATCATATTCAGTGAGGCTGGATTGGTGCTTTGGGGCCCAGTCATGATCCAGAGGAACAGTAAATTACATAAATGTTCTAAGTAAACAAATCCTTTGTCTTGTAACAGGACAGAATTTATTTGGCATCTGGAAGTGAAAATTGTTCCCAGCCCCTCTAGCCCTTTATGGTCAATGTCAGAAACAAGATAGACTTTGAKCTCCTAAAAAAATCTGTCCCTCAGAAGATTTTTGGCTGGTTTTTTGTATCAAAAATACATAGATAACTTGGATATAATTAATGCAACCATTTGCAACGCTGGATGCTGATCCTAATCCCCAGATCACAGTTTATCTGTGACAGCTCTTTTCTTCAACCACAGCTGAACAGGGAATCCTGAGGAGAAAATGTTATGGATGGACCTTCAGCTGAGCAATTGGGTTGGGTCCCAGGAGCCTCGAACTGCAGAACGACAGTATACATCTCCTGTCCTCCCGTTTTCAGGCAATCCCAGAATCCACAGTGGTGATGGATAGTAGGGTTCAGGTGCTGTTCACTCCATAACTTTGTAGTAATCTGCTGCTGGAATGAAGAACAGCAAGACTTGTGCTGCCAGAAAGACATGTGACCCCCAAGCCCACTCTGAGATATTAGGAAATGAAGCAGGACAGTGTTCTTACCAAAGTCTCAGCTTCCCAGTGRAGTTCCCCTTGCTGTTCAAATTTCCCTATAATTCACTTTACTGGCTCTTATCTGATAGCATTTCTAGKGGATCTTTTATGGCTAAGGAATTGCAAGCCACAGACATGTAACACTGTTCCTTCTGCAGGCTGGAGGAGAGGTGGGAGAAACCCTGTAAGGAAAACAGGATTGTGAGGCAGGTGGAAGGCCTGTAGCCAAGCAAAGTGGGGAAACTTTGCCAGACAACCTCTAAAACTTGGGTAGATCCGGTAGGGCTTGGTTTTTTAAGGGTTTGCCCGAACAGACCTTAGGACAATGGCAAACTACGGGGTGATTTGGGAGTGAAGATTTAAATCCGTAGTTCTAGGAATGTTGATAAATCACGGAATCATAAATTAATTATAAATTGATTATTGCCACAGAAAGGAAGGAGTTATAATCCTAAAATGGCTTATTTTGCCTTTGCAGAGGTTGCTGGAGATACGTTTTATAGGAGAAGTTCTTGTAACTCGTGAATTGTTATACAGATTCCACCTTAAATGGATTTTATCAGCCTGTGCACCGGTAAGCCCATGCTAATATTGGCTCCAATAAAGAACAAATCAGTGCCCAACTCGACTCGTCTTATCGCACAGTCAAAACTGATGGCTGAAGAAGTCATAAAGATCCCATTTAATCTCTCGCCTATCTATCACTGTGAATGTCTTTATCCTCTTTGTGCAGTGGTAATATCTGCTCATTATGAAAGCAAAATAGATCTGGCATGAATAAAAGCGGAATGAAGTGCTCACTTTGATTTTGACAGCATGATCAGTGGAAGCAGTAATCTGTGAGAATCAAAAGGGCTAAATTATTCCATAACAGTAATTTGAGGGAACAGCTCAGAGCATACACATCTGCTTTCATATATTGTGACGTGCACTGATAAAACATCCTTCCCAATTTACTCTCTCTGTGCTTGACTAATCTGCAACAGCTCTCACAATGTCTAATCATGCCATCAAAAAGGAGAAGAAGTTCAATTGAGACTCAAATGAAAGAAGATTGGAAAACTATCTTCAATTGAAATTACATTTGTAAATGAGCCATAGTTTTTCTGTTCAGAGTGCGTTATGGTAAATCTGCCTGAAGAAGTAGTTATGCTGAAGAACAGCAACATGTATCTAGATTGTATTTATTCCATTACTGCTCRAGTGAAATTATGGGAGCCTGGAAACCCTGGGGCATCTTTTCAGAACAGATACACCAAATTCATAGTCAGATTCCTGTGGTATAATTACAGCATCTCTGGCCAGTTGAAAGATTCCCAATACATATAAATTACACAGCCAGGTTACAGTTATACTGTAAAAGGATTTCACTTTTAAACACCCCTGCTATGGGAGATTTCTTCCTGTATTTGCAGGCTGGGCCATGGCCATACTTTTCTTGCTTTCTTCCTTTGCTCATGGCATTTTTGGAGCTAATTAGCCAGGCCTATAATATACTTGAACCACAAAAACCAAGGTCACTTTGAAGGTTATTCAGGGATGTGTCCTGCTGATCCACACGGACAAAACTATAACCTGAAGCAGGTATGGACTGGTGTAAAATATGTGCTACACAGATCAAAAATGAAACAGCCACATTAAAGCTCCTCTGCTGAATATTACATTCTGGTTGTCGTCATGTTTTTTAACACACAGCAAAAACCTCTTCTTCCTAAAACTTTTGGGCCTTGTTTCTGATCTTTGCTAATTCAAGCCTATCCTGTGGCACTCCAGCCTCTGAAGACACATTGTCACCTCTGCTGGGACCTCACTTCAAGAAGTGTTATCCTTGCCTTCAAGCTCCTGGAGCCATAGGATTTGTCAACCAAGGTATTGTATCTCTCTATCATTTTGGTTGGACTCACAGGCTATTGAATTCCTTAAAGCTGGCAGTACTGGGTAAACCCCAGCTGGAAAGGTCAGTAATGAGTTTCTCTCATTTGCCTGTTTTCCTGATATAGCCAAAAAAATTTGCGAGTGCCTCCTTTGCAGACCTGTCATGGGATTCACTGATGCATTTCGCTGTGTTATCTATTTCTATGATTAGGATGTACCTACAGATCTGAAAAGGCACAGGGAAGCCTGTAGTTCTTCTGCCAGCTCTGCAGACATTGCTTGCTGTTCTGTTACATGCTTCAGAAAATTTGAAAATATTAGCGAAGAAGGCATATCCACCACAGGAAACTCTGTCTGGGCACCACTCTGCAAATGCTTAGGCCTTGGGGAAACCTGTGTTGGTCTTACTTGCCTAAGAAAAATATGAGTGAGCAGCTGCTCYTGCTCTTGACATTGTTGCTAGAGCAATATTAACTTCAATACTCAATATTCAGTCCTGGTTTTAATAATTTTWTTTTACTAACTTTTAGTTTTCTGCAAACACATGAGTTCTTACCTAGTGATCACTTTACCATAACCTTGCCTGCTCAGACTTTTTCAATCTGCTGAAGAGAAACTTGAGTCTCTGCAAAATTGGAGTAGGTAGTCAGAAATTTTTGAGATYGCTAAGATCTTTTTCTCTATTGGGAAAAATAAAATCAGAATGGTTTTATTTTATAATATTTATAATACTAGAAAATATGGTGATATTTATAAAATATACATTTTATCATATAAAATACATATATTAAATTTGCATCATTTAATTARCTTTTGACCTGAATTGAAAAATTTTCTTTGGACTTGTCTTTGTACAAGAGACGTATTAATGGTCTCTGGAGATCATACTCCAGCTCTTTCTTGTTCCCATTACTACCATTATTACATATCCCATAATAGAAGGTAATTTCTTTTCACCTTAGACCCCTGGGGTGCATCACAGACCTGTGGCCATGGCAAATGTGAGAGAATGTGGCTGAGTGAAAGCACATGTGAGACATCCAAAGAACTTTTCCAACGACTTAACTCCTGCCACTTGTTGCTTCCCATATGTTTGCTACATCAACTCTTAGACTTACAGCCCTTGGACATGGATCTGAATGTCTTATTTGCCATACTGTTCAGCAAAATTTCCATGCTGGCTAAATAATGCAGCCTGCAATTTTTGGTGCAAGAAAAGCATCAATTAGAATCGATTTTCAATCATGCATGTTTGACTAGTTATGTCAGGTGTACGCACTCATTAAGCCAGTGAACAGATAAAATTTCCTGTGACAAAAACCTCCCATATAGTTCACACCATCTGTCCAATCACTATTTAGCATTAAGGTTTGATGGATAAAGAAATGAAGGCCATCCTAGAATTTTGTAGAAACTGTGGAATTTTGCAATTTTTTAAATAATAGAAACAATTAGCTGACTGCTACTCTACTTTTGAATATTCTGGCTTTAGTTATTGGATTAGTGATTTTTTTGTGGGATGAATTTTTGTCTGTCTCTGTGAAATATACCATAGGACATGAATAACATTATAAGTATTTTGATATATTGAAATCTTCATTTTAAAAAATCAAGGAAATTAGATTTAATGTAATAGTTTTTGTACCTTCATCTGCAATAAAAGGCTATTTTTAAGGCTTTATTGTCAAGGTAGCTGTGTAAATGCACTGTTTCTGTGTATATTTGTTCATGCAGCAGCCAATACTCTCGAAATAGCTTAGGTAATTTGCCTTACAGGTTGGTATGTTTTGTGACAAAATTTATGCATAATTAATCTTGATTCCTGAAGCACTTCTGCCTACACACAACTTTGCCTATATGATTAGCTACATTAGGTTCAATAGAAGTAATTACACCCTAATTTAGGTTTGTGCCTAAGCATTTGCAACATCAGAACCTAAAATGTCAAGATCTTTGAGGAAATGTCATATCTTTTCACTCATTTCTGTTCCAGCACTAACACATTTTGAGATGTTAAAAAAAAAATATAACAAGGGGTGGTTTTAATCTGTATGCATAAGTTCTCCAAATTGTCAACATCTCTGCTTCTGGACTGGTTCATTATGCAATTTTCTATTGCCTATTTACATCCAAGGCATTCCAAAGCAACAAATATATCAAGAATTAGCTCAGCACGTTGTTTTTCTCTGGCAAAGACCCACAAAGAGACTGTAGGGATAAATGAGCCTGTTGTGGTGATTAACAGTACAGTGATGCATAGCAGACAACTGACTACAAACTGCCTTAGCTACAGTACTCGTGTTCATTCCTAATTTTCTCTGTGGAGGGTCAGATTCAGGGATGAAGCACTGGACTAAACAGGTTTATGGCTATTGGCTTGGAGAAGAAGGAAAGAAAACCAAACATGCTGATAAACCCCTGGCTACCTCTTCTGTCAATGTTACCATTCAACTTCAAAACATTTTAGACCCTCAGTCTCAGGCTTCTTGGCTGGCCGAGGGTGGCTGCTGATCTCACTGCCAAAAATTGCCTTTTTCTGTTCATTTGACTATGAAACAACAATGACCTCCTGAAGTGCCACAACTTCRCTGTGGCAGGAACTGGGGAGCACAGGCTTTTTAAAAATCTCCATAATGCTGTTGTGCTCTTTTCCTGCACGAAGACAAAACATGACTCTGATGAACAATGCAATGTGTTTAGTTGCATTACAGCATCCAGCCACTAATTGCCTCAGTGTTGTACACAACTGCAGGCAGAGAGCAGACTGGAAGTGGCAGCTGGGGCACAACTAAAAGTATAAAGAAACCTACATGTTTGTGTTTGTGTTCTGTACTTTTCTGAAATGCCTCCTACTGTTTCTGCAAACTTGCTTGTGACACATGGTTGCTATAACTGAGATGCTTCTAATTTGCCTTTTCTCATATAGCTATAACTGCACATTTTTGTGTTAGTACCTAGTACATAATGATTACTTGAAGAAATTAAAGATAATTACACAGTGGCAATGAACATGGGTCAGAAGATACTTCGCACAAAAATAATTTGTAGTTTTCCTTCAACAAGCCTGAGGAGCACGAGATTGCCAAAGTCAGAATTGTTTTTCCACTTTATAGGGAAACCCTCGCCCCCCARCTGAATGATATTTTGCATTTTCATGTCAGCTGCATCTGAGTTTGGGACATTTCTACATCCTATAATGCAAGCGTTCTCCAGCCACTGAGGGTCTGCAGGCTGAGGTTGAAAGTCCGTGGAATCCCAGGAAAGCAGCGAAAGTTCTCAGAAGTTTGCTTCAGGTGGGTTCACAAAGTGGTTTTGGCCCTGTTTTTTGGGCACATTGACTAAGACACGTCAGTAGCAATGTCTGAGCATGCTGAGCATATCTGACTAGAGCCACTGCCTACATCTGGCTCCAAGTGCTACACCTTTGCTAAAGGTGGTCACAAACATCCATTGGGTTGGATACACGGAGATAAATGTGTGTGCTATATATGTGCTAGTTTAATGGCATATACTAGCCATGAAACTATATGTTAGTTTACTGGTTAGAGACCTTGAGCAGGCCATGGGAGATYTGAGTCCTGGCCGCTCTTCGGCCTGAGGGAATTCAGACCAATGTCTTCATCTCTGGGCTGTGCTAAGGGGAGAGGGAAGAGGCTGTGCCTGGAACTGGTGATTCACTGGCAGGGTGAGAGTAGARAGGAAGGGAGGACATAGCTCTGCAGGCAGCATGGAAAAAAATCATTGTCTTCCAGGTACAAATGGAGCCCCAGGCTCCAGCTCGCTCCCAGGGCTTTTCCTAGGAATTTGCTTCCGCCACCCTGGGTGAGACCCCAGCGAAAAGGTCCAGCCAGGCTGCAGCTGCTCTCGCTGTGCTGGTAGAGCCCCTGGTGGAGAGTCCAGATGTGATAACTGAGAGAGATTTTCTGCCCAGGCAGCTGAGCTCCCAGCACAGGCAGCAGCTCCGCTCACGCCGCTGAAAGGGCTCTTCTGCAGCAACAGCACATCCACAGCCAGGGCACAGCAGCATCCACAGCCAGGACAGACGTAACTCTGCTGAATGGGGTGAGGATCATGAGTTTGCCAGAATTCTGCCAGCAAAATGCAGTAAGATCTCAAAAGTCAGCCTTGCCCCATGCTTAGGTCTGAAACTAGCTTGAATTCTAGCCCATTTCCTACCCTTGTCACACTTCTAAATGCCACARTGCAGGAGAATTCGTGTTTGCGGTAGCATTTGTGCAGTGCTCTGCTTCACTTTATAAACATATTTTATGTAAATCAAGTGTTAATTACCCCTGCTCTGTATTTTGTGTTGAATATCATTTTTTTTAATTACAGGCTCCATCCCAGGTTAAGCCTGCGTGCCTGTTGTTGAGCCAATTATCATAAATTCCCCTGTAACAATTAACAATATTGGTACAGAGCTGCATGTATTTTAAATGTTATAATTATGCTCAGCTCTTTTGTTAATTGGCCTATCTGACTCTTTACTTTTTATGCTGCTCATCTGCTCATTACYGCAGCCATTTAATTCAATTAGCACCTTAATTAGAAGAACAGCCATGTCCAATGTCGTAGGACTTGTCAGAGTACGCGGCTTGATTAGCAAAGACAAACACACCATGCAAATCAGGCTGTAACATTTGGGGGCGGCAGGAATGGAAGGCAGCCAGCTGGTGAAGTGGAAAAGGAGCGTGTCTTCATCCCCCAAAGCTTTGCCAGGAGAGAGAAAATAAAGAAGGCATCAGACTGAGGAAGGAATAAAATAATTTACAATTCCACGAGTTAAGGCATCACTTAACATGAATGGTGTGTAACTCCTGAGGACGGTGTCGCCACTAAATTATCTCCTACCCCCAGTGCTCTTAAAAAAAAGACAGAAAATGAGAGAGATGTGTAAAAATAGTACAGTAATCTCCTACCATATCATATGTCCTTTTCAGAGGAGGAAGTCAAACCCCAAAGTCTAGATTCAGAGGGAGAGAGAGGAGCAAAAAGAAACACCCTGATCCTGGGTGTAAATCCACACGGCTCCACTCATCAATGCCAAGGGAGGAGTGGGCCCAGGGTACTTTAAAATCACCTCTTTGACCTAGGCCCTCCCATTTAAGACAGCAGCATTGTTGAGGAGAGATATGAGAAGCTGTAGAATTGTATTTAAAAAAAAAAAAAAGCTGCATTTTCCAAGAGCAGTTTAAGTCTCAGTTTTGTTTTGTGCCAGTCTATTTAAATCTTTATTCCCTGCCTATTAATTCTCCTAATTAGAATTAAATGAAGCATGCTAAATTGCTAGATTAACCAATAATTAAGCAGGCAAAGCACTAACGTTTAATACACACAGGCAGCTCTTTCTCTTCTGTGATAGCACCATGTCATGCCTGCTCATTTTATTTGAAAGGAATTAAGAAGCTTGTCTTCCGTGATCAACACCCCCTCCCATATCAACTTACATAAAATAAAGACTTTCCCAAAAGGGGATCAGTTTCCAGCTAGTTATCAAGGAACTCTTGATTTTATTTTTTAATTCCTTATCTGTGAACCCTTGTGAAACCTATTTGAATCAGTTGGCTCAGGAAATCCAACAGCTGTACATATATTTAGCAGATAGTAGATTTTAATTAAAATGATATATAGTTTGTGTGGTGCTCCTTTTATTCTGTGTTATTTCTTTATTTCTGCTCACATAATGAAGTCCTACACTTATTTCCAGAGGATGGCAGTCCSTCTCCCTCCCTCTCACCTCCCTGTGTCATTCCCCGCTCCTTCAATATTCATTTTACATATTTGCACAATATTTTGTCTTTATGGCATGCACCTGACTGTGGGRTCTCCTAACACCATACATCCTCTCTGTGTGTAAGTGAGGGGCTGTGCAGACTCCTCGTGGGCAGTCTTGGTGATTTTGAAGGTTATTGSTCGGGTGTGTCAGTGCTGGCAGAGCTGGGTCAGGAGCAGGACCGGCACGTTCGGAAGGGGATTTGTGCCTCCTAGGAAGGTGCTTTTTGTGCCTCGAGCATGTAACTCGTTCATGTACAGAGGGCAGCAAAGGCTCATGGCAGGGATTTCATAAAGCTGCTCAGTCCCATGGCAACTGAACACATATGTTCTTGTCTTTTATTCCTCGGGGTTAAGCTGTTAGCCAAAATTTGGAGTATTTCTGGTTGTTCCCTCCAGGAGTGGAAAAAAATCTGATGGAGTTAGATGTTTCTCTTGGTGTGTCTATCCAGTATTTTGCAGACAGGTCCAAATTTATTTTGCTTGAGCAATCTGCCTTTGAAGAGGAAGCTGTGTGGCTGTATTCAGGAGACATGGCTTCTGTTTTGGAAGCAYTTTGCAGCTGTTTGGCTGCACGACTGGAGGGGTAACACTGCCTTTGATGAAATTGTGTCACAGGGAAAGCTGGCCCGAAAGTCCTGTTTCCCAGAGATACCAAACAAGAGGCTRTGTGTCTGCTCACAGCCCCATCTCTGTTGTGGCCAGCACTTTGCCCCAGAAGAGACCTCTCAAAGTGGCTGTTTAAACACCACRGTTGAAATGATGTAATGTCTCGATGCAGCTGAAACGGGACAATCTCTGTCTTATTTCTTCCCTCTCCAGGTGATCCTGTGCCTTTTGGTACTTGCATGAGCATCTTCTGAGAAAAATTTCCTTGCCAGTCTGGAGGAAAACCAATGCAAGAAAACAGATTTTTTTTCTGCAGGCTTAGCAAGTTGGATCTGCACACCATAAATGGAGGCATCACGAGGATGAGTAGGAGTAGGATCTGCAACTGGTAAAACTGGCAGTGGTGGGACTGCCTCTTCTCATGGTAAATCGCAGCTTAGCCCAGATAACACCAAATCGCAGTTTATGCTTGCCAACACATAGATATATCCTGGAGTAAAATCATGGATAATGAAAGAGAGCAGATTTGATTTTATTTCTTCTCCTCAAGTGAGCAGTCCTGCTGGGTGCAGAGAAAACTGCGTGTCAGGGCTGAAGACATCAAAATTGCCTAATTTCAGGGTTTTTTCAGAAACTCCTCCCAGACTCCTTAATAACACCAAGAATTTCAAAGCTCTTGATCCCAGYTCATGCAAAATTTTCTGAGTAGCASCTTTCCATYGGGTTAGAATAGTTYTGYGTGCCTGTTCTAGGCACATCTCTAACCAACCTGAGCAACACCAAGCGCTTATGATGCGGAGGTGAAGCTATGCAAATACCAGCATCTGACTGTGTTTTTTCTCTGTCTCTCTCACACACTCCCCAATTTAAGGCTATATAGATGAGCATGCCCTTGAATGCTTGGGCATAAACCTCTTTAAAGGCAATGCCAATGCACATATCTCAATATGAGCAAGTTCTCGGGGACTTGCCAGGGACAGTTCGTAGAGTCATGACCCACGACAGGTTTGAACTCAGACATGTTCAATTTGAAAATAAAAAAAAATGAAAGCAATGCCTCAGAGACATTAGGGCTAACTGTTCCCACCAAGAATTTGGCCTGGTTTTGCAGTTGTTTGTACAGACCTGCAGATTAACATGGAGAACAATAAGTGCCCTCTGAATCCTTAATGTCAACAAATAACGGTGAGATGATGAGGCTTTGGAAGTCAAGGTAAATCAAGACGTGAGCAAATGGCTTCATTTCTGTGAGGGGCCAGATTGAGCAAGCTGGATTCTAATTTCTCAGCGGTCCTATGGTACGAACTGTGTGGCCCCTGCAGTACATGCTGAGGACAGCGGAGTCTGCCTTCCCTTTTCGGCTGGCTGGCTGATTGATTCATTCCTCTCCTTTTTTTCAAACCAGGCTTCTTACATGCTTTGGTGAACATCTTAGTCAGTCTCTGGTACCTCTGTCGATTCAGTGTGTGTGTGTCCGTGTGTGCACGTGTATTGCACTTCATCTGCTTGATGCAATAATATCCTGGRGGAATGTGCAGGCTGTAAACTTCTTCATAACATCCTGTTCCTGCAACTTGGAGATATTGACTCTGAAGGGAAACAATGGCATGAATAAAATAAAAATAAAAAAAGTTAATTATCCTTTGTGTTTGTAATTTAATTAAAGATGCAGTAAAGTTTTACTGTTTTTCCAGGTGATGATGTTTAGGGCTCTGAAAAGCTATTTGTGCTGGTGAGATTAAAGTGCATTTTAAAATGTTCCCCGAGCACTTTCACATTTGTTGATAGATTTTTAAATTAAACTTTAAATTGTAATCTAAATTACCTCCAACAATTCATGGTCCCTGTAATGAACTCCCACCATTCCTGCTGTCATCTGACTATGATATACTGTAAATGGTAACTGCTCAGGGTTTTACTGAATAGTGCTTTAGTATTACTGCACTATATTAGTTGTGTACAACCCTCAAACAGAAATCAAAGCACAACACAGGTTTGGTTTAGCATAGTAACTTCATTATTTGCTGGTCTTTAGTCTTAGTGAACACTGCTACTGCTAATCATTTGGGACCCCATAGAATATACTTCCAAATAATTTTTTAGGCATTCCCGTCAAGGTAAAAGTATTTGCACTTTACCAACCAATGAGCTTTTGGACATTAATCCTTAATAGGTAAAATAAAACTAATTGGGGAATATGAGTTCAAGTGCTCATTCGTAAAGTGACCATGGCGCATCGGCCCCTGAGGCACAATTAGAAAAAAATACTTTCCTAAGCGATTGATGTAGGTTCAAAGAGGAAGAGAAGATTGTAGATAGATAGTGGAAATAATTCACCATGGCTGCTCCAGCATATGATGTAGATATGGTGAGACCAAGTGGTTTCCAAGGGCAGATCAGAGCAGAGTCTAACTTGCAGATTACTGCCTGACCCTGGGAGATCATATGGCCCAAGACTCATGGACTATTCCTGGGATGAAAAGAAAGAGTCCAAATATAAGCTGGTCTGACATCCATGGAAAGGTCTCAARGATCTCAGAAGATTCACACATGTGGAAGATTAGAAGAAAACATTATTCTCACAAAATAAATAAATTGAACAAAAAAACCAAACAGACCAATCCCACCAAACCTGAAAGTAAGGTCCTAGGGAAGAGCAGAGGGAGAAAATAAACAGACCTAGGTATGCTTTGCTGCAGAAGGGTGCCTTTTCAAGTTCCAGCAGTCTGTCGCTTAGGGGCTTTTTGGCACAGGGTTTTATCTTTCTGCTGGAAAGCTCTTGATGGACTCTTCTTCCACACRGCTAAACAAGGTGTACATGCCTCAGCTTTTGGTTTCCACAAGTTCCCTGTTTTAATTACATATTATGTGAAATGAAAACTGTCTTGTTTGCTTACATTTGATTTCTTACCTCTCCCGCTGTGAGGAAAACGAACRCTATTTGTGTTTCCTGGTCACCTTTGCCATTCGTCATCATTCAACGTGTCAACAGCCACGSTGGAGAACGTGATCATTAGGTTCACTGCTTTTCCTTATTCCAACCCTCTCATTTTGGATGAGTACTATTGCACTCTTTTCCTTCGATCCCTCTTTTTCTTAAACCCCTCTGCTGATATGCTACCGTAGGATGAYAGTGTCTATGGTGCTGACATGCCACAGTCCCTGCCTGCCAGGCTAAGCAACTCCCTGTATGGCTTCCTTTTCTTTCCATATGGTTTTCCTTTTMTTCCCTCCCCATCTGCCTCTCACCATCTGTCTCCTGTCTACCAAAGGTAGATTGTGCCAAATTATCCCAATAGCTTTCTCTGATAAGGTAGCTGATTTTCTAGTCAAAGGAAATACATTAGATACTGTCTACCTCGACTTCAGTAATGCATTTGGTACTGAGTAATGATCACTTGAACTGGAGGAAAAGGGAATAAACTATAGGATTAGAGGGTGGGTCAGGAGCCTACTCAAGTGAGACAAAACTGAGAAGTCTTAAGATGGGGAGTGCTGACCTGAGAGACAGTCACTCAGCAATCACTTCTGGACTGGATCTTTTTGAATACTTTCACCTGTGACTGTGGCAAAAGWAAGGAAGAAAGAGGGTTGATGGTGATGTTTGCTGGTGAACCAAAAGTAAGGGCCAGATAAAGCCTGGAGGAGGATCAGAGTGTCATAGAGAAAGAGCTTGGTAACTTCTGGAGTGGAGGTAGCAGTGAAATTGTACAAAACACAAGGTCATGGTGAGTGACTGGGAATGAAGATGTCAATACAGTCTGGGGATGACTGAGAGTGGTCTACAAGCAGAACACAGGCAAGAAACAACAGCTGCAAAAAGGTTCTAAGATAGTTTTTGGTGATTGAGAAATAACACTGCTGCCTATGAAGTCAGGCATTTCCAGTCTGTGATCCAGGAGATTTCTCCCAATTAGATTGCAAGGAAGTGCAGTGGCTGCCTCTTTGTCCTGTGTGCCCCTATTCCTGGCAATGGCTTGGARTAACCACAAAAGTACTGTGGGAACAACTGAGGCACAGGAAGAAAGTACATGTGGGAGGGGRAAATAAAAAGAGACCTAAGTGGATGCAATATGGTAGTGAACAGGAAGGCACACTCACCCTTCAGTCATTTATTTGGGGTTTTATTTATTGTACAAAAAATCTGACCACCTATGAAACAGGAAAGAAAAAAACACGTTATATGACAAAACCTCAAGAGAAGGATATTCCTACAAAAAGCCTTATTTGACACTGATGTAGTTAAATACTAGCAGTAGATAAAGGTGGTGTTTCTTAGTACCAATGGATCAAAACCTGGTTGACCTATAAATCAGAAAGTAGTTGCAAATGGTAATTTTTGTTCAGGAAAATTGTACAAGAGAGGTGGTTTCTAGGCTAGTCAATATATTTAAATGAATTGCTGAGAACACAGCCATTTTTAATGCTACTTTTTAAAAAGAACAATGGGAAAGATTAAAAGTTTCAGGAAAAATGTTTGAAAATATAACTTACGTCTGGTATAAGGTATATTTTTTAAAGATATTTAGGGAAATCCATACATTTATTTTATTCAAAAAAGGTAGTGAGAAATGGCTTATAGTAACAGGCAGTTGCATATGAAAGCAGTTTCTCAGTGTCAGTGGTGTGTTTTCAGACAAAATGTACAAAACAACCCAGTGGCTGGGAAGGAGCACTGGATGTGTTCTGATGAGAAAAGGACAGTGCTCCAGTAATGTTAATTACCCAGCAGAACCTCTAACACCAGTTGCAATGACTTTTCCATCACTTGTAAGCATTGCATCAAGTCAAGTAATAATATTTTACAGAAATTAAGAATTTGATATGGAGTTTATGGAGTGAAGTTTCTTTGTAGTAGCTCCAACTGAATTATTTCACTGATACATAAATCTGTTAGTTTTTAAACATCTCTGTCTACTGATAGCCTCTGCATTTATCAGTGTGCAGATTTTTACTTCCATTTTTATTTCCATTTTTCTTTTAGTTCAGAAGTTTGAATGAGCAAGGCTTTCAGATTGTACTCRATTTCTGCCGTTGGAGACAGAGACATCAGCAAGCATTTCTCAGCTCTGAAAGCAGAGCCCATGCTAAGCTACACACAGAGCTCATGCACTCTGCAAGAGACAGAGAGCAGGATGCTTCTTTTGTGAAGAAAGTGAGACTGCAGTGATAAGAAAAACAGGTCTAAGATGTATTTTGCCCATAGTTCTTTAAAAAAAGATAAAAATAATAGAAGTATAAATTCAAGTGAATATCTGCCTTCGGCTTCTTGTGGTTTTTCAAAAGTAAATGCAGRTATTTCAGCTCTGTGTTGCTGATGATGAGCAATTGATGAGTTGATTGCCTTGCTGGTCCCACCGAATTGGAGTGCTGCTGGAAATACTGGGTCAGCCGTGTGAGCAAAGYGTTCATTGTTCACTGCTTACAGAATCCCTGTGCCATGACAGTAAATATTATTTTCTCCCAAGCTTAAAGCAGACAACTCCAGTTTTTCTGTTTCACAGGGAAAAGCTACCTTTTTAAAAAAGCAAAATTAACAAAAAAGACAAAAAAGACAATAGGTGCAGTGGATTTATTCCCCCCTTTCTCCAATTTGGGAAGTCGAAGTTTCCTGATCTTATGCAGACAGGCGTTTCTCCAATATAACTCTATCCCCAATTTGTAATGTAAGTATTCATTCTCTGAAATGCATACAGGGTTATTAATAATGACAGAGCACTTTGAGCATTCCCCCTAAAGGACATTGTTTCTTTTTCCCCGTTTGAGAGTGATCGAGAAATGCCCTGCAATGAACCTGATGAATGAATATATATTTCAGTTTTACATGTTCCTACCTATAGACAGCAGTCCTAATTTAAGGTGGGGGGCAGGTAACAAACTTCACAGTGTAAAGCGGGATACGATCTCTCACTAATAGAAATCCATATTCCATATTGTACGTCAGGCTGTTGGCGTTTAAAATGCTACAGCGGTGCTAACATTAGAATTCAGAGATATTTGTTGACGCTTCTCTTGAGACTGTTCATACACACACCCCCTCAAAGAGATAGCACGAGCCTCAGAATGAGTTTGTCGGCTTTGGAGCCCTGCTCTGTTCAGAGATGGTTTCATTTTTCTCCACGCGACCTTTGGTTCRCTACTGGTTTCGAGGCAGCAGCTTCGAGGGAAAATGAGCCCATGTCTTTTTTAGCTCTTAACAAAACTGTGGTCTTGTAGTGAACAGAGATCATATCWCCCTCACAAAGTGATACACGCGGGTTAAAGGATGTCTGCCCCATTTCCCGGGAATGCGGGGCTCTCGGACTGCCGCCGGATTTCAATAAAAAGGAATGGGAAAGTATGGAAATGTGCACTGAACSAGCAACTTCGTGGATAATAGACCTTTACTGGTTT